>CM039597.1:69356758-69703061 GCA_022457205.1 Saccharum spontaneum
CGGATACCTTTGGTGGTGAAGTCGATGGGAAGAGGAAGTGGGGGTCGACTGGTGGCAAGGATGGCAGAGCGTCGAAGCGTGGCCGCGGAGGTCATGGTCGAGGGTCGAGTTCTGAGCGGCCCGTTGCGGTGAAGGTTTCTCATTCGTGGGCCGCCGTCCCGAGGCCGAAGCCTGTTGCACCAGTTGCCTCTGTAGCAGGCGTAGCCCGTGTTCAACACCGTGAGCGAAGGGTTCCCGGACTTGGTAGCGTGCCGATTGTTGATGTCGGATCTGATGATGAGGATGAGGTGTCCGAGAAGGCTTGTAGTGATGCTGAGGAGGAGAAGGTTGATGTCTCGAGTTCTGGTGGGAGCAGCGGGAGTGGTGACCACGACGTTGATGATGATGGGGATGAGGAGCATGAGGAGGAGACGGTTGACCGTCGTCCGGGCATGTCGGAAGAGTTTGGACGAGATGGCAAGGGTCTGGGTGCTGGCCTTGATGCAGGTCGCGAGGTTATGTCGCACCCTTCTGCTTCTAGTTCCCTCTTCAAGACGGCAAGGGTCTGGGTGCCGTCCATATTTTCCAGGACGGTGAAGATGTGGCGACTGAGGACGGTGAGCCCGAGCGCGGCGCTGGAAAGCACGCGTTTGGCAATGCCAGCTGCATCAGTTTGGTTCACTATGCGTTGGAATGTGGCACGGATGAGCTAGAGATAGATTTGTACACCAGCCCCGACCTCCGTGGGTGTAACCTTCTCGGAACCAAAGAAGAGCAGAGGTTTCTTGGTGGTGTTTTCCAATGTGTCAGTATCCTAGAAGCGGAGGTTTTCCTCTCGAGGCAGCCCATGGACTCCCTTACTCGTGATGTCGAGGTTGCCAATATCAAGGCTTTGCTTTTGGCCCGTGGGGCTCGCCTCCGTCATGGTCATATTGAGGCGGACCTGCAGGAGAAGCTTGCCGCCTCAGAGAAGCGCGAGGGGGATCTGAAAGTTGCTAATGATGCACTTGCAAAGCAAGTCAGTGAGCTTCAGGAGAAAATTGAGATAGGGAAGAAGACCTTGAATAATGCCGAGGATGCTTGAACTGCAACATTGATTTGATGGTGAGCCTAAGAGAGAAGCAAGAGGAGCTTGAGAAGGTGAAGAAGTCTCGTCAGGATGTAGAGGCCTTGGCGGAGAGCAAGGCGAAGGAGATGCAGCAATCAAAGGATGCCCTGCTTGCTTGTATGAAGGAAGCTAAGGTTCTTATTGATGGAGCGTTTGCGAAGCGGGGATGGAGGCGAGCAACGATTTGCCCGAGGCTGACCCAGTCGCGTTCTTGGACTGGCTTAGCACTGAGGTTGGTCAGTTTGAGGAGCTGCTTCGTGGTGCGCTTGATATTGGTGCTTATGGGGCTGCGATTGGGTTGGCTCGCACGTTGCAGGATTTGAAGTGCGATCATCTTAAGACTGTTGGTAGACCTCCACATAAATTTCCGAAGGTTGACTCTGCCCGCGAAGCTGTTCATGATACTTTATGCAAGAACATGGTGTCTCGCTTCCTATTGAAATTCTAGAAGAAAGGCGGTAGGTACCTCGCATTGGACATTGGTGTTTCTAGTACTCAGGAGGTAGTGTTTTACGTTTTCCTGTTTTCATTTTTGTCTGCTTTGTTTGTTTGTGGTGACTAACGCGTTTTTGATAGCTTCAGCAGTCGTGGGATGTGCCGACCTCCATTGCCGGGACGTCGTCAAGCACCGGGCGGGTCGACACTTCTGTGGCAGGCGCTCAAGGGTCGGCAAGCGCGGCTGCACCGTTGACTGCAGGCGAGGGTCATGGAGTTGACCAGGGCGCTTCCGAGGGTCATGCTGCTGAGATTGAAGCGAAGGGGGCCGAGGATATAGAGCAGGTTTGATGTGTGCGTGCGTCATTATTTTGGTGGAGAAAAAAAACAATTAAGCTTTGGTGGTTGGTGCCCCTGCGAGGGTTCATTTTGTAAGTGACAATTGCCTTCATTGCGCAGGTTCCTGAGGGGCCTGCGCGTGAAGTGCTGGATGTTGTTCCCCTAATAATGAATCGTCAGGATACTTTTATTGCTGGCACCACCTGGGCGTGTTTGAAGTCGAAGTTTCTTAATTTGACGTTTGATCATTTCTGGTGGACGAAGGTTAGTTTATAGGACAAGAAGAATCAGGAGGCGCGTAGGTTTTGGCGTAGCACTGATCTTACTGAGCGTCAGGCTGAGTGGGTATTATTTGGTTCCGAGGGTTCGTCCTCGGTGTTAGACGATATTGATAAAGAGGATGCCATGGATTTTATTTTTGGTGGGGGTAGGTTGGGTTTAGGCGAAGACGGGGTTTTGAAAATTACGGAACCCGAGCCCTTGGAAATTGTTGACAATGACCGTCGTCGTATGTATAGGGCAAGGGTTCTAGAAGGGGACCTTCCGTTAGTGTCGGTTGCTCCTACTCCCCAGGAACCAGTTCTGAGTGATGAGTCGTCCCCGGGTAGCGAGGGTGGAGGGGTTGGCGGGGTCCGGAGGTTGTCGTGGATGATGTTGAAGAATTTGTGGAGGGTGTTGCTGGGGAGTTGGTGGATAGCATTTTGGAGGATGTGGTCATGGGGATGGCGGCAGAGGTTGCTTGTGAGGTTGGGTTCGAATAAGACGCTCCTGATGTCTGGGAGCTTCATCGTCGCTAGTTTTCCTGAGTTGATTATTTTTATCTCGTCTTGCTGTCATTGTTGTAAGTTGATGTATTTTTCCCGGAGAGGGTTATATCTGTTGTTGCTGTTGTAAATTTATGACTTGTTAGGACTTGTTGTTTTGTTCATTTAGAAGAAAAACTTTTGACGCGAAGAGTCATTGGTGGAGCTCCGCTTCCACGGTCTGGTGACTGGACGTCGTGTTTGCCCCCCCCTGATTTGTGCAAGGCTCGCGCAGGGTATAGTGCACAAAACATGAGAGACGACTTAGCGCAGCGGCACCCCCTTTTCTCTTAGCGAGGCTCGCACAAAATCTTGAAAGGCGACTTAGCGTAGCGACGCCCCCTTTTCTCTTAGTGTAAAATGACTTAGTGCAGCGACGCCCCCTTTTCCCTTAGCGGGGCTCACACGAAACATGAAGAATGACTTAGCGTGGCGACGCCCCCTTTTCTCTTAGCGAGGCTCGCGCATATTCTGAAAATGACTTAGCGCGGCGACGCCCCCTTTTCTCTTAGCAAGGTTCGCGCAAAACATGAAACATGACTTAGCATGGGGACGCCCCCTTTTCTCTTAGCAGGGCTCGTGCGAAACATGAAAAACAACTTAGCGTGGCGACGCCCCCTTTCTCTTAGCGAGGCTCGCGCAATATATGAAAAACGACTTAGCGTAGCGACGCCCCCTTTTCTCTTAGCGGGGCTCGCGTGAAACATGAAAAACGACTAAGCGTATCATAGAGGAAGTTTGAACTTTATTGCGATTGAACATAGCGGAGGTTACATGGAAGCGAATGTTCCTAAGTTTACAGTTTTAGATCTGATGCTGGTCAGCTGATTGCTAGACCAGTGGAATATGATGTGGTCTTCTGAGCTTCGTTGGTTGATTGATGATGAACCTTGGCCGACATTTAATGTCACATGTTTCCTTCTTGTGTAGTTTGGACCCTGTGCCTGTGTCGATGAACTTCAGCTTGATCTCCTCCAGCGCCACCTTCATGTTCTGATTCTTCGCAAAGCTTCATTGGCGTGCGGCTAACTGCCCACCTTCAGGAGCTGGTCTTCGCAACCTCGTTGGTGCGCCTTTGGGGGAATGACGACGAAGCTCTAGTCGACGTGGCTTTCCTCCTACCCTTGCCAGGGTGTTGCTAATGTATGGTTGGCTCTAAAGCTTGTAGCCCTCGACGAAGGTGTCGACGCGTGCGCACCAGCTTTCAGTAGGTGATGTTGGCGCTCCCTTCGCGCTGGGGCTTGAGAGCGGCGAGGGTGCACCCAGGAGGATGTTACGTTTTTTCTTATAGTATCCCCTATGTGCATTTTGGTTTGGGACTGGACTAAATAGGTTTGCAGATGAGATTGGTCCGGCTGTCCCCATCTTTACGTTTGTTCTTGTGGTATTCTCGCTAAGGTTGGTGGGGGTTTGATCTGGTGGTTTTTGTTGAGAGGCTTTGTTCTTGCGGGGGTTTGGTTTCTTGCGCAACATCTTGTCGGCTCTAGTTTGGTTACGGGGAATTTTTGCTAATGGCTTCTGATTGTCATTGGGGGGGTGGGGTCCTATTTATAGGATGAATCCAATGGGGGATTTGAAGGGGTGCCTTGAATGCTTGTGGTGAATAGTGCATTTGTTGGTGGGGTTTTTAAATGTTTTTTACCTTCTTGTACTGTTTGGTGCATTAGAAAGCATAAATGCGATTAGATTGCTTGATGTGACCTATGGGTCCCACTTTCTGTTACCTAGCGAGGGTTGAGTCGATGTTTTAGATCTTTGGTTTTGTTTGGTTTGTGTTTGAGGTGTGGGAGGTGTTTGTTGTATCGCACTCTCGGTACTCAGCACTTAGCGAGGGTGCTCGTTTGTTTTATATACCTCCGCTATCGCCTTCCACTTGAAGGACAAGTGGGGTTTGCATTACGAGCCCCTAGCATTTAGCGAGGGTGCTCGTTTATTGATATACCTCTACTTTGGCCTTTCACTTGAAGGACGAGTGGGGTTTGCATTTCGAGCCCCTGGCATTTAGCGAGGGTGCTCGTTTATTGATATACATCCGCTCTCGCCTTTCGCATTTCGAGCCCCTGGCATTTAGCGAGGGTGCTTGTTTATTGATATACATCCGCTCTCGCCTTTCACTAGAAGGACAAGTGGGGTTTGCATTTCGAGCCCCTGGCATTTAGCAAGGGTGCTCGTTTATTGATATACCTCTGCTCTCACCTTTCGCTTGAAGGACGAGTGGGGTTTGCATTTCGAGCCCCTGGCGTTTAGCGAGGGTGCTCATTTATTGATATACCTCCGCTCTCGACTTCCACTTGAAGGACGAGTGGGGTTTGCATTACGAGCCCCTGGAGTTTAGCGAGGGTGCTCATCTATTGATATACCTCCGCTCTTGCCTTCCACTTGAAGGACAAGTGGGATTTGTGTTTCGAGCCCCTGGCGTTTAGCGAGGGTGCTTGTTTATTGATATACCTTCGCTCTCGCCTTCCACTTGAAGGACGAGTGGGGTTTGCATTTTGAGCCCCTGGCGTTTAGCGAGGGTGCTCATTTATTGATATACCACCGCTCTCGCCTTCCACTTGAAGGACAAGTGGGGTTTGCATTTCAAGGGAGTAAGTGAATGTTTTGCTTCGGACCGGGCTTGGCATGGGCTTGTCCGAAGCAAATCTTTACCTGCTAATTCAACGATGAGGGTGGGTTAGCGCTGGGCCACCCATTTCGGCGATGGTCTGATCTTTTTTGGGGAACTGAATATATTACATAGTAGGGTAATGCGACTGCCTCGTTAAAAAACCTTGCACCCCTTCGCAAGGAAAAAGAGTGCAACGTGGAGTTTTACATTGTGGTTTGTATGAAAACTTGGCAAAGTAATATTACATTTCGCGAGCGCGCGCTAAGACGCCGCTACGGAAAGTATTTGTGGAGGTTGTCGATGTTCCATGTGTGAGGAAGTTTGGTTCCTTTGCTGTCTTGGAGTGTGAATGTTCCTTTCCTTGGTGTCTCTGTGGTGAGGTATGGACCGAGCCATTTTGGTTGTAGCTTGCCTGCCATTTTTGCATTTTGCTTTCTGATTAGGACCATGTCGCCTGTGGTGATCTAGCGAGGGTGGACTTTCTTGTTTCTCCATCGAGTGGTTTCCTCTTGGTATGAGCGAAGGTTGTTGACGGCGTGGCATCTGAATTCTTCTATTAGGTCTTTGGTTAGCTGCTCGTCTTCTAGAGTTTGTGCTTCGCTATCTACGATGGTTACCCTTGGTGATATGTGGGTGAGTTCTTCTGGTAGGACTGCTTATTCTCCGAACAGGAGCTTAAAGGGAGTGAATTTGGTTGCTCTGGATTCAGAGGTATTGTGCGACCAGATGACGGAGGTTAGTTCCTCGGTCTGCCGTGTAGCCTTCTTGAGATGTCTTGCAATATGATGCCATTTGCTCTTTCGACAAGGCCGTTGGACTAGGGATGCCTTACGGATGCGAAGCATATTTTTTTGCCTATTTGCATGCAGAACTCTTTGAAGCGGCATATGATTTCTGCCAAATTGCGTTCCATTGTCTACTGTAAGTTCTCTTGGTACTCCGAAGCGGCATATGATTTGCTGCCAAAAGAATTTTTTGATTGAATGCGAGGTTATGGTTGCCAGTGGCTTGGCTTTGATCCACTTGGTAAAGTATTCGACGGCGACCACGGCATAGCAGAGGTTTCCTGGTGCCGTAGGTAGCGGGCCTACCAGATCCATTGCCCATCTCTGAAGGGGCCATGGTGGGCAGATGAGTGTTGTCAAAGCTACCGGCCTATTTGAGTGCGAGGTTGATAGCTGACAACCTTCGCATTGTCTTACGTGCAAGGCTGCATTGTATACTGCTGTTGGCCAGTAGAAGCCTTGCCTCAATGCTTTCCCCACTAGGGCTCTGGGTCCATTGTGGGATCCTCAGTGCCCTTCGTGGATCTCTTTTAGTAGTTGTCTGCCTTCGCTGCATGTGACACATTTGAGGAGTGGGGCTGTGACACTAGCATTGTAGAGTTAATCATTGATTATTTTGTACCCTCGGGCCCTTTGTTGTACCCTTTTTTCCTCTCCCTTGGTTTCTGGCTCGTAGTGGCCTTTGATGAACGCCACTATTGGTGCTCTCCAGTCCTCACTGTGCACTGCATTTATGAGTTCCGGAGGTTTCATGTTGTCTTCCACCGAGGGTTGGGTGATGATCTCATAGAAAACGTCCGGAGGTAAGATGGCTCCTTGTGCTGCTGCTTTCACTAGCTCATCTGCTTTGCTTTTCTCTGATCTTGGAATTTGCTTTGTAGTTATGCCCAAGAAGAAAACCTTGATTTTTCTTATTGTATGAAGGTATTTTTGGAATTCTGGCTCTCTTGCTTTGAAGCTTTTCTCGATGTGGCCTGAGATGACTTGCGAATCTGTTTTGATTACCCCTCTCCTGGCTAATAGTGCGCGGAGCTTCGATAGGGCTAGGATGACTGCTTCGTATTCTGCACTGTTATCTCTGCACTTGAATTCTAGCCTCGCTGTGTATCTAAGTTTGATGCCTGATGGTGAAGTTAGGACGGCTGCTATCCCTGCTCCTATTGCTCCCCAAGCTCCGTCTGTGTGCACTAGTCACCGCCCACCCTAATAGGTTCGTTTCTATGACCATTGCGTCAATGTGGGTGTAGTCCATGAGTTTGAGGTCTGAGCTGTCGAAGGTTATTGGAATGTGAGACCAGAGAGAGTTTTTGTGCGGACCCTCGGTGGCAACATGATGCATGCACCTCATATGCTCTTTGCACTGTCTTTTGTTTCCGTGGTCTTCGTTTGATCCTCCGGTGATTGCCAGTATGATGCCGAAGGTTGTTGTTGGGTCGTTGATTGTTGGTTGGTTGGCTTGGTTTGTGGGTTCTGTTTTCACTTGCCGATGTTGTTGCGGTTGGTGGTTTTGCGGGGTTGGTGGGGGTGGAGGTAGAACTGGTTGATGTTTATGAAATTGTGGCGGGGTTGGAGGGTGGATGACCGTGTAAGGGTGGGGGTTTGCACGACCGTCGAAGGTGTCATATGAGTTGTGATGTTGATAGTTTGGATTGTAAGCTGCGAAGCTTTGATATTGTTGTGGGTGTTGGAGCGAAGGTATTCCATAGTTTGTGGGTATGAATTGATGTGGGTTGGGTGCGGGGGTTGGCTATCTTCTAGTGTAGTTGACTGGCTTTGGAGGGCCTACTATTGTAGGTTGTTGCGTGTCCTGATACTCTTTCCCTTTTGCAAAGTAAGTGCATTGTCTGGTAGTGTGGCCCTTGTCTGGCCCACAGAAGTGACAATAGATTTTTGACTGATTTCTCTGATAAGGTCTGTTCTGGTTGTTATTTTTGTTGTCGTTCTGACCTCCGCTGTTGATTGATTGCAGTCTCTGATTCTGCTGCTGCCTTTGCTGCTGCGGAGGTGTCGCCTCAATTGCGTTGACGTTGATTGGGTCATTGCGAGGGTATGGATTTCTCTACTGTGGTCTCGGCAGTGGCCGGTTTTGCGGCTGGAAATCCTCTGTTTTGGAGCGGTGTACTGTGTCTGATCTAATGTATTTTTCCATGATTTCATGCAGCTCCGCGATAGTTTTTGGTGGTTTCCTCATGAGCCTGGATGCACATGGCCCGGGTCTGAATCTGTTGGTTGCTGCGAGGATTACTGAGTCATCAGATATGTCCGGGGTTTTTGCCCTGAGTTGAACAAACCTTCGCCAGAAGTCGCAGAGGGGTTCGCGCTTTGCTTGGATGCAGGCGAATAGTTCCATTGGGTTGGTTGTTGCTAGGCTGACGCCTTTGAAGTGGTTGAACAATTTTTCGTGAAGGTTGCCCCAGGAGTCGATTGTTCCTGGTTGGAGGTTGCCGTACCAAGCTTGGGCTATATCTCTTGCGATAATCACAAATGACTTCGCCATGGTGAATTCATCTCCTCCTGCCGCGGCAACTGCGGCTTCGTAACTCATTACGAATTGGCGGGGGTCGGTGGAGCCATCATATCTTGGTAGGTTTTGGGGCTTGTATTCTAGTGGCCAGCTTTTTGTTTGCATAAAGTGCGTCAGCGGAGATTTTGGGTCGTAAGCTACTTGCGGGGCTTGATTTCTATGTGGTGCTTGGTTAGCTGGAAGTATGTATTCAGGATAGACTCGGTGGAGTCGAGGCGGTGGCAACGGTGGTGGTGGTGGCGGAGGTAGTGGGTTGCGATGCGGCGGTGGTTGTGGGTTGTGTCGCGGCGGAGGTTGCTGGCTCTGCTATGGCGGAGGTTGATGGTTGTGCTGTGGCGAGGGTGGTTGGTTATCTTCCTCGAATGGATAGTTTGGATCGGCTTCGATGTTGGCTAGGAAATCATTCAGCTGTCTCAGTTGTTCCCTTGTCTGGTCCGCCTTCTGCCTTATCACTTGTAGCCAGGCCTGCATCTGATAGGCTTCGACGCGACGTCTCTTTTCTTGAAGCTCGTCTTGCATTTGATTTAAAGCCTCGAGGTCCCTTATCTCTGGATCCTCGTCTTCATATGAGGGTAGTTGAGCATTTTCTGCCTCCCTGGTCTGGTTATTCTACGAGTTGAGCTGAGCTCCGCCTGGCGGAGTCTCGATTGTATCACGAGGGTTATCAGTGTTTTGGGTGCCTGGTTGAAGCACTGGAGGTGAGCTCCCTCCCGCGGCGGAGGTTCCCACTTTCGGCGTGGGCACTCGAGGCGGAGGCGGATCTCTATGTCTTTTGTTGTCTGGTGGTTGCCATGGTTTTTGGAAAAAAGAAGAAGAAAAGTGGTGGACTAGGGTCCCCACGGTCGGTGCCAACTATGGGGTTACTCCTAGCTTCCTACCCTCGTCGGGATGCGTGGGAGGAGGCCGAGGGTTTCCCACGGTCTGGACTGCAATTGGATAGCAAAGACAGCAATTGGACGAAAAATGGTGAGGGTAGTAAAAATGTGGATTAACTGCCCAATAATTCTCACACGAGTTAACCTCTCGTCTGTACAGAAACGGTCCGGGTATTTATAGTTCATACCCGGACCGTTAGCCAAATTACACAAGGGCACAACCTGTTCTATACTACTCATGGTAGGTGGGAGGGGTACAAGCGTAATCTTCCTTCCTCGACCCACCTACCCTGCTTGTGGGCCCGCCTTCCTGCCGTTGAAGGTCCGGGCACCGGTCCGACCAGTTCCCACCGTTTGGCTGACCTCCGCTGCCGGTCCAACAGCGACGGTGCGCCATCCGCTCCTTGTCGGGGGTTGTTACCGCGAAGCTCCTCGGTCACCTGCATGAGTCACACAGAAGCATACCTCTGCGAGCGGGGGTTAGGTCAAGCTGGCCCAGCAATCAAACAACCAAGGGAGGAGCTATAGGTCGGGGGTTCCCCCCCCCACCCCCACCCCCCAACAGCTGCTGAGCATGGTTGCGCCCAGGCGTCTGGCGAGATGATGGGTGGGGCAAAACTAATTTCAAACTTAGTTCCAAAATATTTTAGCTCCAACAAGAATGATCTTGCGTGTCATTTTAGCTCAGGGTAGCTCGTTCTCACCTCCTCCCTCCTCTCCATGTCTTCTTGCTCAACCATCTGTGAACACACGTGCACACACCATGCTCGGGGTTGCACTGGTGTGTATGTACTAAATTGAAAGCTACATGTTCCGCTGTCATTTAGGTTCCTAACCACTTCCTCTGTAACTTCCACTATGGGATCTCTCACATTTGCATTGTGTAAGCCATTCTTTGGGCACTCTTCTTCTTAATGAAATACGCGCGAAGTCATGTTCTCGAAAAAAGAAAGGGAAATTTTGCTAGAGGACACCACAAAAACGTGTAATTGGCCGCCACACACCGCATCGATGAGAATTTGCCCAGTACTGTTACAAATTCGTGGTTGTTTGCCATAACACAATGTGCCTATTATTCTATTCATTTCTTAGGTTTCAAGAGAGAGGAGATGGAGGAAATGACTTCTTTGCCCTTGTCTTCAACCTTTGGCTGTTCACTATTTTTTGCTGTAACACACCGCTATCGCCTTCTCATCGCTGTCTTCAACCTTTGGCGAGCCCTTGTGGCGAGCACACCCTCCTCTGCCGAGCTATTCTGGTGAGTGCCCCTCCTCTAGCGCGCTCCCCTGAGAGTAGTGCGGCTGGGGGCGGCATGGCCAGCCAGGCCAGCGCGGCTAGGGGTATGGCCTCCGTTCCAGCACGGCTGGGGGCGCGGCCACCTAGGTCGGTGCGGCATCCCTGGCGAGCGCGGCTATTGGCAGCGCAGCCCACCAGGCCGTCCCGGCTGGGGGCGCCACCACCTAGGACGGCGCGTGTGGCGGCGGCACAGCCTCCCTGGCCACCGCGGCTGGGGGCGTTGTGGCCTCTCTGGCTAGCGCGGCTGGGGGCACGGCCAGCCGGTGCCAAGGATGGGGAGATGCAGCGGCGTGGATGAGGCAGCCATGGCTGATGGTTCCAAGGAGGATGAACGTCCATTTGCAGAAAGCCCCCTCCTCTTTCTATCTATTTCACTGTTTATTGAGCATATCAAATCATCCCGATAACCCCCTCTGAATCTTTATATATTTCAATAAAATTCTAGCAGGCACTTCTGTGTTGTAGTTTGTTACTACAAATTTTAGTCAATAGCCGGAGGTTGAAGACGAGGGCAAAGAAGTCAATCCCCCACCTTCTCTCTCTTGAAACCTAAGAAATGAAGAAAATAATAGGTGCAGTGTGTTACGGCAAACTACCACGAATTTGTAATGGTACTAGGCAAATTCTCATCATTGCGGTGTGTGCCGGCCAATTACACGTTTAATTATGTGGTGTCCCCGAGGAAAAATTGCCAAAAAGAAAGCTACATGTTCTTGATTATTAATTATAAAGTTTTCTAGTATTTTTTCCCTAATGTGTATTGTGAGGATTAACATGGAGGATTCATTGGAAGGCTTCAATTCGCAATAATAAGATTAAGATTCCAAAGTTTCAAGTATTTTAATTCTTGTATTTATTTAGACTCTTTTATTGAATCTTGATAGTTACATATTCACCAAAGTGAAAGATGTATATTTCTTTTTTTTATTTTAGTTACAGTATCGATTTTTAGGATTCGGGAGTAAATATATGATGGCTTCTTCCAATTTACGTTATTAATATATAATATTCGAAATAAGAAGGTATTAATTTAACTTATGCCTTATTTTTGAAACAAACTAAATAAAGAAGATTGTATATAAAAATATGTCTTAGCAACTGAAGTTCAATTTTTTTAAAAAGATAGAGATGCCGACCGGAGGAGTATCAAGTGAGGTTGACGTCGGCGATGTGCATCACACCAATTCGTTTTTGGCTTAAAAGTCAATTAAATCTTAACAATTCGTTTTTGGCTTTAAAATTAAGCCATCCAGCTTATTTTATCAATTCGGAAAGAGCGCATCACACCAATTCGAGACTTAGCGTTTCAAGCTCGATCAAGTACATGCAATTTTATTTGGATGACCACGCAGGTAGCAGGTAGAGTGGCATGTGCATATCTTGACCTTTTCGTTTTCCAATCGCCCAGACTATTTCTTTTACGCAGCCACTTCATCGGAACCACTGTTTCTACTTCATTTTATCTATTTTTCTGTTGTCACCTTAAATTAGGTGCATCTTTAACCAATCGTTAGAGAGTGGCGTTTGAAGAGGCCCTCCCCTTGGTAATTACTATTTTAAAATCACTGTCGTTCCACATTTTTTGAGGGATAGAAGGCCGGCTTTGCAGTTGACTTTAAGGGTTAATCTCGAAAACAACGGCAAGCTGTTGATCTTTCCCTGTCAAGATGAAATCATAACGAAGAGGTCGCCAAATATGGAGACTTCGCCTCGAGAAGTCGTCGTAACATCGAAAAAACAATCAAATAAAAACTGCTGTAATGATCAAAGGCGAGAACCTTCGGGTGGAGGCTACGCACAGTAATGATCGAAGGTGGCGAGCGATGAAAGGTGCTGCCCGTTGAGGGCAGTCCCTATTGGAGTTTAACGGTAGTTTCTATTTATCTCTATTCCCTGGGCATCTCATCAATTTGCTGGTGTGGCAAAGAAATTAATGTAGAGAGAACACAGAAAGAAGAAACCGTTTCTAGACAAAGGAACGACGTCCTCTCATGAATCAAGACAGGAAGAAACCACAAAAACAACATTGGAGAGACATGACTCGTTTCAATCGCCCTTCGTCGGATCTTGTACACCGCTGCGACTGCACCAAACCTTGGCCCACTCCTCCAACACGACCCCCGCATGCTTCTTTTCCCTGGAGCCAGGATCCGCTCGGTCAATCACTCATTCCTTCATCCGTTTGGCCAATTAAGGATGTCGCAAACATGTCAAATCAATCTAGCTCCTTTGGTTTATCGTAATTGTGCATTTGTAGTCTTGAAAATTTATAATATTTTTTAAATAATTGCGATGATGTAGTGTAGATGCACATGCTCATCGCTTCATATGTCTGATGTCTGCTGGGTTTAATCTATAACTTGATCTTTGAAAGACCTAGAGCTCTGTTAGTTTCTAGAAGGTTGTAGAAAGTGTAAGAGGTTAGCATATGCTACGGAGCATCTCCAACAAATCCCCAATACAACCCCTCATCCCCATAAAACAGAATTATTGGGAGAGATAGATCAATTTTCATGCTCCAACAGTGCCCCAATACCTCCCCCAATTTTTGGTGGCCACCAAAAAAACACTCATCTCCCCTCAAATAAAGGGGCACTTGCAACCTCCCCCAATCCTCTGTTCTTTTGGCGCAAACACACCCATTGGTGATTCTGCACTTGGAAACTGTTGACATTGTTTTTAGCACGTGTCAAGATGATCAGGAAGGGCTAATCAGCAGAGGAAAGATTACTGTGTAGATTGATAGCCGATGAGAATAAGCTTGTTTGTGAGTGGTGGCAGCGTATGGATTCAAATTGAAGTGTTGCCGATAAGGTTAAGGGTATTATTGCCGATGCCGATGAAAGAGGGTTTGAAGACTGCTGCCGATGAAACAGGGAATGTACCGATGGAAGAAACTTGAAGGCTGCTGCCGATGGAACAGGGATTGTGCCGATGAAAAGGAGGTCGATGAGAATACCATCGTGATTGAGGCGGATTATGGAATAAGATAGGAGTTAATTTCCTTGTATACGTTTATTAGAGTCTGAGTTGTATCAAAGTTATGTGTTTCCATAGATTTGGATTTAGTGTCCTAGTCGTATTTGGTTACGTTTCTGTAGATCAGGATATAAATATAGAGTGAAGGGCAATGTAATAGGGGATCAATCAATACATCAAAAAAACAGCTTTTACTCTTATTTACATCTACTTTCGGCGACTTCGTCAATTTGCATATTTTTCCTTTTTACGAGTTCTCATCGATTCGGCGAGTTGCATTGCTCTAGTGCAATCTTCGACGATCCTCGAGTTCCGCGTGAGTACCTCTTGGCCGTGACTTTCGGGCATATCGCTGTTGTCAGGACCAAAGTGCTCGTATCTTCATCCTTGTCGATTAACAGGTCAAATCGACTGGCACGCTTTGGATATCGATTTCGGGTATTAGTCCTTTGTGTTTGCAGATCTACTTTTGCATCAACACATCTTTTGGCATGCTCGGTGGGACAGATCTAGTCAAGATACTCAATCCTGAGATCGATGCGGGGAACATCATCGCGGTAACAGAAGAAGATCTTAAGGACGATCAGAAGCAGGCTATGGAGAGGGCTATAGAAGAATACAGACAGCTCTGCTTGAAGTCATTCAGCTTGAACAAAAGTGGACAAGTCATCCAGAAGTAAGACTTGCCGTTGCCTCGGCAAGTTACCTTTGATTCTAATCCGGGTAAACTTCAAGAGATGGTTAATTCCGCAGTGAATCATGCTTTAATTAATCACTCCAATGTGCTGTCCAATACTGTTCATAATGCTGTGATTCGAACTTTCAAAGAAGGGCAAGCGTCACCTCGTTACGTTGGGCCTGCTTATCATCAACTAGAATCAGCATCTGCTATTGCTCCATCGGCTCCCCCAGCCGTTGCGGGTATAGAGATTTCTTCTCCTCCAGTATCAGCAGGTTTATCTAACGTACAGTCTACTCCGATGCGTCAGGATTCAGCATTATCAGGACGAGTTCAGCTTAATACAGATCTATCAGCATCGGCTTTATCAGGTCCTGTACCACAGAATAATCAAACTCCTACTAATTGGTGGGGATATGGTATGCCTCCAAAGCCATCTGCTTTCAACCACGGATTATCTCAAGTGTTTGACGCAGTGGGAAAAGCTCCTATGCCATCGGCTGGTTCGCCGATAGCTCAAGTGCCTCAATATACTACAACTACTGTACAACCAACTCTAGGAGGTTTCCAGGTGTCTTTGGGTCAAACATCTAGTTCAAGTCCATCGGTAAATTTGTTACCGATGCAGCAGAAGGCTCCTATCGCAAGTCAACCTGGAGTCCAGGTTATGCCTCAAGTTGGTTGTAATTATCCAGCAATGCCAACAAGCTATCAGCCATCGGCAAATTTTGCACCGATGAATACTAGTATTTGGTCAGGGCAGTTTCCCACTCAACATACAGTTCAGCCAAATCAGCAGGCCACAGGTGTTCATCAAGGTCACATGCATGCTGGTTTTCAGAATCAAGCATCGGCAGCTCAGCCGATGAAGCCTTTTCAGCAGGTTAATGGACCACAGATAGTGGCAAATGTGCCAATTGCTGGAGATCGTGGGCCACAAAGGTATGCAGAAGGGTATCAGCAAATACCTCCAGTAGAGATTCAACCATATCGTCAACAAGATGTCGATGCTTTTTGGGCTGATAAAATAGCAGAAATTATGAAGGATCAGTTTGGGATCAAGCCCAAAGTTAATACCTATTCTTATCGGACTCCGTATCCTCCGGTATATGATTTAATTTCTCTCCCAAATCGTTACAAGGTGCCAGATTTCACTAAGTTTTCTGGGCAAGACGATACATCAACCATGGAGCATGTTAATCGTTTTATTATTCAATGTGGAGAGGCAGCTTGTAGAGATGAATTGAGAGTTCGTCTGTTCTCATCATCTCTATCTGGATCAGCATTTACATGGTTTATTTCACTACTGCCAAATTCTATTATCACTTGGGCTAATCTGGAAAAGCAATTTCATAAGTATTTCTTTGCTGGAGTTCATGAAAAGAAGCTTACCGATTTGGTAAAGATGAAACAGCGCAATGATGAATCGGTAGAAGGCTTTGTGCAAAGGCTATGAGATGTAAAGAACAAATGTTATAGCCTGGTGTTGGATGATCGGCAGCTTGCCGATTTGGCCTTTCGGGGATTGTTACCACACCTTAAGGACATATATGCTTCTCAAGAGTTCGAAAGCCTAAGTCATTTAGTGCAAAGGATTTCTGATCAAGACACTAGGGTTTTTGAACCTAAAAGAAATTGGAACAAGAAAGTTTCATTTGTTGAAGAGGTGGAAGATTCTGATTCAGATGACGAACCAGTTATCGGTTTGGCTGAGTGGGTTAAGAATAAGAAGCCGATATCTTGTCCCTTTGGTCACAAAGAGCCAGAAAAGTTTACTTTTGACGTCACCAAAGCTGATAAGATATTTGATCTTTTGCTTCAGGAGGGCCAGATTAAGTTGTCACCTAATCATGTGATCCCATCGGCAGAAGAGTTGAAGCATATGCTGTATTGCAAGTGGCATAATGCAACTTCACACAGTACCAATGAGTGCAAAGTATTTAGACAACAATTACAGTTAGCTATTGAGTCTGGCAGAATAAAATTTGGCAACTCCAAGATTCAAAAGCCGATGAAAATTGATCAACATCCTTTTCCAGCAAATATGTTGGATGCTGAAGGGAAAATTAAGGTGTTGACATCGGAAGCTGCTGAAAAGAATGCATTAGTAGATCCCCAACATCGGATAACTACCGATGATGCAAAAGGCAAGGGGCTATTGACAGAAAGTGGCAGTTCTGGAAAGCCTCCTCGATCTGGCATCGTGATTACTCATCGAAGACAACAGGAAGGCTGGCGTCAGCGAAGGGACCGGTATCAATGACAACAAGAGGAAAGACGTCAAGAAGAGTGGAATCGGCATAAGGATCATTGGAATTGTCCGTTTTTTATTCATTGTTGGGAGGAAGGTATTAAGTTACCTACTGTTGAAGATTGCCCAGAGTGCAATGGTTATTATGGAGTTAATCGTCCTGTAAGAAGGTTTCAATCTGGTAATCAAGGTTTGTCCATTAATGAGCCGATCAGAAGGAGAGCATCAGTATATGATCGGCTGGGGGGCAGGCTCAGTGTACATGAAAGGCTTGGTAAACGCGTTGCATATTTTCCGAGAAACCAAGAGGAACTTGAAGAGATGGCAAATGCAAGAGTTCCTGATGAACAAATATTTTACAGGGATCCTAATATACGTCGTGTGGAGACAACTAGGACTTATTAGCCAGTGTGGAAAACTAAGCTTCCTCAATGGTGTCCAGAGGGTTTGACAAAGACACAAAAGAGAAAAATGCAGCGAAAGCGTCAAAAAGATTTATACCAAGAAGAAAGTCCCTCCAATGAGAGATCTGGTAATCAGCAGTGGCAGATAAGGCACAAAAATAAAGGTCCATCGGCAGATGTCAATATGGTGTTTATGTTACTGATGGAATTTTTGGCTCTGTCTGATAGCGAAGAAGATGCTATTTTCTCTGACCAAATAGCTCAATTAACGCTAGATCCAATGATGGCTGTTTTTGAGAAGCCTGCCAATGATGAGAGACAACACCTCAAGGCTTTGTTTGTAAAAGGCAGAGTTGATGGGCAGCCTGTATCTAAGATACTTATTGATGGAGGAGCTACAATTAATATTATGCCTTATGTGATGTATCGGAAGCTTGGTAAGGGAGATCAAGACTTAACTAAGACTGATATGATGCTAAAGGACTTTGAAGGCAATGTATCACCAGCTAAAGGGGCAGTGTGTGTTGAATTGACCATCGGCAGTAAAACCTTACCGACAACTTTCTTTGTTATTAGTGGCAAGGGTGCATATAATCTGCTCTTAGGAAGGGATTGGATTCATGCTAATTGTTGTGTTCCTTCTACAATGCATTAGTGTCTGGTACAATGGATTGGAGATAAAATTGAAGTTGTTCCTGGTGATTCTTCTTATATCATCGCATCGGCAGAATCAGACACTTATGAGCGAACCAGGTGCATATCAGGAGAAGCTTGGGAAAAAGAGTTCCTCAAGGTTGCCGATTACGAAATTCTACCGATCCAAGCAGTCGGTTCTGAAGAAGAGTTTTAATGGATAGATTTGCCGATGATGGAAAATTAGGTCAAGGATTTACATCGGCAGATGATTTAATAGAATTAGATATTGGTGAAGGCGATAGGCCAAGGCCCACTTTTATTAGCTCTAAGTTACATTTCAAGTGTAAACAGCAACTAGTTGATTTGTTAAAGGAATATAAAGATTGTTTTGCTTGGGATTATACTGAAATGCCTGGATTAGACCGATCTATAGTTGAACATCGGTTGCCTATTAAATCTGGATTTTGGCCACATCAGCAGCCGGCTCGCCGATGCAATCCTAATATACTTCCTGATATTAAGGCCAAAATAACCAAATTAATTGAGGCAAAGTTTATTCGGCAGTGTCGATATGCAGAGTGGATTTCTAATGTGGTTCCTTTATATAAGAAAAATGGGAAACTTCGTGTTTGTATTGATTTTAGGAATCTCAATAAGGCCACACCGATGGATGGTTACCCAATGCCGATTGCTGATTTGTTGATTGATGCTGCAGCAGGGCATCAGATTATTAGTTTCATGGATGGTAATGCGGGTTATAATCAAATATTCATGGCTGAAGAAGACATTTTCAAGACTGCTTTTAGATGTCCAGGTCATGTGGGATTATTTGAGTGGATAGTTATGACATTTGGTTTGAAAAATGCCGGTGCTACTTATCAAAGAGCTATGAACTTTATTTTCCATGAATATATCGGCACGTTGGTAGAAATCTACATTGATGATATAGTGATTAAGTCTGGAGACATCACAAAGCATCTAACCGATCTACGGAAGATACTGGAGTGCACAAGAAAACATGGATTAAAGATGAATCCTAATAAATGTGCATTTGGTGTATCGGTAGGACAATTCTTAGGTTTTATAGTGCATCAGCGGGGTATTGAAATTAGTAGAAAATCTATTGAGGCAATCAACAAGATTGAACTCGTGGCATCGGGTTCGGGTCTCCAAATCCCTTTTTTGGGTTCTTCCTTCGCCGTTGAGTGGGGTCTCCTGTTGAGGCGGGAGGCGTCAGATCCCCTCCTCCGCGACAAAGTTACGGCTGTTAGCCGTCCGCCGGAGCGTTCAGCGATTGAAGTACACGCCGTGCCTGGTGTGTCACTGATGGTGATTCAAAATCTGGAAGTTCCTTCGTCTGCATGGGTGTCGGCTTCTTGCTTCTTCCTTGGTGTTCTTCTCCTCCATCTAGTGGCGAGACGGAGCACCGAGCAGAGGCGGCTCCAACGGGCAACAAGGAGGATGACCATGAGGACCTCACAAGGGTGTCAATGTATTTTTCTTTTCTTTCAGGGCTACCTCGATATGAGGGGTTTGGATGTAAAAGTGTTGTAGCAATAAAATCCTACCCTTTTCTCAAAAAAAAAGAAAGAAAGTGTTGCACTATGTTGCTGACCATCTGCTAGTGCAAAAATATGTCCGCAATGCAGGCTGCACTCATGAACCTGCTCGGGTGAGGTCCGTGTGAAGGACAGAGCTTGTCTAATTAAGAGATGAGGCAAACTAGGGACAAGGCCACCAGCACCAGTGTCGGTGTTCTAAACACTGGCCAGTAAATTTATATGAATGCACATTTTAGGCTCGGATGGTTAGCGAGGTGGGCACAAGGATTTATACTGGTTCGGGCAAAACGTCCCTAATTCAGTCGCAGTGCTCGTGCTACCCGCTCTGTGTTTTTGTTTGTAGTAGGGATTACAAACAGGCGAGAGAGGGAGAGGGCTCCCAGGTCTCTGTATGAGTGTGTGTAGGCATGAGAACAGAGGAATGTTCCTTGCCTGAACGGCCCCAAGTCCCCCCCTTTTATAGGTCAAGGGAGGAGCAGGGGGCTACATGGTGAAGAGAGAAGTCATGGGGAAGAAGAAAGGGAAAAACAAAAAGAAGCGGGAGAAGAAGCCCTCTGGTGTGGCGCCATTCTTCCGCTGCAAGCGGGCCCGGTTGGCACGGTCGTCGATTGGTGGACGGTTCCCCATGCCACTGCCTCGTCCGTCTCTGTGGCTATAGTGGCATGCCGTTCACCTTGGTCGTGGAGCTCCCCTCTGTCGCTACGTAGGGAGTGGCATAAGGCATGGTTAGTGCCTCCCATGACCAACATCGTATGCGGTCCAGGCGGCACAGTGCCAGTCCGCTGGGCACTGTTGAGAGTGTGCGCCGCCAGCCATGGCCGCGGGTGGCACGGGGACATGCCAACTCCTGTACCGAGGCATGGCCTGTGGTATGAGCCTCCACGTCCAGAGTGGTTAGGGGACAACGCGGGCCCCGTGCGGGGCCAGGTGCCTTTTCGCCTGACGCCTGGTTCACCCGTCGAGACGGAGTCTTTTACCTGAGGGGTCGGGTGGGTCGGAGCCCCCTTCCAGCCGTCGGGCAGGACGGAGCCCATGCCCAGCCATCGAGCGAGGCGGAGCCCGCGTCTGGCCGTCAGGCGAGGCGGAGCCCACACCTAGAGGGTCGGGCAAAATGGGGCCCATGCCCTCAGGGTCGGGCGGGATGGGAATCGTGCTCTAGGGGCAGATCGGAGCCATAGTCGTGTACTTTAATCCATTCGGGTGATTCAACGTTAACGACCATTAAATCCTAACCTCCGGGTACCCTAATATTGGTACCCGACAGTAGCCCCCGAGCCCCCGGGCGATTTGGAAAATAATTGTTGGGGGGTCATTCGGCTACCTGAGGGTGCGCGCGAGCGCACCCAGTTGGTGTAGCCCCCGAGCCCATGGAGAAGTGGATTATTTCTTTGCAGGCTTTCTCTTGCGGCATGGTCTCGGTGCTTCGGCGGCTCGTGAGCCCCCTTGGTCCGGTTGGACTTGCCTAATCCATTGTTCGTGTGGGACCGCGCGTTGGGTCCTTTCGTGATTTTAAGCCCCTGGGCCCCCACGCTTGCGATCGTGACCCTCGAGCGCCTTTTAGTAAGACAGAGGGGTTGGGCTACATCACGATTTCCCTCGTTGGTAAAACTGTGGCGCTTAGTGGGCTGGTCAGACGGGCTAGCGTCAGCAGGGGGCCCTTGTTCCCGTTCACGGGAATCTGTCCTGGGCCAACTTCCGATTTCTTTGGCCTTTATGGGCCAGGGGCCCGTTTGCAGCCCCATGCCCTCTCTTTGCTTGTGGCGGCTCACGTGCAGTGGACCGTCGCCCGGCGCGTCCCACGAGAAGACGGTTAGGGGCTGCATGCGCACGCCCCACGATGAGACGCAGTGACAGGATGCGGCGAGCGCGGGGATCGAGGGGGCGGTTGTCTCCTCGCATCCCTCCTTCCCCTATAAAATCAAGGGGATGGGCTTCTGCATCAGGTACGCGTACGCCTCTCTTACTCGGCCGCTGTCGCTAGGGTTCCTGCTCTCATTTTTCCGCCGTCGCTACCGCTGCTTTCATCTTCTCGTCCTCGCGCCTCATGGAGCTGTGGGAACGCTCGGAGTGCTCCTTCGAGCGCATGGGCGTCCTCATCAGCCATGGCCTTCTCCGCGAAAGGACTGACGCGCGCGAGTGGATGGTGCCTATTGGTATTTATTAACGCAAACAGAATATGAAGGATTCCGCAAGTGCACAAAATACTATTGTAACATTTTACCGGGAGTATTCTAGGTATCATTATTTATATTTTACCACAGGGAAACAGTGGTGTAAAGATCTAATGGGTAATGGCAAAGGAATAATTATTAACATACCATCTTAGCTAGAGCAGGGGATAAACTTAATGATAGGAGTTAAGCATAATAACACACACATAAGAGGATTCCATAATAAATTAGCAGTCTAACTAAGTTGAGAGGACAATGGGTGAGTTCAAGGTTTCCAAATACTTCTCTATTACTTTGGTTCTGTGATAACTGAAGCATATGTAGATATAGCGATCACACACATAGCACTTTGGGACATCAGAACACTAGCCACAGAAAGGGATGAGAAAGGGGCTAGGAAGCTCTGACTATAGTCCTACAAACACCAACCCGAACATGGTGGAATACGTCGGCCATCAGGGCTATCACCACCTGGGGCTACCACAACAATCCACGGGGTTGGGTGCAATCTCAGGTAACCTACAGTCTAGACACCATGTCTATACTACGGATTACTACTCTAGTCACACTTGATAACTAGAGCACTCCATGCGAGCGGAGATCCCATGCTAAGATATGATAACTATATTAACCATGCACATGATAGGCATAAAATAAATAGAGGAGATATATATTAAAGCATAAGTCTTGCAAAGATAAGATACAAAGATATAGCAGAACTCTGAAGACTTCTCCAAAACCTGAGTGTAGCTCAACTCTCCCTAACTCTCAACATAGCTAATCTACTACATTGGAGAGTCTAGCCCTAATCCTCTGCATAAGAGTTTGATCCATTCTTGAGACGCCTCTTAATCCATGCCCCGGCTCTAGGGGGTCTGGGTTTCTTTTATGAGAGCGCCTGGTCCCCCTTCACCTTTTGTTCTGTGAAAAATTAAATATCCTGCAAGACAAGTGAAAACAACAAAACTCATATAATTTGTTAGTTTAAACCCCTATACCTATGTTTGGTGATGGAATTAAGTATATATGCAGGTTATGTTGATGATTTATAATTGACATTAACGACCTTCAATAAGCTGCCCCAAGCTTAACCTTTGCCAGTCCCTAAACAAAGCTAAACTCAACAATTGATCTGGAGTTGCTACAATATTTTCACGCCTCAAAAGTACACTAGTGTTCAATCAAAAATTCTCCTCCAGATTAGAATAAACTGATCTGACTTTCAAACTTACCCATGTTACCTTCAACCTTGGGCTTCTTAGCCTTCTCTTAGGTCTTGAGCAATTGAAAGACAGAACAATCAAGTCAAGCACTATGTTTCAAGTTCTTTGTTCAACCATTGTTCCAAAGTTTCTATAAGTTTTCAAAATAAAACTCAGAGATTCCGTTTAATGACACTCTCAAGTCTCTCAGTATACGTAGTATTTGTGGATCCTCACCAAGGCAATAAAGATGTATGCCTTTTTCTCTTCCTACCACTAATGAGCTGCCCTGAGCTAAAATAACACGCAAGATCAATATTGTTCGAGCTAAAATGATTTTGGAACTAAGTTTGAAATTAGTTTTGCCCCTTCACCTCGCTACACGGAAGCAGCCTGGGCACAGCCACTCTCGGCAGCGGCTAGGGCGCAGCTGACGGGGCTCCATGGCTGGCCATGGCGCCCCACACCAGTGTGCTTGGGCCATAATGGCCCTAGCACCCACCTCAACATGCCTGTCCCTAGCACACATGATGTAAAGCAAAAAAAAAAGCAAAAGAAAACAACATTAACACTAAGGACAAAAATGGCCGAGCAATCCAACCAAAAACACTGTTTCTGAAACTGGAACTGTTATCCCAGCCAAACACATTTTGTGGGCTCCACGGTGGGAGCAAAGCTCCACATGGAGCTGCTCTGTGGTGGAGGTGGTGCTCTGGATCTGTTTTTTCAGAGCTAGAGCTCTGCTAAACGGGCCCTTAGTATTTCGACAAAAACCACTCCATGATAATGTTCGAGGCCAAGAAATCCCCAGAGCCGTCAAGTGTAGCATATGCTAACCTCTTACACTTTCTACAACCTTCTAGAAACTAACAGAGCTCTAGGTCTTTCAAAGATCAAGTTATAGATTAAACCCAGCAGACATCAGACATATGAAGCGATGAGCATGTGCATCTACACTACATCATCGCAATTATTTAAAAATATTATAAATTTTCAAGACTACAAATGCACAATTACGATAAACCAAAGGAGCTAGATTGATTTGACATGTTTGCGACATCCTTAATTGGCCAAACGGATGAAGGAATGAGTGATTGACCGAGCGGATCCTGGCTCCAGGGAAAAGAAGCATGCGGGGGGTCGTGTTGGAGGAGTGGGCCAAGGTTTGGTGCAGTCGCAGCGGTGTACAAGATCCGACGAAGGGCGATTGAAACGAGTCATGTCTCTCCAATGTTGTTTCTGTGGTTTCTTCCTGTCTTGATTCATGAGAGGACGTCGTTCCTTCATCTAGAAACGGTTTCTTATTTCTGTGTTCTCTCTCTACATTAATTTCTTTGCCACACCAGCAAATTGATGAGATGCCCAGGGAAATCTCCGAGAGTTTGCCAAAATTCACTTGGCAAATATCATGATTTTGCAACTTGCTAAAATATATGGCAAGTGAAAAAATAGACTCTCTCCAAGAGTTTGCCATTTGGACTTGGTAAAATAAGAAGAGACCCGCTAAGCGAACGAAGAGCCCCGCTAAGAAACGAAGAGCCCCGCTAAGCGAATGAAGAGCCCCACTAAGAAACAAAGAGCCCCGCACGCGAAGCCGGATGCGCGCTCGCGCTCAGCGCGCAAATATGCGCGTGGAGGGGGGAGATTTGCCAAGTTGCTAAAATTTGCCAAGTTGGATGCCAAACTGTTGGAGCACAATTTTTCCTGTTTTACCAAAAATAGATGGATGCCAAATTGCTTTGGCAAACTCTTGGAGATGCTCTACCGTTAATCTCCAATAGGGACTGCCCTCAACGGGCAGCACCTTTCATCGCTCGCCGCCTTCGATCATTACTGTGCGTAGCCTCCACGCGAAGGTTCTCGCCTTTGATCATTACAGCAGTTTTTATTTGATTGTTTTTTTGGATGTTACGACGACTTCCCGAGGCGAAGTCTCCATATTTGGCGACCTCTTCGTTATGATTTCATCTTGACAGGGAAAGATCAACAGCTTGCCGTTGTTTTCGAGATTAACCCTTAAAGTCAACTGCAACAGTGGTTCCGATGAAGAGGCTGCGTAAAAGAAATAGTCTGGGCGATTGGAAAACGAAAAGGTCAAGATATGCACATGCCACTCTACCTGCTACCTGACGTGGTCATCCAAATAAAATTGCATGCACTTGATCGAGCTTGAAACGCTAAGTCTCGAATTGGTGTGATGCGCTCTTTCCGAATTGATAAAATAAGCTGGATGGCTTAATTTTAAAGCCAAAAACGAATTGTTAAGATTTAATTGACTTTTAAGAGGAAGGAGCGCACATCGCCGACGTCAACCTCACTTGATACTCCCCCGGTCGGCATCTCTATCTTTTTAAAAAAATTGAACTTCAGTTGCTAAGAGATATTTTTATATACAATCTTCTTTATTTAGTTTGTTTCAAAAATAAGGCATAAGTTAAATTAATACCTTCTTATTTCGAATATTATATATTAATAACGTAAATTGGAAGAAGCCATCATATATTTACTCCCGAATCCTAAAAATCGATACTGTAACTAAAATAAAAAAAAAGAAATATACATCTTTCACTTTGGTGAATATGTAACTATCAAGATTCAATAAAAGAGTCTAAATAAATACAAGAATTAAAATACTTGAAACTTTGGAATCTTAATCTTATTATTGCGAATTGAAGCCTTCCAATGAATCCTCCATGTTAATCCTCACAATACACATTAGGGAAAAAATACTAGAAAACTTTATAATTAATAATCAAGAACATGTAGCTTTCTTTTTGGCAATTTTTCCTCGGGGACACCACATAATTAAACGTGTAATTGGCCGGCACACACCGCAATGACGAGAATTTGACTAGTACCATTACAAATTCGTGGTAGTTTGCCGTAACACACTGCACCTATTATTGTCTTCATTTCTTAGGTTTCAAGAGAGAGAAGGTGGGGGAATGACTTCTTTGCCCTCGTCTTCAACCTCCGGCTATTGACTAAAATTTGTAGTAACAAACTACAACACAGAAGTGTCTGCTAGAATTTTATTGAAATATATAAAGATTTAGAGGGGGTTATCGGGATGACTTGATATGCTCAATAAACAGTGAAATAGATAGAAAGAGGAGGGGGCTCTCTGCAAATGGACGTTCTTCCTCCTTGGAACCATCAGCCATGGCTGCCTCATCCACGCCGCTGCACCTCCCTATCCTTGGCACCGGCTGGCCGTGCCCCCAGCCGCGGTGGCCAGGGAGGCTGTGCCGCCCCCACACACGCCGTCCTAGGTGGTGGCGCCCCCAGCCGGGCCGCCCTGGTGGGCTGCGCTGCCAATAGCCGCGCTCGCCAGGGAGGCCACACCGACCTTGGTGGCCGCGCCTGTAACACCCCTGGGTGTTAAGCGTGCATTAGCATCCAAAACATTGGTCATAAGCATCACATGCATGGTTATCATTGCATGAAATATAAGCCCTTTTAATTTTAAACTTGAAAAGCAATTAGTCAGAACCCTAACTTTGATTGTAGGTGCTAAAAGGTGGTGTACTCTTGGGTAATAGCAATTTTAAATAATCTAGAATAAATTAACATGATTTTTGGAGCAACTCTTGAATTCAAATTTACCTCAAATTTTGCTTTAAAACTATTCTAAACAAATGAATTTCAGTTTAACAATTTAGCTTTAAATCCCAAATTCAAAATCTATTGAGAATTTTGAAAAGTGCCCTACATGAAAGTTGTAGAGAATTAAATTTTGAACAACTTTTATTTTGGGCAAAAGTTCTGAAAACCTCTTTTTCATCTTCAAATTTAAATTTGAAACAAATAAAGAAATCTGAAAATATTATTTATAAAAGAAAAGTCGGTTTTCACTTTAGTGGGCCGCGGCCTCCCTTTCGGCCCGCGAGCAGACGCCGGCCTGGCCCGCTCGCCCTTGCTTTCCCACGCGCGCGCGCGCCCGCGCCAGCGCGACGCCCGCGTCAGGGCTCGCCCGCCGCGTGGCCACCGTTCGCCGCCTCCGACGTACGGGTGGTGAGCCGTGGGCTCCACCGGCCACGCCACGCGCCTTGAAGCCGCACCCGCTCCTCCCTCGGTTGCACTCCCTCCATTTCGCCCCGCTCGGCCTCACGCGACCCGCAGCAGCCGCCGCTCCCGCCTCCGCGCGCTCGCCGCCGCTGCCGCGTGTTTCCGCCCCGTGTTCCGCCACCAGCCGGCCGGCTCCGAGCGATTGCTCACGCGAACAGCTCCGCCTCATCCTTCTCTTCTCCGAACGCGCCTCCACGCTCCGTCTCTGCCCCGCGGTAAGGCACCGTCTCGCGCGCCCCGCCGCGGCGCCATTCCGGCCACCGCGTGCTCACCCCCGCCGTTCCGACGTTTTCTCCCCGCCTAGCCACTCGCGCACCGCCCCTCGGTGTTCGCCACCGCTACCGGATCTCCGTGCGCCCCTCCATCGGTTCCCGCACGACCGGAGCAGCCCGCTAGCCGCCGATGGACATCACCGCCGCCGCGACGTCCCAGCCGCGTGGTCGCTCCCCGCGTTCCGCCCCCCCCCCCTCTGCCTTCTGGGCCAACGGCCTTGGGCCGAGCCGCCAAGCCAGGCCGCCTCTCGTTTTTCCCGCGCGGCGCTCCAGCTGAAATCGGCCGTGGGCCGGTGTTGTCAAGCGGGCTGGCCCGTTAAGCGATTCCAGAATTAGTTTTTAAATTTCTATTTCGTTTTGGGAACAGAAAATACTTTAGAAAATATTTGTGTACCCTTTCAAGCTCCAAAAATTATGAAACAAATTTTATGATGTTTGTCTTGAGTAGATCTACAGTTTAAAAATATTGCATGTTAAATTTGTGACATTTTTCTGTGTAGATTTATTTAATTGCTATAAATGCTGATATCTTAGAAAATATGTAGTAAATAGAATAATAGTAGGTAAAATGTGATTCTTGTTGCATTGACCTTCCTTAGTGATGTACTTTCTAGGAAAAATACTTGTGAAGTATATTCTGTGAAAGATTATTGAGGTGTAGTTCAAATGCTTTTAATTGTTAATCTCTGTTATTTTTAGTAGAGAGCTAAATTTGTATAAAACATACATGTGATAATTTTTGTAGTGTGTTAGTTTACTGTAAGTAACATAGGAAAAATGTGAAATCTGTTGTTTGATACTTTTTCTAGTACAAAATAATTTTATGCTCATAATTATGCTATAACTTGTTTATTTTGTATAGGCAGTTTTACCTATTCAATTCTCATGAAAATTTAGTAGTAGGTTAGTTAGGGTAAGAGTAAGCTACTGTAATTTTTGTAGATTTTTATCTACACCAGAAATAGGTGTTGCTATGTAACCCTAGTTAAATATGGAATAAAAGATTATTCTTTATGAGAAACTAAGAGTAGTAAAATATGTTTGGTGTATCTTTGAAGCATCAATATGCCTTGCTGATGTTGTTGGATGAGTTAGGTTGGTAAGATTTGGTAACTTAGGATCACTTGTATGTGTAGATGATGTACTAACTAGTAGAATACTAAGGTGCATGTTTTAGGGTACATATTCTTGGATGACGTGGACTACCTTGTAGAAGATGTGGTTATAATCCAAACTGCCCATTCCATGTGCTCATCTGCATATCATGTCATCAAAGCATTCCACCATAACCCGATGCATCATTCGCATGTTTGCTTATGCACTTGCATCATATAGGATCGCAGGAGGAGTCGCAGGCAGCAGTACCAGAGGAGCAAGTTTGGACGGATCAGCAGGAGCCCCAGGCACAGGAGGTGCCCGAGGAAGAAGAGCCAGGCGAGGAGCTGCCAGAGTACGTCGACCACCATCCTAGCTCGTTCGAAAGAGGCAAGCCCTGGAGCATTCTAAGCCTCCTACTTTAAAAGCAATTGAGTATATATATGTTATATATGTATTGTTGCATTAAGTTATAGGAGTTGAGTGTAACCGTTGTTGCATTATTATCCTTGTCCACCGGATTACCTTTTACCCTGTTAGGTCAGGATCGAGTAAATTGCTTAGCCATGCTTAGACCGGTAGAAGTCAGGTGATTTCCTGTCACCTGCGAGATATAGGTGGATACTTGGTTATGGTTAGCTATAATTGTGATCATGGAAAGTAACCAGGTGTTGGTAGATAAAGGAAGACCGGGCGGAGTCTTATAGGGTTTTGGACTATAGTGATTCCGTCTGTGTCGATTAAGGACCGAACATTGCTCGTCCCTCTTGTCATGTTGAACGCATGCCTCACATTTAGCTGGCCGAATAAAGTACCTTTCGACCGCGAAGCTAGTGACACTATTTCGAGCCGAGATAAACTTGGGTTGGCAGACTAGTGCTGAAGGGGTGTAACGGGGACGCGAAGAGTGAGCCCAAGGTGCGTCCTGGCAGTCGGGCGGTCCCTGGGTAGTGCGATCCATGATTGTTATCCCGCGGTTTCTTGGAAAGTGTCATTGCTGATCTACGCGACCCTGATGGGGGAAGCATGGTTTGTGTGAGGAATAAATCTCCAGCTGGATAGGAATTCGATTCGAATCGCCGTCGCTCCCGGTTAGTGAGCACTTGACTCGAGCTACGGCATCGTAGTAACAGTAAAGGAACACTGATGGTTAAGTGAATAATGTTGGAAATGCTAAACCTATTATGGTATTTGAGACGCTACTAATGAATCAAGTGATTGCTTTAGCAATAGGTGCTTACCTAGCTTGAATAGGTTATAATAAAAATGATGTAAAAGTACTAGCACAGTTTTTCATACAACTCATGCTTTTCGCAAATGAGTCAAGCCAGTCCACTGTATAAAGCCTTGCATGCTCCTTGGCGTACTTATTTCTGGTTTATGACGGGTAAGTCTAGCTGAGTACATTCTCGTACTCAGGGTGTTGTTCCCATTGTTGTTGCAGATGGTCAGATGTACTATGGGTACTGCTCCAACTGTCTGTATCCGGCGATGGGCGACAACTAGGACCTTGGGCAATGGTCACTCTGTTGTCTTATCTAATGCTTTTGTGGACCGTGACTATCTTCTGGCACTGTATTTGAACTAAGTGGGTGTGTTGAAAATAATTGCTTCCGCTATGTTATTTTGAACTATGTTGTAATAACTTTTATTCTGAACTCTGATGTATTCCACTCTTGTTGTGAACTCTATGTAACATGTGAACTATGGCTGCTAAATCAATACGATCTTGGTTGTATGTTGGTTGGTTTGAAATCCCTCGTGATTTCACGGAATCTCGGGTTATACGGATTTAAGTTTGGTAAATTATCTGCCTCGGTGGAAGATTTTCTTACTTAATCTCGTATAATCATGTTGATCCATTACAGCTAGCATCGGAGCATGATTTAGCATGTTACTGTTCACATGGGTATTTAAAAACAAAACTGTGTTTTCAACTAAGCTTTTAAACTTAAGAGTGTGCGAGTGGTCATATCCTTTATGCCCAGTAAGGACTCTAGGTGGCTTATTTAAGTACTAACTTGGGGGTTTGCATCATATTTTAAATTTCGTTGCTCATACGGCGTGCTATTGTATGAGTGCCATTCACTTGAGTGGTAATGTATGGATCAATTACCTCTACGCCTTGGTAAGTGAAAGTTGTGAGAGCATGGTCGGATACACTGCCGATCTAGGGGAGTGCTTATATGATGCCGAAACACTTATGTGCCCTGCGCATGTTCGTATAAAGGTATCCAAATTGTGGGAATTCCGTCATGTGGTGACGATGCCATCAATAGGACGACGATTCGGGTAGTTGTTACCGTTATACTCGTATCTGGGATGCGTGTAGAGCGAGTAGCTTACTTTACTGTTTTCTTGCATATTTTCATACTGTGAGGTTTGGGCTGAAGTGACTTTCTGCAGGTACATAACAGCGCTATCGAGTAGTACGTATTAGTTACGTTTACAAGAGATCGTTGTATGCCACCGTATATTCCGTTAGTAGTTATTGATTTTCTAAGTTTGTCAGGACGTACGGAACGTGCATGCATCATGTTGTGCATTTCATTCATGGCATTGTTCCTCCCCTTATAAGTTGATTATCTCATTTCGATAAAAATGCCAACTTAAAAATTTGTTCTCACCACGGTAATAAAAATTTTTGCTACAGATGGCACGTACCAAGCAGACAGCTCGCAAGTCCACCGGCAGAGCTCCCCGTCATCAGCTTGCTCCGCGCACTCGTCAGCGCCACACTTTTCTTGGAGAGTTTGGGATGCCTACGCTCTTGTGGAGAGTACTCAGCTATGTAGGCTATCCTGATGGAATGGAGCCCCGCTACTTTTGGTCGAATGAACGGTTGGGGGAAGGACTTTTGGTGACTATGGAAGCAGTGGTTCGTCCCCGAGGTGATGGTTCTGAGTGGACTGGTTGGCATTTTGAGTCAACTGGCAGGACCGCTGAAGAAGCCGCTGAGAGGGCAGCCTTTGGGATCCTGAGGGATATCGTGGATCACTTTCCTCAGGAGTTGGCAGCAGCTATAGTTGGAGTCTTCCCGAGGGGCAACCCCTCCACTGACTCGTGGCAGCAGGCAAGAGGAAGATCCCTGGAGATTAGCGCAGCAGAAGCACAGAACAGTGACAACCCCGCTATGAGTGCCATGTTCACAGTGATGAAGACCTTCGATGGAGTGGAAGGTAGTCTGAGACGTGTGTCTAGTGCTCTTGGTCAGGCTTGTGACGACCGACGTCAGCTTCAGAGAGATCACGATGCCGAGATTGAGAGGCTCACCGCAGAGATGGCTCAGTTGACCCATCAGAGGGATCAGGCTACCCAGAGGACTGTAGTTTTCGAGGGAGATGTACGTGCCTTGAGAGAGCAGGTTGGGCGACTGACCACCGCCAACAGGAACGCTGAGCGCATGTTGACCCATGTGCTCCACCAGAGGAATGAAGCCTGGTCTGCAGAGAATGTGTTGAGGGCGAGACAGTTTGAGCTAGAGCAGCAGCTGGCTAATGCCGAGGAGTACAATGACAACCTACATGAGGAGGTTCATCGGCTGAACAATCAGCTCAACCCCTATGTTCCCCCTAGTGCAGCAGAGATGGATTTGGATGAGGACGAAGAACCCGAAGAGCCCGAGGCACCAGCTGAGGAGGACGACGACGCTGTAGACGGCGACAACACCAACGTCGCTGACTTAGACAGCGACCACGATGAGTAGGCTAGTAGTTGTTGCGCTAGCTACTAGGTTCCGCCTGCATGATCTTTTGCTTTGTTGGCACGTTGGGCATGTAATAATGAGTAGAAAGACTAAGGCTTTGATGTAATGTTGGAAAGCTTGGATGTGTTTGTGGCGGTATCCAGACGTCAAAAGTCCAGTGTATGTATGCTGGCAACTTGGTTGTATGGATGCGATGTGTGCGCTTTAAGTAATCTAATTAGTGATGTTGTGTTAATTGGAATGACTTATTGTGCCCCTGTTTTATTGTATGGATTTATTCTCTCCAGTGAATTCAGTTCGGCATAATTTTTCATTCGCTCGCAATTTCTACAACATCACCTAATAATTACTGTTGCTGAAACATGCAGATGCCGAACACTTGTCGTACCGTGTATGGTGCCGCTGAGGCTGGTGGCAGTGCAGCTGGTAATGATGACCGTGATCCACCACCGCCTCCTCCACCCTACACTGCAGAACAGTTTCTCGCACAATTTCTTGGAAGCCAACGCAACATGGAGAGCATGCAGCAGAATATGGAGGCTGCGTTGCGCAGTATTGCAGATAACACCCGTCGGGGAATAAACCCGGGTGGGCACGAGGCAAACCAGTACAGCAGTTTCAAGGATTTCATGGACACCCGTCCACCGATCTTCAAGGAAGCCGCAGAACCCTTGGATGCAAAAGAGTGGATTAACACTATGGAAGACAAGTTTCGTGTCTTGAGGATGACTGAAGTGTTGAAAACTGAGTATGCAGCTCATCAGCTTCAAGGTCTGACAGGAATGTGGTGGAAGCACCACCGTACCACTTTTCCTCCCCACGCCCATATCACTTGGAGGGAGTTCACTGAAGCCTTCTGTGGAACATACATTCCACCTGGTCTGACAGAGATGAAGCTTGGGGAATTCCTAGCACTGAATCAAGGCACGAAGATTGTAACTCAATATCTGCATGCATTCAATAACCTGAGCCGTTATGCTCCCGATATGGTGAATACGGATGCCAAGAAGATCGCTAGCTTCAAGAGAGGCCTGAATCCCAAGATGATGAAACATGTGGGTACAAATATGAGAACTATTTTCAACGACTTTGTTAGTGACTGCCTGAAGCAAGAGAAGAACAACAATGTTTATGCTGCTTCCAAGATCCATAAGAGAGCTTTCGAGTCGGGTCCGTCCCAGTCCAGAGCCCCAGTGGCCAATCGTCCAGCTTATCGTTCGCCTGCCCCAGGTGCAAGGTTTAGGCCACCGCAAAGGAAGAATCAGAATGCTCAGCAACCCTAGAGGAACCAGAAACTATTCAAGATGGCATTGCCTCAAGCGAAGGCAGGACAAGGCAGTTCATCTGGAACTGTGGCTCAAGTGAAGGGACCGTGCTTCAACTACAACCAACCCGGACACTTTGCGAAGTTTTGCCCCTACCCTAAGAAACAGCAGACGCAGTATCAAGCTCATGTGCACCACACCACCGTGGATGACATCCTGGAAGGAGAACCGGTGACAGCTAGTATGTTTTCTATCAACAATCATCCTGCAGTAGTCTTGTTTGATTCCGGATCATCCCATTCATTTGTAAGTCAAGCATTTGTTAATAGGCATGAGCAAAAGATAGTTGAATTGGAATGTGCATATAGAATCAGTTCAGCCAGGGCTGATCTGTTGACTAATCAGATAGTTCAGGGAGTAACCCTAAACATATCAAACCGGCAATATAAGCTTAATCTGATAGTCATGCTAGGGTTAGTTTTGGATGTGATCTTGGGTATGAACTGGATGAATCAGATGGGAGTAGTAATTGATATTGGAGGAAGGAGTATCTCTCTTAAGGAACCAAGTGGGGAAGGCACCTTTCGGGTGGTCCTACCTCAGAAAGTAGACCTAGCTAGCACGACTTGTGCGGTCCAAACTACTCTGCTAGCCAAGATTCCAGTAGTCTATGAATTCCCAGATGTGTTTCCAGATGAGTTACCTGGACTTCCACCAGACCGAGATGTTGAGTTTGCCATTGAGTTAATTCCGGGAACAGCACCGATCTCGAGAAGGCCCTATCGGATGCCTCCCAATGAGTTAGCAGAATTGAAGAAGCAACTCCAGGATTTGCTGAAGAAGGGTTTGATTCGTCCCAGCTCGTCTGAATGGGGATGCCCCGCACTGTTTGTGAAAAAGAAAAAGGATAACTCCTTACACATGTGCGTGGATTATCGGCCACTGAATGCAGTGACAATTAAAAACAAGTATCCTCGTCCTCGGATTGATATTTTGTTTGATCAATTGTCTAAGGCCAAAGTGTTCTCTAAGATAGATTTGAGATCAGGGTATCATCAGATAAAGATTAGGCCACAAGATGTGCCTAAGACTGTGTTCTCTACCAGATATGGTTTGTACGAGTATCTTGTCATGTCCTTCGGACTGACAAATGCTCCTGCATACTTTATGTATCTGATGAATTCCGTTTTCATGCCAAAATTGGACAAGTTCATGATTGTGTTCATTGATGACATTCTAATATACTTAGAGAATGAAGAAGATCACGCAGAACACCTCAGGATTGTCTTGACTAGACTCAGGGAACATCGACTGTATGCTAAGTTCAGCAAGTGTGAGTTCTGGCTTAGGACAGTTCCTTTTCTCGGCCACGTGTTGTCTGAAAATGGCATTTCAGTAGACCCTAGTAAGGTGCAAGAGGTTATGGACTGGAAGTCACCAACCATAGTTCATGAAGTTCGAAGTTTTCTTGGTTTAGCCGGTTACTATCGTCGCTTCATACCAGATTTCTCGAAGATTGCCAAACCGATGACAAGTCTGTTACAGAAGGATCATAAGTTTGTATGGACAGAGGAGTGTGAGGCAGCTTTCTACACCTTGTGAAAGTTGTTGACCACTGCTCCTGTTCTGGCCCAACCAGATATAGAAAAGCCGTTTGATGTGTTCTGTGATGCCTCTAAGAATGGATTAGGATGTGTGCTAATGCAAAATGGAAGGGTCATTGCTTATGCCTCACATCAATTGAGGAAGCATGAGGTTAACTATCCTACACATGACTTGGAGCTTGCAGCAGTGGTGCATGCTCTAAAAATTTGTAGACACTACCTGCTAGGGAATGTGTGTAATATCTTTACAGATCATAAGAGTCTCAAATACATTTTTACCCAATCTGAGTTGAACATGCGACAGAGAAGATGGTTAGAGCTGATAAAGGACTATAATCTGAACGTGCACTATCATTCCGGGAAGGCTAATGTAGTAGCAGATGCACTGAGCAGAAAATCACATGCTATTGGTGTGCAACCGTTGTTTGAAGAAGGGTTCAATTTGTTACATCTTGCTGTGTTGCATAATATTCAGATCAGTTGTACTCTGGAGAGCCAGATCATTGAAGGTCAGAAAACAGATAAGGGAATATTTCATATCAAGGAGAAGATGAAGAGGGAACCCACCAAACACTTTCGATTGGATGACCAAGGAGTGTTATGGTTTAAGGATCGCCTGGTAGTACCCAAGGATAGAGAGCTTAAGAACAAGTTGATGGATGAGGCTCATCATTCTAAGCTATCTATTCACCCCGGAAGTAGTAAAATGTACCAGGAGTTGAGACCCCGTTATTGGTGGACTAAGATGAAAAAGGAGATTGCAGCTTATGTTGCTCGTTGCGACATGTGTTGTAGAGTTAAAGCCCTTCACATGAGACCCGCAGGTTGCAACCCTTGTCTGTACCCGATTGGATATGGGATGATATAAGTATGGATTTTATCACTGGTCTTCCCACCACACAGAAGGGACATGATTCGATTTGGGTAATAGTAGATCGTCTTACCAAGTCAGCTCAGTTTCTACCAGTTAAGACAACATTCCGACCACCTCAATATGCGGAAAAGTATATTGCTGAGATTGTCCGATTACATGGTATACCAAAAACGATCGTGTCTGATCGTGGTTCACAGTTTACCTCTCATTTTTGGGAACATCTTCATAAAGGATTGGGCACTAGTTTGATTGGTAGCACGGCTTACCATCCACAGACAGACGGGCAGACAGAACGAGTTAATGCTGTACTTGAAGATATGCTTAGAGCTTGTGTACTATCATCCAGAGGCTCATGGGAATCCTGGTTACCGTTGGCAGAATTCGCTTACAACAACAGTTACCAAGAGAGTATCAAGATGGCACCTTTTGAGGCTTTGTATGGCAGGAAGTGCAGGACACCGTTAAGTTGGGTGGAGCCTGGAGAAAGAAGGTTTTACGGAATTGATTTTGTAGATGAGGCAGAGAAAAAGGTCCGTATTATCCAACAAAACATGCAAGCTGCACAATCCCGTCAGAAGAGTTATGCAGATAAGAGAAGGAGACCATTGGATTTCCAAGTGGGTGACTATGTCTATTTGAAGGTTGCCCCAATGAAGAAGAAACGGTTTGGAATCAAGAAGAAACTGTCTGCTAGATATATAGGACCATACCAGATCATAGAGAAAAAGGGTCCTGTGGCGTACAAGCTGCAGTTACTAGAAGAGATGAGTTCGATCTTTCCCGTCTTTCATGTATCCCAGTTAAAGAAGTGTCTGCGTGTTCCCGAAGAGAGAATAGAACCTCAGGGTATTCGGATCAAGGCAGACTTGGAATATCATGAACAACCGGTTCAAGTTTTGGATACTAAGGACCGAGTCACTCAAAATAAAGTGGTAACAACTTACAAGATTCAGTGGAGCCATCATGATGAGAGTGATGCTTCGTGGGAAACGGGAGAGTATCTTCAAACCGCGTATAAAGATTTTTACAATAAATGGTTCGTAACTCAAAATCTCGGGACGAGATTCTTATAAGGGGGAGGGCTGTAACACCCCTGGGTGTTAAGCGTGCATTAGCATCCAAAACATTGGTCATAAGCATCACATGCATGGTTATCATTGCATGAAATATAAGCCCTTTTAATTTTAAACTTGAAAAGCAATTAGTTAGAACCGTAACTTTGATTGTAGGTGCTAAAAGGTGGTGTACTCTTGGGTAATAGAAATTTTAAATAATCTAGAATAAATTAACATGATTTTTGGAGCAACTCTTGAATTCAAATTTACCTCAAATTTTGCTTTAAAAATATTCTAAACAAATGAATTTCTGTTTAACAATTTAGCTTTAAATCCCAAATTCAAAATCTATTGAGAATTTTGAAAAGTGCCCTACATGAAAGTTGTAGAGAATTAAATTTTGAACAACTTTTATTTTGGGCAAAAGTTCTGAAAACCTCTTTTTTCATCTTCAAATTCAAATTTGAAACAAATAAAGAAATCTGAAAATATTATTTATAAAAGAAAAGTCGATTTTCACTTTAGTGGGCCGCGGCCTCCCTTTCGGCCCGCGAGCAGACGCCGGCCTAGCCCACGAGCAGACGCCGGCCTGGCCCGCTCGCCCCCGCTTTCCCTCGCGCGCGCGCCCGCGCCTGCGCGACGCCCGCGTCAGGGCTCGCCCTCCGCGTGGCCGCCGTTCGTCGCCTCCGGCGTACGGGTGGCGAGCCGTGAGCTCCACCGGCCGCGCCACGTGCCTTGAAGCCGCACCCGCTCCTCCCTCGGTTGCACTCCCTCCATTTCGCCCCGCTCGGCCTCACGCGACCCGCAGCAGCCGCCGCTCCCGCCTCCACGCGCTCACCGCCGCTACGCGTGTTTCCGCCCCGCGTTCCGCCACCGGCCGGCCGCCTCCGAGCGATTGCTCGCGTGAACAGCTCTGCCTCATCCTTCTCTTCTCCGAACCCGCCTCCACGCTCCATCTCTGCCCCGCGGTAAGGCACCGTCTCGCGCGCCCCGCCGCGGCGCCATTCCGGCCACCGCGCGCTCACCCCCGCCGTTCCAGCGTTTTCTCCCCACCTAGCCGCTCGCGCACCGCCCCTCGGTGTTCGCCACCGCTACCGGATCTCCGTGCGCCCCTCCATCGGTTCCCGCACGACCGGAGCAGCCCGCTAGCCGCCGGCGGACATCACCGCCGCCGTGACGTCACAGCCGCGCGGTCGCTCCCCGCGTTCCACCCCCCCTCTGCCTTCTGGGCCAACGGCCTTGGGCCGAGCCGCCAAGCCGGGCCGCCTCTCGTTTTTCCCGCGCGGCGCTCCAGCTAAAATCGGCCGCGGGCCGGTGTTGTCGAGTGGGCTGGCCCGTTAAGCGATTCCAGAATTAGTTTTTAAATTTCTATTTCGTTTTGGGAAAAGAAAATACTTTAGAAAATATTTGTGTACCCTTTCTAGCTCCAAAAATTATGAAACAAATTTTCTCTTGAGTAGATCTACAGTTTAAAAATATTGCATGTTAAATTTGTGACATTTTTCTGTGTAGATTTATTTAATTGCTATAAATGCTGATATCTTAGAAAATATGTAGTAAATAGAATAATAGTGGGAAAAATGTGATTCTTGTTGCATTGACCTTCCTTAGTGATGTACTTTCTAGGAAAAATACTTGTGATGTATATTCTGTGAAAGATTATTGAGGTGTAGTTCAAATGCTTTTAATTGTTAATCTCTGTTATTTTTAGTAGAGAGCTAAATTTGTATAAAACATACATGTGATAATTTTTGTAGTGTGTTAGTTTACTGTAAGTAACATAGGAAAAATGTGAAATCTATTGTTTGATACTTTTTCTAGTACAAAATAATTTCATGCTCATAATTATGCTATAACTTGTTTATTTTGTATAGGCAGTTTTACATATTCAATTCTCATGAAAATTTAGTAGTAGGTTAGTTAGGGGAAGAGTAAGCTACTGTAATTTTTGTAGATTTTTATCTACACCAGAAATAGGTCTTGCTATGTAACCCTAGTTAAATAGGGAATAAAAGATTATTCTTTATGAGAAACTAAAAGTAGTAAAATATGTTTGGTGTATCTTTGAAGCATCAATATGCCTTGCTGATGTTGTTGGATGAGTTAGGTTGGTAAGATTTGGTAACTTAGGATCACTTGTATGTGTAGATGATGTACTAACTAGTAGAATACTAAGGTGCATGTTTTAGGGTACATATTCTTGGATGACGGGGACTACCTTGTAGAAGTTGTGGTTATAATCCAAACTGCCCATTCCATGTGCTCATCTGCATATCATGTCATCAAAGCATTCCACCATAACCCGATGCATCATTCGCATGTTTGCTTATGCACTTGCATCATACAGGATCGCAGGAGGAGTCGCAGGCAGCAGTACCGGAGGAGCAAGTTTGGACGGATCAGCAGGAGCCCCAGGCACAGGAGGTGCCCGAGGAAGAAGAGCCAGGCGAGGAGCTGCCAGAGTGCGTCGACCACCATCCTAGCTCGTTCGAAAGAGGCAAGCCCCGGAGCATTCTAAGCCTCCTACTTTAAAAGCAATTGAGTATATATATGTTATATATGTATTGTTGCATTAAGTTATAGGAGTTGAGTGTAACCGTTGTTGCATTATTATCCTTGTCCACCGGATTCCCTTTTACCCTGTTAGGTCAGGATCGAGTAAATTGCTTAGCCATGCTTAGACCGGTAGAAGTCGGGGGATTTCCGGTCACCTGCGAGATATAGGTGGATACCTGGTTATGGTTAGCTATAATTGTGATCATGGGAAGTAACCAAGTGTTGGTAGATAAAGGAAGACCGGGCGGAGTCTTATAGGGTTTTGGACTATAGTGATTCCGTCTGTGTCGATTAAGGACCGATCGTTGCTCGTCCCTCTTGTCATGTTGAACGCATGCCTCACATTTAGCTGGCTGAATAAAGTACCTTTCGACCGCGAAGCTAGTGACACTATTTCGAGCTGGGATAAACTCGGGTTGGCAGACTGGTGCTGAAGGGGTGTAACGGGGACGCGAAGAGTGAGCCCAAGGTGCGTCCTGGCAGTCGGGAGGTCCCTGGGTAGTGCGATCCATGATTGTTATCCCACGGCTTCTTGGAAAGTGTCATTGGTGATCTACGCGACCCTGACGGGGGAAGCATGGTTTGTGTGAGGAATAAATCTCCAGCTGGATAGGAATTCGATTCGAATCGCCGTCGCTCCCAGTTAGTGAGCACTTGACTCGAGCTACGGCATCGTAGTAACAGTAAAGGAACACTGATGGTTAAGTGAATAATGTTGGAAATGCTAAACCTGTTATGGTATTTGAGACGCTACTAATGAATCAAGTGATTGCTTTAGCAATAGGTGCTTACCTAGCTTGAATAGGTTATAATAAAAATGATGCAAAAGTACTAGCATAGTTTTTCATACAACTCATGCTTTTCGCAAATGAGTCAAGCCAGTCCACTGTATAAAGCCTTGCATGCTCCTTGGCGTACTTATTTCTGGTTTATGACGGGTAAGTCTAGCTGAGTATATTCTCGTACTCAGGGCGTTGTTCCCATTGTTGTTGCAGATGGTCAGATGTACTATGGGTACTGCTCCAACTGTCTGTATCCGGCGATGGGCGACAACTAGGACCTTGGGCAATGGTCACTCTGTTGTCTTATCTAATGCTTTTGTGGACCGTGACTATCTTCTGGCACTGTATTTGAACTAAGTGGGTGTGTTGAAAATAATTGCTTCCGCTATGTTATTTTGAACTATGTTGTAATAACTTTTATTCCGAACTCCGATGTATTCCACTCTTGTTGTGAACTCTATGTAACATGTGAACTGTGGCTGCTAAATTAGTACGATCTTGGTTGTATGTTGGTTGGTTTGAAATCCTTCATGATTTCACGAAATCTCGGGTTATACGGGTTTATGTTTGGTAAATTATCTGCCTCGGTGGAAGATTTTCTTACTTAATCTCGTATAATCATGTTGATCCGTTACAGCGCCCCCAGCCGTGCTGGAAGGGAGGCCATACCCCTAGCCGCGCTGGCCTGGCTGGACATGCCGCCCCCAGCCGCACTACTCTCAAGGGAGCGCGCTAGAGGAGGGGCACTCGCCAGAATAGCTCGGCAGAGGAGGGTGTGCTCGCCACAGGGGCTCACCAAAGGTTGAAGATGGCGATGAGAAGGCGATAGCGGTGTGTTACAGCAAAAATTAGTGAACAGCCAAAGGTTGAAGACAAGGGCAAAGAAGTCATTTCCTCCATCTCCTCTCTCTTGAAACCTAAGAAATGAATAGAATAATAGGCACATTGTGTTATGGCAAACAACCACGAATTTGTAACAGTACTGGGCAAATTCTCATCGATGCGGTGTGTGGCGGCCAATTACACGTTTTTGTGGTGTCCTCTAGCAAAATTTCCCTTTCTTTTTTCGAGAACATGACTTCACGCGTATTTCATTAAGAAGAAGAGTGCCCAAAGAACGGCTTACACAATGCAACTGTGAGAGATCCCATAGTGGAAGTTAAAGAGGAAGTGGTTAGGAACCTAAATGACAGCAGAACATGTAGCTTTCAATTTAGTACGTACACACCAGTGCAACCCCGAGCATGGTGTGTGCACGTGTGTTCACAGATGATTGAGCAAGAAGACATGGAGAGGAGGGAGGAGGTGAGAACGAGCTACCCTGAGCTAAAATGACATGCAAGATCATTCTTGTTGGAGCTAAAATATTTTGGAACTAAGTTTGAAATTAGTTTTGCCCCACCCATCATCTCGCTAGACGGAAGCGGCCTGGGCGCAACCATGCTCAGCAGCTGTTTGGGGGGTGGGGGGAACCCCCGACCTATAGCTCCTCCCTTGGTTGTTTGATTGCAGGGCTAGCTTGACCTAACCCCCGCTCACAGAGGTATGCTTCTTTGTGACTCATGCAGGTGACCGAGGAGCTTCGCGGCAACAACCCCCGACAAGGAGCGGATGGCACACCGTCGCTATTGGACCGGCAGCAGAGGTCAGCCAAACGGTGGGAACTGGTCGGACTGGCGTTCGGACCTTCAACGGCAGGAAGGCGGGCCCACAAGCAGGGTAGCTGGGTCGAGGAAGGAAGATTACGCCTGTACCCCTCCCACCTACCATGAGTAGTATAGAACAGGTTGTGCCCTTGTGTAATTTGGCTAACGGTCTGGGTATGAACTATAAATACCCGGACCGTTTCTGTATAAACGAGAGGTTAACTCGTGTGAGAATTAATGGGCAGTTAATCCACATTTTTACTACCCTCACCATTTTTTGTCCAATTGCTATCTTTGCTATCCAATTGCAGTCCAGACCGTGGGAAACCCTCGGCCTCCTCCCACGCATCCCGTCGAGGGTAGGAGGCTAGGAGTGACCCCACAGTTGGCGCCGACCGTGGGGACCCTAGTCCACCACTTTTCTTCTTCTTTTTTCCAAAAACCATGGCAACCACCAGACAACAAAAGACATAGAGATCCGCCTCCGCCTCGAGGGCCCACGCCGAAAGTGGGAACCTCCGCCGCAGGAGGGAGCTCACCTCCAGTGCTTCAACCAGGCACCCAAAACACTGATAACCCTCGCGATACAATTGAGACTCCGCCAGGCGGAGCTCAGCTCAACTCGCAGAATAACCAAACCAGGGAGGCAGAAAATGCTCAACTACCCTCAAATGAAGATGAGGATCCAGAGATAAGGGACCTCGAGGCTTTAAATCAAATGCAAGACGAGCTTCAAGAAAAGAGACATCACGTCGAAGCCTATCAGATGCAGGCCTAGCTACAAGTGATAAGGCAGAAGGCGTACCATACAAGGGAACAACTGAGACAGCTGAATGATTTCCTAGCCAACATCGAAGCCGATCCAAACTATCCAGTCGAGGAAGATAACCAACCACCCTCGTCACAGCACAACCATCAACCTCCGCCACAGCAGAGCCAGCAACCTCCGCCGCGACACAACCCACAACCACCGCCGCATCACAAGCCCCAAAACCTACCAAGATATGATGGCTCCACCGACCCCCGCCAATTCGTAATGAGTTACGAAGCCGCAGTTACCGCGGCAGGAGGAGATGAATTCAGCATGGCGAAGTCATTCATGATTATCGTAAGAGATATAGCCCAAGCTTGGTACGACAACCTCCAACCAGGAACAATCGACTCCTGGGGCAACCTTCGTGAAAAATTGTGCAACCACTTCAAAGGCGTCATCCTAGCAACAACCAACCCAATGGAACTCTTCGCCTGCATCCAAGCAGAGCGTGAACCCCTCCGCGACTTCTGGCGAAGGTTTGTTCACCTCAGGGCAAAAACCCCGGACATATCTGATGACTCAGTAATCCTCGCAGCAACCAACGGATTCAGACCCGGGCCATGTGCGTCCAGGCTCGCGAGGAAACCACCAAAAACTATCGTGGAGCTGCATGAAATCATGGAAAAATACATTAGATCAGACACAGTACACCGCTCCAAAATAGAGGCTTTCTAGCTGTAAAATCGGCCACTACCGAGACCACAGCAGAGGAATCCATACCCTCGCAATGACCCAATCAATGTCAACGCAACTGAGGCGACACCTCCGCAGCAGCAAAGGCAGTAGTAGAATCAAAGACTGCAATCAATCAACAGCGGAGGTCAGAACGACAACAAAAATAACAACCAGAACAGACCTTATCAGAGAAATCAGTCAAAAATCTATTGTCACTTCTGTGGGCCAGACAAGGGCCACACTACCAGATAATGCACTTACTTCGCAAAAGGGAAAGAGTATCAGGACGCGCAACAACCTGCAACAGTAGGCCCTCCAAGGCCAGTTAACTACACCAGAAGATAGCCAACCCCCGCACCCAACCCACATCAATACATACCCACAAACTACGGAATACCTTCGCTCCAACACCCACAACAATATCAAAGCTTCGCAGCTTACAATCCAAACTATCAACATCACAACTCATATGACACCTTCGACGGCCGTGCAAACCCCCACCCTTACACGGTCACCCACCCTCCAACCCCGCCACAATTTCATAACCATCAACCAGCTCTACCTCCACCCCCACCAACCCCGCAAAACCACCAACAACAACAACATCGGCAAGTGAAAACAGAACCCACAAACCAAGCCAACCAACCAACAATCAACGACCCAACAACAACCTTTGGCATCATACTGGCAATCACCGGAGGATCAAACGAAGACCACGGAAACAAAAGACAGTGCAAAGAGCATATGAGGCGCATGCATCATGTTGCCACTGAGGGTCCGCACAAAAACTCTCTCTAGTCTCACATTCCAATAAGCTTCGACAGCTCAGACCTCAAACTCAAGTACTACCCCCACACTGACGCAATGGTCATAGAAACGAACCTAGAAGGGTGGGCGGTGACTAGTGCACACAGACGGAGCTTGGGGAGCAATAGGAGCAGGGATAGCAGCCGTCCTAACTTCGCCATTAGGCATCAAACTCAGATACGCAGCGAGGCTAGAATTCAAGTGCACAAATAACAGTGCAGAATACGAAGCAGTCATCCTAGCCCTATCGAAGCTCTGCGCACTATTAGCCAGGAGAGGGGTAATCAAAACAGATTCGCAAGTCATCTCAGGCCACATCGAGAAAAGCTTCAAAGCAAGAGAGCCAGAATTCCAAAAATACCTTCATACAATAAGAAAAAACAAGGGTTTCTTCTTGGGCATAACTACAAAGCAAATTCCAAGATCAGAGAACAGCGAAGTAGATGAGCTAGCGAAAGCAGCAGCACAAGGAGCCACCTTACCTCTGGACGTTTTCTATGAGATCATCACCCAACCCTCGATGGAAGACAACATGAAACCTCCGAAACTCATAAATGCAGTGCACAGCGAGGATTGGAGAGTGCCAATAGTGGCGTTCATCAAAGGCCACTACGAGCCAGAAAGCAAGGGAGAGGAAAAAAGGGTACAGCAAAGGGCCCGAGGGTACAAAATAATCAATGATTAACTCTACAATGCCAGTGTCATAGCCCCACTCCTCAAATGTGTCACATGCAGCGAAGGCAGACAACTACTAAAAGAGATCCACGAAGGGCACTGCAGATCCCACAATGGACCCATAGCCCTAGTGGGGAAAGCATTCAGGCAAGGCTTCTACTGGCCAACAGCAGTATACAATGCAGCCTCGCTCATAAGACAGTGCGAAGGTTGTCAGCTATCAACCTCACACTCTAATAGGCCGGCAGCTTTGACAACACTCATCTGCACGACATGGCCCCTTCAGAGATGGGCAATGGATCTGGTAGGCCTGCTACCTACAGCACCAGGAAACCTCCGCTACGCCGTGGTCACCGTCGAATACTTTACCAAGTGGATCGAAGCCAAGCCACTGGCAACCATAACCTCGCATTCAATCAAAAAATTCTTTTGGCAGCAAATCATATGCCGCTTCGGAGTACCAAGAGAACTTACAGTAGACAACGGAATGCAATTTGGTAGCAAATCATATGCCACTTCAAAGAGTTCTACATGCAAATAGGCACAAAAATATGCTTCGCATCCGTAAGGCATTCCCAGTCCAACGGCCTTGTCGAAAGAGCAAATGGCATCATATTGCAAGACATCTCAAGAAGGCTACACGGCAGACTAAGGAACTAACCTCCGTCATCTGGTCACACAATACCTCTGAATCCAGAGCAACCAAATTCACTCCCTTTAAGCTCCTGTTCGGAGAAGAAGCAGTGCTACCAGAAGAACTCACCCACAGATCACCAAGGGTAACCCTCGTAGACAGCGAAGCACAAACTCTAGAAGACAAGCAGCTAACCAAAGACCTAATAGAAGAATTCAGATGCCACGCCGTCAACAACCTTCGCTCATACCAAGAGGAAACCACTCGATGGAGAAACAAGAAAGTCCACCCTCGCTAGATCACCACAGGCGACATGGTCCTAATCAGAAAGCAAAATGCAAAAATGGCATGCAAGCTACAACCAAAATGGCTCGGTCCATACCTCGCCCAAGGAAAGGAGCATTCACACTCCAAGACAGCGAAGGAACCAATCTTCCTCACACATGGAACATCGACGACCTCCACAAATACTTTCCTTAGTGGCATCTTAGCGCGCTCGCGAAATGTAATATTACTTTGCCAAGTTTTCATACAAACCACAATGTAAAACTCCACGCTGCACCCTACTATGTAATATATTCAGTTCCCCAAAAAAGATCAGACCATCGCCGAAATGGGTGGCCCAGCGCTGACCCACCCTCATAGTTGAATTAGCAGGTAAAGATTTTCTTTGAACAAGCCCATGCCAAGCCCGGTCCGAAGCAAAACATTCACTTACTCCCTCGAAATGCAAACCCCGCTCGTCCTTCAAGTGGAAGGCGAGAGCGGAGGTATATCAATAAATGAGCACCCTCGCTAAATGCCAGGGGCTCAAAATGCAAACCCCACTCGTCCTTCAAGTGGAAGGCTAGAGCGGAGGTATATCAATAAACAAGCACCCTCGCTAAACTCCAGGGGATCAAAACACAAACCCCACTCGTCCTTCAAGTGGAAGGCAAGAGCGAAGGTATATCAATAAATGAGCACCCTCGCTAAACGCCAGGGGCTCGAAATGCAAACCCCACTCGTCCTTCAAGCGGAAGGCGAGAACGGAGGTATATCAATAAACGAGCACCCTTGCTAAACGCCAGGGGCTCGAAATGCAAACCCCACTCGTCCTTCTAGTGAAAGGCGAGAGCGGAGGTATATCAATAAACGAGCACCCTCGCTAAATGCCATGGGCTCGAAATGCAAACCCCACTCGTCCTTCAAGTGAAAGGCCAGAGCAGAGGTATATCAATAAATGAGCACCCTCGCTAAATGACAGGGGCTCGTAATGCAAACCCCACTTGTCCTTCAAGTGGAAGGCGATAGCGGAGGTATATAAAACAAACGAGCACCCTCGCTAAGTGCGGAGTACCGAGAGTGCGATACAACAAACACCTCCCACACCTCAAACACAAACCAAACAAAACCAAAGATCTAAAACATCGACTCAACCCTCACCAAGTAACAGAAAGCAGGACCCATAGGTCACATCATGCAATCTAATCGCATTTACTCTTTCCAATGCACCAAACAGTACAAGAAGGTAAAAAACATTTAAAACCCCCACCAACAAATGCACTATTCACCACAAGCATTCAAGGCACCCCTTCAAATCCCCCATCGGATTCATCCTATAAATAGGACCCCACCCCCCCAATGGCAATCAGAAGCCATTAGCAAAAATTCCCCGTAACCAAACTAGAGCCGGCAAGATGTTGCGCAAGAAACCAAACCCCCGCAAGAACAAAGCCTCTCAACAAAAACCACCAGATCAAACCCCCACCAACCTTAGCGAGAATACCACAAGAACAAATGTAAAGATAGCGACAGCCGGACCAATCTCATCTGCAAACCTATTTAGTCCAGTCCCAAACCAAAATGCACATAGGGGATACTATAAGAAAAAATGTAACATCCTCCTAGGTGCACCCTTGCTACCGATCTCAAGCCCCAGCGCGAAGGGAGCGCCAACATCACCTACTGAAAGCTGGTGCGCGGGCGTCGACACCTTCGTCGAGGGCTGCAAGCTTTAGAGCCCACCATACATTAGCAACACCCTAGCGAGGGTAGGAGGAAAGCCACGTCGACTAGAGCTTCGGCGTCATTCCCCCAAAGGCGCACCAACGAGGTTGGGAAGACCAGCTCCTGAAGGTGGGCAATCAGCCGCACGCCAATGAAGCTTCGCGAAGAATCAGAACATGAAGGCGGCGCTGGAGGAGATCAAGCTAATGTTCATCGACACAGGAGCAGGGTCCAAACTACACAAGAAGGAAACATGTGACCCTTGCCGCCTACCAAACCATCGCTCAGAAAGATCTCCCACGCCACCTCCGCAAGGAACTATCAAATGTCGGCCAAGGTTCATCATCAATCAACCAACGAAGCTCAGAAGACCACATCATATTCCACTGGTCTAGCAATCAGCTGACCAGCATCAGATCTAAAACTATAAACTTAGGAACATTCGCTTCCATGTAACCTCCGCTATGTTCAATCGCAATAAAGTTCAAACTTCCTCTATGATACGCTTAGTCGTTTTTCATGTTTCACGCGAGCCCCGCTAAGAGAAAAGGGGGCGTCGCTACACTAAGTCGTTTTTCATATATTGCGCGAGCCTCGCTAAGAGAAAGGGGGCGTCGCCACGCTAAGTTGTTTTTCATGTTTCGCGCGAGCCCTGCTAAGAGAAAAGGGGGCGTCTCCGCGCTAAGTCATTTTTCACGTTTTGCGCGAACCTCGCTAAGAGAAAAGGGGGCGTCGCCGCGCTAAGTCATTTTAATAATATGCGCGATCCTTGCTAAGAGGAAAGGGGGTGTCGCTGCGCTAAGTCATTTTTCATGTTTTGCGCGAGCCTCGCTAAACGAAAAGGGGGCGTCGCCGCGCTAAGTCGTTCTTCATGTTTCACGTGAGCCCCGCTAAGGGAAAAGGGGGCGTCGCTGCGCTAAGTCGTTTTACACTAAGAGAAAAGGGGGTGTCGCTACGCTAAGTCACCTTTCAAGATTTTGTGCGAGCCTCGCTAAGAGAAAAGGGGGTGCCGCTGCACTAAGTCGTCTCTCATGTTTTGCGCACTATACCCTGCGCGAGCCTTGCACAAATCAGGGGGGCCGGGCAAACACGACATCCAGTCACCAGACCACGGAAGCGGAGCTCCGCCAATGACTCTTCGCGGCAAAAGTTTTTCTTCTAAATGAACAAAACAACAAGTCCTAACAAGTCATAAATTTACAACAGCAACAACAGATATAACCCTCTCCGGGAAAAAATACGTCAACTTACAACAATGACAGCAAGACGGGATAAAAATAATCAACTCAGGAAAACTAGCGACGACGAAGCTCCCAGACATCAGGAGCGTCTTCTTCGAACCCAACCTCACAAGCAACCTCTGCCGCCATCCCCATGACCACATCCTCCAAAATGCTATCCACCAACTCCCCAGCAACACCCTCCACAAATTCTTCAACATCATCCACGACAACTTCCGGACCCCTGCCAACCCCTCCACCCTCGCTACCCGGGGACGACTCATCACTCAGAACTGGTTCCGGGGGAGCAGGAGCGACCGGCACTAATGGAAGGTCCCCTTCCAGAACCCTCGCCCTATACATACGACGATGGTCGTTGTCAATAATTTCCAAGGGCTCGGGTTCCGGAATTTTCAAAACCCCGTCTTCACCTAAACCCAACCTACCCCCACCAAAAATAAAATCCATGGCATCCTCTTTATCAATATCGTCTAACACCAAGGACGAACCCTTGGAACCAAATAATACCCACTCAGCCTGACGCTCAGTAAGATCAGTGCTACGCCAAAACCTACGCGCCTCCTGATTCTTCTTGTCATATAAACTAACCTTCATCCACCAAAAATGATCAAACGTCAAATTAGGAAACTTCGACTTCAAACACGCCCAGGTGGCGCCAGCAATAAAAGTATCCTGACGATTCATTATCAGAGGAACAACATCCAACACTTCACGCGCAGGCCCCTCAGGAACCTGCGCAATGAAGGCAATTGTCACTTACAAAATGAACCCTCGCAGGGGCACCAACCACCAAAGCTTAATTGTTTTTTTCTCCACCAAAATAACGACGCACGCACACGTCAAACCTGCTCTATATCCTCGGCCCCCTTCGCTTCAGTCTCAGCAGCATGACCCTCGGAAGCGCCCTAGTCAACTCCATGACCCTCGCCTGCAGTCGACGGTGCAGCCGCGCTTGCCGACCCTTGAGCGCCTGCCACAGAAGTGTCGACCCGCCCAGTGCTTGACGACGTCCCGGCAACGGAGGTCGGCGCATCCCACGGCTGCTGAAGCTATGAAAAACGCGTTAGTCACCACAAACAAACAAAGCAGACAAAAATGAAAACAGGAAAACGTAAAACACTACCTCCTGAGTACCAGAAACACCAATGTCCAATGCGAGGTACCTACCGCCTTTCTTCCAGAATTTCAATAGGAAGCGAGACACCGTGTTCTTGCATAAAGTATCATGAACTGCTTCGCGGACAGAGTCAACCTTCGGAAATTTATGCGGAGGTCTACCAACAGCCTTAAGATGATCGCACTTCAAATCCTGCAATGTGCGAGCCAACCCAATCGCAGACCCATAAGCACCAATATCAAGCGCACCACGAAGCAGCTCCTCAAACTGACCAACCTCAGTGCTAAGCCCGTTCGAGAATGCGACTGGGTCAGCCTCGGGCAAATTGTCGCTCGCCTCCATCCCCGCTTCGCAAACGCTCCATCAATAAGAACCTTAGCTTCCTTCATACAAGCAAGCAAGGCATCCTTTGATTGTTGCATCTCCTTCACCTTGCTCTCTGCCAAGGCCTCTACATCCTAACGAGACTTCTTCACCTTCTCAAGCTCCTCTTGCTTCTCTCTCAAGCTCACCATCAAATCAATGTTGCGGTTCAAGCATTCCTCGGCATTCTCCAAGGTCTTCTTCCCTTTCTCAATTTTCTCTTGAAGCTCACTGACTTGCTTCGCAAGCGCATCATTAGCAACTTTCAGATCCCCTCACGCTTCTCTGAGGCGGCAAGCTTCTCCTGCAGGTCCGCCTCAATATGACCATGACGGAGGCGAGCCCCACGGGCCAAAAGCAAAGCCTTGATATTGGCAACCTCGACATCATGAGTAAGGGTGTCCACGGACTGCCTTGAGAGGAAAACCTTCGCTTCTAGGATACTGACACGTTGGAAAACACCACCAAGAAACCTCCACTCTTCTTCGGTTCTGAGAAGGTTACACCCACGGAGGTCGGGGCTGGTGTACAAATCTATCTCTGGCTCGTCCGTGCCACATTCCAACATGTAGTGAACCAAACTGCTGCGGCTGGCATCGCCAAACGCGTGCTTTCCGGCACCGCGCTCGGGCTCACCGTCCTCAGTCAACACATCTTCGCCGTCCTAGAAAATATGGACACGGCGGTGCTTGAAGAGGGAACTAGAAGCAGAAGGGTGCGACATAACCTCGAGACCTGCGTCAAGGCCAGCACCCAGACCCTTGCCGTCTCATCCAACGTCTTCCGACACGCCCGGACAACGGTCAACCGTCTCCTCCTCATGCTCCTCATCCCCATCATCATCAACGTCATGGTCACCACTCCCGCTGCTACCACCAGAACTCGAGACATCAACCATCTCCTCCTCCTCAGCATCACTACCAGCCTTCTTAGACACCTCATCCTCATCATCAGATCCGACATCAACAATCGGCACGCTGCCAAGTCCGGGAACCCTTCTCTCACGGCGCTGAACACGGGCTGCGCCTGCTACAGAGGCAACTGGTGCAACAGGCTTCGGCCTCGGGACGGCGGCCCACGAATGAGAAACCTTCGCCACAACGGGCCGCTCAGAACTCGACCCTCAACCATGACCTCCGCAGCCACGCTTCGATGCTCTACCATCCTTGCCACCAGTCGACCCCCGCTTCCTCTTCCCACCGACTTCACCACCAAAGGTATCCGTCGAGGGCTAGTCCGGATAACTTAAGCCAAGTAGATCAAAACATCTGTTAACGCGATAGTTCATATCAAGCGCCTTCTTAATCAACTTGAGTTACGAAAGCATCAGAGGACCAACAAGATTATCAACTTCCTTCTCAACTAGCCGGTACACTGTCTCAACACCTTTGGCCTGAGTTCGGCCCTTCTCGATATACCTCTTCCACGTTGATTGCAAATCAAGCCTAAGATACTTCAACCTCCGCGACCGATACTTCTTGTCGTCACGGACCTCAAACCAAACATGATCCTTGCGCAAGGGAACATACTTCGCGCACACATACTCCTCCACCAAATCACGCGCACACTGATGGCGTGACAAATGCCTCAGAGCATCAACAATAGCCACGCACGTGTCAGTAGCAACATGCTCCACTTGTTCTTCACCAATTGGCCACATAACTCCGGCTCATCTTCCAGCTTGAAATAAAACCAATTCTCGGTCTAGGGCGAAGCCCACTTGTTCTTCTAGGCCTAAGCCGGGACCTCTGCACCTGTGCGGTAAACGAAGGTACAGACGCCAAACTGACCGCGCAGCTCCTTCCCATCAACCTCAATCATACGAAGTTGGGGATGCACACGGTGGATGCGGACGAAACCCTCCAAATCCGGTTCCACTCCCTGCGATTTGCACCCGCATATGTAAATGCTCATCATCACGAAGCTTGAAGGGTTAAGCTAGTGAAAGCAAAGGTTGAACTTCTTCAAAGCACCAACAACGAGCGGATGTGGAGGCCACCTCAACCCTGCTTCAAAAAAATCCTTGAAAATGACAACTTCATCATGACGAGGCTTGGGCTTAACTTAACCCTCGCAATGCCTGGCCGAAGCCCTAGAAAACCACTTCTGCTTCGTAAAATCATCCAAATCACTCGAAGCAACCCTCGACAATCCAAAATTGTAAGTCAAGTCCCCGTCAGAGACACCCTCGTCCACCAACTTAGCAATCTGCTTTGTGCGAGTGATCACCTTAGAAAAAGCACAGCAGTCAAAACGCGCCGACTCACGAAAACGGAAAGAATAAAACAGAGCAGAAACAACAACAACATACCTTAGACAATAAGAACAACTCTCAGTCGGGAGAAACGAGCTCTGACAAGAACCAAACCTCTGCAACAAGCAAATCTTCGCTCCAAAGAAATTCGAGTCAGCAACTCAGTAAGAATACCAATGCAGTAACAAAAACCCTAAAACCTACAGCAAGTATTTATAGGCCACGTACACCGGCAGGCGACGGATACCACGGTCACAAATCCTGATAAAGGCAGAATAGTGCAACGGCAGCACATCCTGAGAAAACAGAACCAACCGAACAAATCCCGCTAACCCAAAAACTCACAGGCCCAGCAGATCGTAGCAACATGGGCATCACTGGGCCGGGCCACGAGCCATGCCAATAGCTTCGCCTTGCATCCCTCCCCGTTAAATAGCATTGCTCTGACGCATCACGCTGGGCCCGAACCTCGAGGGGCTGCTGTTGTGGGGGAACCCCCAACCCAGCTCCTCCCTTGGCTATTTGATTGCTGGGCCAGCTTGACCTAACCCCCGCTCGGCAGAGGTATGCTTCTGTGTGACTCATGCAGGTGACCGAGGAGCTTCGCGGCAACAACCCCCAACAAGGAGCGAAGGGCGCACCATCGCTGTCGGACTGGAAGCGGAGGTCAGCCGAACGGTGGGAACTGGCCAGACAGGCGCCCGAACCCTCGACGGCAGGAAGGCGGGCCCACAAGTAGGGTAGGTGGGTCGAAGAAGGAAGATTACACCTGTACCCCTCCACCAACGAGTAGTATAGAATAGGCTGTGCCCTTGTGTAATTTGGCTAACGGTCTAGGCATGAACTATAAATACCCGGACCATTTCTGTACAGACGGGAGGTTAACTCATGTGAGAATTAATGGGTAGTTAATCTGCATTTTTACTACCCTCGCCATTTTTCGTCCAATTGCTATCTTTTCTATCCAATTGCAGTCTAGACCGTGGGAAACCCTTGGCCTCCTCCCGCGCATCCTAGCGAGGGTAGGAGGCTAGGAGTGACCCCACAGCAGCAGCTTGGGCGTGGTTGATGGGTCACCATGGCTAGCTATGGCGCCCCACATCGGTGTGCTTGGGCGGCGATGGCCCTAGCACTCACCTCAGCGTGCTTGTCCCTAGCACACATGATGTAAAGAAAAAAAGAAAAGGAAGCAACATTAATGCTAATGACATAAATGGCCAATGTCGACAAAACCTGGTCGGCAGTCTACCAAGGGGTATGCCCAAGGTAGTGATTTGTCGGTAGACAGGTGCGCAAGCTACGAACTAGATGGTGACGCATGACACAACAAGGTTTTATCTAGGTTCGGCCACCGTGAGGGCGTAATACCTACGTCCTGCATCTGATTTGTATTATTGTGTATAATGAGATGTGTTTTGAGGGGGTCCCCTGCCCGCCTTATATTGTCCGGGGGGCAGGGTTACAAATCTAGAAAATAATCCTACCTAGTTACAATTGCCATAGCTGGCCGGATAAGGATTCCTATTCTAATCGACCAGGATCTTGCTTGATCTCTAAGTTTGCTTTCCATCCTTGCGTGGGACACCGAGCAGATCGACTAGGCCATGCGTCGTCTTCTGATGGGCCGGGCCCACTCGTCTGGGCTAGCCCAAGTCTAGCCATAAGGGTATAGGGGTTAATACCCCCACAGCTAGTCCCCGAGCACTATGCATTGTGAGGTGACACGCCGTCTTGACCTTCTCCGAACAGTGAGGCTTGAGTTCTTGACGTCTCCGACCAGTCAAAACACCATCCGAGCAGCTGTTGCAGGTGTCCGACCAGCTTATAATACAGCCGACAACCGTTGTTGCCGGAGAAAGTAGGTTGTCTGAAGAATGTATGTTGCTCTTGAGAAAAAGAAAAAGAAAAAGATTTCCTTCCTGGTGAAGTGTGCCCACTTGTATTTCTGAAAAGAAATGTAAGCAGGGTAAATAAAGCGTAGGGGTAAAAAAAATAAACACATTCACCGCAAGGTGAAGTGTGCCCACTTAGTCCCCGAGCCTGGTAGTAGGTGACGTAGGCACGTGGTGCCAGGGTCTAAAATAAAACTCTATGGAAACTTGATAATGAGATGCACCGACAGGTGCATCGTACCGATGTAGTCCCGGAGCTTGCTGGAAGGCGAAGTATGAGCCTTGTAGCAAGGTCTAAAAAGTAATGATCTCTCGACTGTATGTGAGTCCAATTTCACATGTAACCGAGGAAATCAGGCGTCGAGCTATGGTCGGAGAATGGTCAGGGCAGTCCCCGAGCACAGCGTGAGGTATGATTTACGAGTCCCCGAGCAATATGTGACGTGGTCGATTAGTCCCCAAGCAATGTGAGACGTGGTTGACGAGTCCCCGAGCCTGGTCGAGGAATATAACGTTCTCGGTGGTCTATGACAATCTATGGCCAGACTAGTCCCCGAGCATCTCTTACTGTCTTCCCTTTACCCATAATATTTAATTTGTATTTCTCTTTCTTCCTTGCTTTGACATGATATCACAAAAAGTTGACTGATGTGACAGTATCATCACGCTCGTCTGCCTTGTCAGTGTCACAATAGAACGTCCACTAGATGGAGCATGCCAGTGTGGGCCCTCCCGTGGAGGAAATGAGGGGTCTAATTACTGATGCGGTAACTGGGAAAAAAGTGGAAACCGGAGGGATCGTGCCACGTTTCACGCACACGTATCCCGATAATCTCGGGGAGGTGGAACGGTCGCAGTCAATGGGATAAATAGCCGTTGTGCGACCATTCCCCATTTACACCCAGCAGTCGCATTTGCAAACCAACCGCCGTCTTCCTCCACGAAGCGTGCCCTATTGCAATTCCGCCGCCGCCATTAGTACACCTCGCCGCCGTTAGGAAGCGACGCGCTCTCTGTACACCAGCTGAGCCAAAGCAAAGAGGCGAGAGAGGTAGAAGATGGCAAAGATGGAGGCAGCGAAAAGGGCCGAAGTGATGAGGAAAGAGTGGTGGAAGTCGAAGTCCACCGAATCGACGATCAACGACCTCGTCGGCCTGGGCGTGCTTCACAACCAGGAGCTTGCTGGATGGCGGCCAGCGGGCAGCGACAGCTACCCCAATCCTCAGCCTAGTGAGATTGTTGTCTTCAAAGATTTCTTCAAGCGGGGTTTTGGGGTTCCTGTCCATCTGTTCCTCCAAGGTCTATGTTTGTATTACGAGATTGGGATTTGCAATCTGCATCCCAACTCGATCTTCCTTGTTTCTGTCTTTATCCACCTTTGTGAGGCATATGGGGGAATCCAACCCCATTTCGACCTCTTTCGATATTTGTTTTGCTTGAGGAAGAAGGGGTCCCAAGGCGGCTCCAAAATTGCCGGTGGAGTGTACCTAACCCTCCAGGATGGGATGAAGCAAGAGTACCTTAACTGCCCCTGGAACACCTCTCTCGGTGATTGGTACAAGAAGTGGTTTTACATTCACAAAGAGCCCGACAGCGCTACGTTGTGCGACGTCAGGTATATTCTAGACAAGAGAGTGGCCTGGAATGAACGACCAAAGCTTGCTGGGCAGGTGGAGGAGTTGATGGCACTGCTCCCGTGGAAACGCCTGGACGAACCGGCTGTGGCTGGGAACTTCATTAGCCGGCGAGTGCAGCCATGCCAGAGGAGGGTGCATGCCGGGTACGAGTACCAAGGCTCGGCTGACCAGACGAGGATGCGTTCGGAGGATCTGGACCATGACGAATTCATATGCCCGATTGGGGAGTTGTTCAATCTGGCAGACCAGAACTACTCTCCCCCGAGCAGGATTCAACACGCGTATAAGCTCATCCGACCAGCCCCGAAGGTAAATGATCAAACTCCTGTGTTCTGAGAAATGCTTTTGATCACCGTAGAGGAAGAATAATTCTTCATTTGCTTGTATTGCGTGTATACAGGTGCACGGCGTGGAGAGACACAACCTATTCATGTCATTGGCGCCTGGAGTCGAGCACCGACAGAGTGTGGAGCCGCCACCACTGAACATGCAGCGGTGCTATGTGCACGTTGAGGATGACCACGAATCCGGGGCCCGGATAGGGGCTGGGAAGAGTCCGGTCGCCGCCAACCAATTGAAGAAGAGGGCCGAAAGCTCTCGGGCAAACGAGAGCCTAGAAGACTCGACCACGAAACGCCGGCGCATGGTGCAAGACTGGTTAGAGGACGAGGCGGAGGAGGACGCGAGCGCCTATATGCTCAATCCTCGGAGGAAGAGGAGCGAGCAGACAATGCAGGGGGGATCGACCCCACCAGTAAAGGGGCCGCAAGAGGGCCAGACGCCGCCATTGGGGCTGACACCAATCGTGAGGACAGCTGAAGAGGAAACCAGGCCACCACCACAAGACGGAGGCCAGGGTTCCTCCGCCCAGCACTCAAGCTAGGGGCAACTGTGGCGTCGCACCTTCACCACCATTCATCGGAGCTTAGATCTGTAAGTTCCTGAAAACTCATTAAATAGTGCGTCAATAGAGGTAGCGAGTGTATAATTAGTAAATGTAACTGTTCTGTTGTTACGTGCTAGCTCGGCATCAACGGAGAGACCCGAGCAACTGGCCACCGCTGGGGCCAACGTTTCGACCACCACCACGACACCCTCCAAGCAACCGATGGGTCAGACCACCAGGGCGGCGGAGCTGACAACGAGCAAGGATGCGGTCAACGTGGCGACCACGGAAGTGCCCAAGCAGGTGCCTGAGCAGGTGCCCGAGCAGGAGGCTCCTGAGCAAGTGGCGCCCGAGCAGAGTCTTCCAGGTACACTGAGTGAAGGGCAAGTCCCTGAGACCAATCAGAGCGTGCCCGAGCAGACCACGGCCACCACGAGCTCGACTCAAGGTAGTCTGCCTGACGCCACAGCCAGGGGAAAATCAGCGGCGACGTCGTCGATCACCGGGCTGAACCAAGAGTGAAAGCAAGCCGGTGCCGAGCAGGCGGCAGAGTCTGATGACGACGTCGTCAAGGAAATCCAGGGGCACCCACAAGACGGATGGCAACATGTGTATGTCTACCGTGAATGTGGAGACCATTACGTCTGCCACGAGGAGATCTCCATTGATGAGGAGACGGAGAGAGTGGAGCGAGCGGCAAGACGACTCATCGGGGAAGTACAGGTAAGCATACTCCTCGATAAGTGTCGTAGACTAGCCTTAATATCTGGACACACACAAATGACATTATATGTGACTTGCAGGGCCTCGTGAAGACTGCAAAGTACCGTAAACGGTGCTTTGACTAGATTCAAGGCATCACCGAAGACAATAAAGAGCTGACAGCTGAAGTAGATCGGCTAGGCAAGCTGCTCGAGTCACAAAGGCTCGATGTTGTTCTCTAGCTTGGTCAGAAAGAGCGGGAAATAGCAGGTAACTTATCTTAGCCGCACGCCCCCAAGCACTAAAAAGTGTTGTTCATACGTGTTTATGTATTAACAAAGCTTGTTGTAGGGTTGGCTGAGGAAATCACCAGGCTGTAATCGGAGAACATGCGCATGGCCAAAGAGTGCGCTCGATTGACAGCGGAGAACACCCGGCTGGCCGAGGACCACGCACGGTTCCGAGATCACTCGGTGAAGATGACCGAGCAGGTGAAGACCAAGAGCCAGGAGATAACTAGTGAGTGGCCATTTTCCTGATCGTGGCATAATGACTGAATAGATGTCTTTTGGCTTTTTTCTAACCAGAATGCCCTTCTGCAGCATTAAAGACAAATGCCAAGAAGCATATTGTAGAGCTGCAAAAGGACCGCGACCTATAGAAGGATCGTTGCGCACAGATGGTGCGAGGGATCGGGTCAATGCTCGACTTGCTCGATCTAGGACTGCCGCTGGGAGCCTCGGGTACAGTAGCTAGGAGTGATAGACAAGTGTCAGCTCACCTTGGGTTGGCTTCAACAGTTTGTGAAGGAGGCCGAAGAGTTTGCGGGCGCCCATGTGCTAAGCATGGTGCGCGCGCATTATCCCCTGATCGACTTAATGCGCTTCGCGAAGAGCTACCCCAAGGAAGTCGGTGTGCAGGAAGTGGGAGAGCTGCGGGGCCAGTTATCTGAGCTGGCGGCGATGATAATCGGTGATGTAAACCTGTGCGGAACATCAATGCCACCGTCGCAAGGAACGTCGACGACGTCTGCTCCGAGGTCTTAGAGCCGACCACCTGGGACTGTGGTCTCGACCAGCCAATCCCGGGCCGGACAATCTTCAAGCAAGGAGCAGCCAGAGCCTGCGGTCATGACCAGCTAGACTCCTGTGGCTCAGGCTCGATCAACAGAGGCAGCGCCACAACCGTAGATGGGCGGTAAACATGAGCCAAGCCCAGCTCGAGTACCGACCTTCGAGTAGCTGGTTACCTGTAGCTGTAGAGCAGACAATAGTTTAGTTTATTGTAAACTTTTACCTCGTCAGGCAAGCTTGTAATAAAGTATTATTGCAACAATGTAAACTTGTGTTGTTTTTTGTCTAAAAAATGTGTTAAGCTTGTATATTGTGTTTGATCGATAACTAAGTTAGAACGTACAAGTGTTCTAGTTTAGTTGTAACAATTGGTAGACACGTCATCTTGTGAATCCGTACTGTAACACCTCAGGTGTTTAGCTTCCATAATTGCATCGCATTTCATAAGCATGAGCATTCATCATCTCATTTATGTTTTAATTTTGCTTGCAACATGAGTATGCCACCTGCCTTATGTATTTGTATCATAAAATGATTGCTTATGAAATGTGAGTGGTGCATAGTGTAGATACAACTTTGAGGTCACACTTTTTGAAATATGACATTATGGTTAGCACATTTTTGTTGGGATTATTGGATGCAACAAAATCTTGCAACATGTGCAACATGGCATGCAACATTTTTGGGTGTATTAGGGTTTTGGTTTGTTTCCAATCATGTGACACTAGTGTTTTTGTGTAACTAAGGGGTGGAGTGGTTAATTATACCCTACAACACCTTAATTGCACTTAGGGTAACTATTGGAGCAATGTTCATGTTAACCAAAATTACCAAAATGCCCTCCAATGTGCTGTTGACCAATATTAGACCCTAGGAAGCCTTAGTTTGACCAATTAAAAAGTCTAGCTTAGAGACCTTGCATGGAGGAGCAACCTTAAGCAAAGTTGTAGAGAATTTCCTAGGGAACAAAAGTCTCAATATGGCCATTTCATGAAAATGATCAGAACATGCTCAAAAATGGCCCACAAGTCAGTTTGAAAGGCTGTCAACACTTAGAAAATTCTAAGTCTGAGATTCGAAGTTTCAGTTTCAATGTACCTCACTTTGACGCCTTATACCTCACAAACCATGCCGAACTAGACCGAGCTCCAATTGGCAAACTTGTAGCCCTCATGTAGCTCTACAACTTCGATGTTTTCACCTTCTGCTAATTCGAGCTGGTTTAGGAGCTAATCATCGTCGAAAACACACTGTTAGTCATCCAATTGCCGTCTCCATTCAGTAACTCGGACGCAGCTTCAGTCGGTCTGGCTGACCGGCCGCAGACCGATGCCGACGCGTGGCCGCGCGGTGGCAGCCGTACGCCAGTCGTGGCCCCACTGGTCAGTCGCGAGTGGGCTTCAAGGTCGCCACGGCACCCTCCTGTCTCTCCCTCCCTCCATTCACCTCTCGCCCTTGCCGTACTCACCGAGGCGCAACACGGAGGCGCCATTGCCGCCGCACACTTCCCCGCGGTCGTGCGAGCTCGCCGTCACGCCGCAGCCAACCAAACACCGTCCACCGCTCCGCCAGAGATCCCTCTACCTCCTCCATCCCTTACTTGAGCCAATCGAACGGAGGTAAGAGCGAATTACCATTTCCGCCACCGCGAGACCTCACCGGCATTCGTCCGCGCAGCGGCTCACCATGGCCAGCTCACTGCCGCCACTCTCCGTCTCTGCTAGCCCCTGTTTTGGGTTTCGGGTCGCGTATAGAAGCTTAGTGCATGATGTTACAGTCGGGGGTGGACAGTCCACGTCGGAACGCGGTCGCGCGCTGCCGCGCCATGGCAGCCGATTAGGTGCTCCAGTGGCCAGCCGCACTCGCAGCACCTCTGTCCGTAACCATAGCATAGATAGGTCCGCCACCTCCTCGAGAAGCCATAGCGCGCCCAACCTAAGCCCCTTGTTCCCGGAGTCGCCGGAGCGCCACCGTGTGCCACCACGGAGCCGCGGCCGCCATGGCCGCTGTAGCTAGGGTTGGGTAGAGTCCATGATTAGGGGGTTAGGTGATGCTGGAGGTCAAGCGGAACCCGTTGGTACCCTTCCCTTCGCCGAAGACGTCGTCGTCGGTGAGCGAGAGCTCGCCGGAGCCCGCGGCTCCTCCCTCTCTGCTCCACTCTCGCTGCCATCCGGCCCCACCAGGCAAGTGTCGCGCGTGCGGGCGGGATGGCCTGAGCAGGCCGAGCGCGCGGGCGGGCCGCGTGAGCATAGGGCCGGCCTAGTAGCGAAATGGGATTTTAGTTTTTGTTTTTCTTTTTATATTGTCACAGATTTTAGATGAGGTTTAGGAAATTCATATCTAGGGTTTTTCTTGCTCAAAAATTATGATTTAAATTTTGTTGGGCTCTGCATGATGTGTAGTATTTAAGAAAAATATAAAATAGGTATGTGATGTTTATTTTCTGGAAGGATTAATTAGGGTTTTGAAATGTGTCTTAAATTAGATACAAACTTGTTAAATGAATAACTGGAGTTGTGTTATTCCAAAAATTGTAAAAATTGGTGGGAAGGTTATTTTATGCATGTACTAGCTCTGGTAAAAATTTGGGTACTAGTGCTTGAGTATTTTTCAAGTTATGATGATGTCATGTTATGTTAGGGAATACTTGAATGAATTTTAGTAATTTTTCTACATGTGCAATCTTCATGTAAATTTGTGGAGAGCGTCATGGTACCCTAAGGTGCTTAAGAAAAATAAGAATTCTGTTGTTTGATACTTTTCATTGTGATTTGTTAATTATGCAAAAATAAGCCTTTTTGGCTTGTGAATTTTGTGTAGGGAGTTTCTGTGAATAATTTTAGTTAAAATTTTACAGTAGTCTCTTTGTAGGTCAAAGAGTCTCCTGTAATGTTTGTAGAATTTTATGAGCAGTTTACATATATGTTTAATTTTCCACTTAATTAATTAAGTAAATTAAGAAAGGGGTGAAAATAAATGTTCTAGGTTGGCACACCTTACTTTCTGGTGTTTTTATGACATGTGTGAACTACTGGTATCATTAGTTTAGTCATAGAGGAAGTTTGACACATAAAGAAATATTTAATCTTCATATTTCTAGGTTTTTCTGGACAGCTAATAGTATTTATGGATTTGACTCTTAATAAAAGTTTTTGCTGGAAAACATGTGAATACCAAAGTTGTAGTAAACTTGATAAACTAGCTTGTGTCAAAATTTGAGGGCATTTGGCTTAGTAGTCTAGGAGTTATTGCTGTTTTAAGTGACTATCCAGAAATGGCTGCTCTCTGTTTGGAGAGTACAGATTTCTGGAACCCTGGAATTTTGACCGGGAAAACTTAGGAATTATGGGTTGAGGTCTGAAAATGATTTGTAGAGCATTTTATAAGCTTTCCAGATTGTCTTGGATCATATCTTTTGGAATTAAGAATCTCCAGTTATGATAGAAACATTTAGCTGCTGTCCAGAATATCTTGCTTTGACATTTTGTGCTTGGATGTGGTAACTTAAGTAAAGTTGTTCTTTGTGATTGTTAGGTGGTAGGGCCTTAACAGAGGAGGAACAACTATACCTTAGGTTGAGTAGATTAGGTGAGTACTTCTCTTCCAGAGAGGAAATTTGTAATTAATAATTGAAGTGATTTGAATAGAGCTTTAGGAGTGGTTGTAATGCATTTCATCCCGAGCATGCTGCATCCTTCATTATGCATCCATGAATTTTATTATGCACTCATGCGATAGGTATTCCGGAGGGGGTGACTCTTCTCGAGTTCAAGGGAGCGATCCCGGAGGAAATCCAGGAGCAGCCGGGGGAGCCAGAGGAACCAGCCGGCGAAGGAGTTCCTGCAGAAGATCTACCCGAGTGTCCTGATCACCGGCCGTCCACCTTTCTGAAAGGCAAGCCCCGGTGCATGCTGACCCTATTGTTTTACAAATCAATCTTGAGTACTTTTACTTGTTTACTGCATTAAGTTGTAGGAGTTGTGTGAAAACACTTGCTGCATTATACCTGTCCTTGTCCAGATATCGTACTTAATCCTAAATTAGGTTTAGGCACGTGTCAATGCTTAGCCCTGCATAGTCCGGTAGAAGTCGGGTGATTTCCGGTCATCCGCGAGATGTAGGAATGGGTCACTGTTGATATTTGGTAACGCAATTAGGAAATAGGATCCGCAAGCGCACGGATATCGGTGAGCACTTCACCCGAGATGTTATCCTGGGTATCGTATTTATATTTTTACCTTTAGGAGAAAGAGTGCATCTGACTAACCAAATCTATTACTACTAACCTTTAGGCTACAACCACTATGATTCGATGTGAGTGATGTATAGAGAAGACTACAACCGCACTCTTCTTCTAACCTTGGTAAGGATGATCTACTGTTCTATTGGGGAGGTTTACGGAATCTAGACACCACAAAGGATGTTCAACCCGCACCTATAAACCCTATCGATCCTGCTAACGGGATATGGAATACAAAGGTAACTCGGAATTGTCACGTTCCTCGCTACTACCACGGTCCGGCTAGACGAGGGGATATCTATGAGTATCCTAGCTTAAACACCACGTTTATGCTAGAGATGATTACTCTAAACTCTACGCGAAGAGATCAAAGTAAACTCATAAACCAAAGAACAATAAAACAAAGAACTTACTAGAATTTAGAAGTCGAAATACTGAAGAATCCTGAGAACAAGCCTCGGGTTAGAAGAACTTGCTCCCGCAGGTACAACCTCGGAGTAGACACCGACAGGCCGGCTTCCTCCGATCTACACCTCCACTCTATCTCTCTCAATCTAGTAGAACTAATTCTACTTTCACATTGGATGCTAAGCCCTAAGAGGTGGGAACCCTAGAGGAACCTCTCTCTCTAAATCCTCTCTGGAAAATATGAAAATAATGGACTTGGATTCCCCTCTCCAGTGGCCAGGGGTCCTGCTTATATAGTCCCTTCAAGTGAACCTGGGCCGTCGGATCAAACCGACATTAATCCTACGGTTTTCCTTGATCCTCAAACGTGGTGGAGCATAATCCGCGAGACTTGACCTGATTGGTCCCGGGGGCAGGGCGGGCGCCCTAGGGCACAGGGCGGGCGCCCTGTGTCCTGGCCCGTTACGGCTCCCGTTCGTTCCCGTGGCTTCTGGAATCTTCTAGATGTAAGATAATTACGTGTTCGGTTAATATCCCGTCATTAATCCGACATGTGGGCCTTTCTTCCGTATTTCCTAATAACCCCCTGCAGAAATAGATAAACAGCAAAACTCGTGGAATTCTGTTAGATCAAACCCTAATTCTAGGTGTTGCTTGCATATAGGTCCTTTTCTTTATTTATTTGATGGTTATAATTGATACTTAAGAACCGTCAACAAACACCCCCATACTTAGGCTTTTACTCGTCCTCGAGAAAAGGTTGGTTAATAAAACATCTGGGGTTGAAACATTCTTTCATACCTGTAGGGTGTTGTAAAAATCCACTGTGCACTTATAGTCAGGGAAATATATGGTCAGAGTAAAGAGCCTTTCTTCTTCTTAATCCCTATCACTTGGAGTTTTTACATATTTTTGAAAAGAAAAACTTAGCATACCTTTATCCTCATAGGTGCTCTCAGAGTCACTCATTATCTTTTATATTTCTCTCTGAGGCTGTTTTGATTTTGCAAAAATAATTCTTTAAGCATACATACCTTGCATTTATTGTATGGTCAAAACCGGATCCGAGGAGAAGAATGCCATACTCTTAGATCAAAGATTTTGAAAATTAAAAACTTGTCACTCTTACTGGCATATTGCTTATTAGAGGGACCATGGGCTATCATTTTCTTTCCATCATATTTTTATCATATCTCATTTTTTTCATTTTGGGTGGATACCGAGGTACCCCTAATTCTACTGCCGGACACTTGTCCATTTTTTTCCACGAGGTTATCGAGCACTTGCTCCTTTTTATTTCCTCGATATATTCATAATTTTGCATAGCCCATGCCTCTAACGCAATAATACTTCGGAAGAGTGAATCTTTCTGAATAAAAATGTCTTGATCTTAGGAGTATGATAAATCTCTCAACAAGGGTCTAACTTGTTTTGAACAAACTCAATACAAAGCAGATAGCTTTAATTAATATTTTCATGTTTAGCAGGCATATAAAACTTGAGGATGGTAGCTATAATTTTGAGATTTTTAAAACAAATTCTCCAAGCAATAAAGATACTAAGAATAAGGTACTCATACCCTTACCATCTCTTATTCCACAATGACTTTTAGCAACACAGGGTTTTGAAATAATTTTAATAATTGCAGGTTTCCAGGAAATATCACAGAGTGAGATTGATCATGATTATAAGCATTTTTATCCTTTTAATTTATCATGTTTAGAGAGATAAAATTCTGCACAAACTAAGGTGAGTGTGTAAGTGTGTAATAAAAGTGTGCAGAGTGTGTACCTGGTTCATGGAGTGGTGCGATCGAAGTGTGTGTGACATGTGAGGGAATCTCCCCCATACTTGTTTTCTGCTTTCTTGCACAAAAGTAAAGTAGAGACACACAAGACATACTAATAATAATCTTTATTAATCTTGAGGCATTTATTACAACCGAATAATAATAATAACCGAATATAATAGATCTAAACTGATTATAAGCGAACCTAATCGAATCTAATAATAACTAAGACATATATAGCCCCAAGATCTAATCTAGATAGCTCAGCGACGCTCACTCCTCCTAAGACTATGCTCTAACTCATCGGTCCTCTTGTTGGCGTCGGCAAGGTCATCCCGTAGCTTTAGGATCGTAGTGTTATGGTTGAAGGTCCTCCGATCCATAGAGATATTGGAGTTCTGAATTTCTATAATGTTGTTCTTGATCACCCGTAGCTCCTCATCCACATCTGCAATGGTCCTGCGGCGCTTGGGAGGTGTCTCGAAAGCATTAAGAGCATGCTTGGGTGCTTCCTTCGGAGGAACGAAGCGGACCTTAGCTGCCCTAACACCCTCGAAGTAAGGTCTCTCCTTCGTGGTATAGCGGACACTAGAGATCTCGCCGCTCCGGTTGGTCTTCACTCCGATGATCCGCTCATTGGGTTTTGGCGGCAGGATCTTTGTTCCGGCTAGTACCTTGATGATCTCCTTCCCCTTCGACGATGATGGCGAGCCTTCGAGCAATAGGGGCTGCGTAGGTGCAGTAAGAACTGGGCGAGCAAAGTAGGATTGGGCAGAGCTGCGTTGACGTGGTGGCATGGCTTCTAGCTGTCGCTCTGTGTTGGCCGGGACGAGAGCGTAGGCGTCGGGATCCTCCTTGGGCTTCTTGTTGAGGTCGTAGGGGACGACTTCCCAATCGACGTGGAACTTCTCGGCCATTGGAGCAGCTAGGAACTAAGCAAGATCTAATTTGAGGAAGGAGAGAAGGCTTGAATGAATTGGTGCTAAAAGCTGACGTTGGGGGTCTGTTTATATAGGGGGTAAAAACTGCTCTCGTGCATGGTCGGGAATCTTCCCGCCGTCATGTTTGCGAAACAAACCGAGGACGGAATTTTCCAGATAGCAACGGGCGAGGTTATCGCGTGGGAGAAGTCTGGGGCCGAGGGGAGACAGGGGCAGGGCGCCCTGTGTCCGGCTCCTCTACAAGCCTGCTTTCTCGAGCGTGTTTCTCACCGTGTTTTTATCCCGAAAAATATATACTTGGCCCAAAAACATCAAATTAAAAGCGTCGGGCTTTAATTTTTTAATTGGAAGGTAAAAATTGATCACGTCTATTTCTTCTAATTCTTTATTGGGCTCTAAAAATAATTTAAGACGTTGACCATTTACCTTGAATAACGTACCTTCGTCATTTTGAAGTGTGATAGCTCCGTGGGATGATGAATGAATTACCTTGAATGGTCCTTCCCATTTGCTCCGGAGCTTTCCATGCCCGAAAAGCTTCACCCTGGAATTAAAAAGTAATACCTTATCTTCGGGTGAGAACTCCTTCTTCTTGATCCTCTTGTCATGCCATCTCTTGACTCTTTCTTTGTAGATCTTTGAATTGTGATATGCTTTCTCCCGCCATTCTTCTAACTCCGATAATTGCATTCTTCTATGTTTTCCGGCGATATCTAGGTCCATATTCCATCTTTTTATGGCCCAGTGTGCCTTGAACTCAAGTTCAACAGGTAGGTGACAAGTCTTTCCGTACACCAATTGGTATGGAGACATTCCAATTGGGGTCTTGTATGCTGTCCGGTAAGCCCAGAGTGCATCGGGTAACTTTTCCTTCCATGCTGTTCCCATCTCATTTACTGTTTTCTGAAGAATGTTCTTGATTTGCTTGTTGGAAGTCTCTGCTTGGCCACTTGTCTGAGGATGATATGGGGTAGCAACGTTGTGACGGATTCCATGTTTTGCTAGATAATGCTCAAAGCGTTTGTCGATGAAGTGTGATCCCCCATCACTTATCACCACCCTAGGGACTCCAAATCTTGGAAATATGATTTCCTCAAACATCCTCTTCGAACTGATATTGTCGGCATGTTTGCAAGGTAGTGCCTCTACCCACTTGGAGACGTAATCAACCGCCACCAAGATGAACTCACACTTCTTAGATGGGGGAAATGGACCCATGTAGTCTATTCCCCAGACATCAAAGAGTTCAATCTGAAGGTTGTTGGTGAGTGGCATGGCATCCCTTGTATTTATGTTTCCGTGCCTTTGACATGGCCCACATCTTGTGATATATTGCTTCGTGTCATCGTACATCGTAGGCCAGCAGAATCCACATTGCCAGATCTTTGAATGTGTACGGAATGCTCCATAGTGACATTCGTATGGTGATGAGTGACATCTGTCGATGATCTTCAATCCTTCCTCAGTGGTCACACATCTTCTAAGTAGGCCATCAGCGCATACTCGGAAGAGATATGGCTCATCCCATATATGTGAACAACTTTCCTGAATAAGCTTCTTCTTGTTTGCTCCGGGTGGTACATAACCTGAAACCATAAAATTAACAATATCTGCATACCAGGGGTCAGATCTGTTAATCCCGTAAAGCATGTCGTCCCGGAGTGAGTCATTAATGGGGGGTTCCTGTGAATTCTTAAAGTACATTCTAGACAAGTGATCAGCAACAGAATTTTCTACTCCCTTTTTATCTTTTATTTCTAAGTCAAATTCTTGGAGTAATAAAATCCATCTGATTAAGCGAGGTTTAGCATCTTTCTTAGTGAGCAAATATTTTAGTGCAGCATGATCAGTGCAAACAATTATCTTAGCTCCAACTAAATAAGATCTAAATTTATCAATGGCAAAAACAACAGCCAGAAGCTCTTTTTCAGTGGTTGCATAATTAAGTTGAGCTCCTGTCAAAGTTTTACTTGCATAAGCAATTGCATGATGCTTTTTATCTTTAGTTTGTCCCAAAACTACCCCCACAGCATAATCACTAGCATCACACATAATTTCAAAAGGCAACGACCAATCAGGGGGTTGAATGATTGGTGCAGAGATGAGTGCTTGCTTTAATAAATTGAAAGAATTTAGACATGCATCATCAAATTCGAAAGGAGCATCCTTGGCTAGCAAAAGAGTAAGTGGTCTCGCAATAAATGAAAAGTCTTTTATAAATCTGCGATAAAAACCAGCATGGCCAAGAAAACTTCGAATTCCTTTTATATTCACAGGTGGAGGTAGTTGTTCAATTACTTCAATTTTAGCTCTATCTACCTCAATACCTCTTTCAGACACTAGGTGTCCTAGCACTATCCCTTCTCTAACCATAAAATGTCATTTTTCCCAATTAAGGATTAAGTGCTTTTCTTCACATCTTTGCAAAACCTTATCTAAGTTCTCAAGACAACTATCAAAAGTTTTTCCATAAACTGAGAAATCATCCATGAAAACTTCCATAATCTCTTCAATCATATCAGAAAATATAGACATCATACATCTTTGAAAAGAAGCTGGTGCATTACATAACCCAAAAGACATTCTACGATAAGCATACGTTCCATATGGGCATGTAAAAGTGGTTTTGCTTTGATCATCAGGATGGATAGGGATCTGGTGATACCCTGAATATCCATCTAGAAAATAGAAAAACGAGTGTTTTGCTAACCGCTCAAGCATCTCATCTATAAAAGGCAAAGGAAAATGATCCTTTTTCGTGGCTTTATTAAGTTTTCTATAGTCTATGCACATCCGCCACCCAGTGACGGTGCGTTGCGGAATTAGCTCATTCTTATCATTAGTAACAACAGTCATGCCTCCCTTTTTAGGCACAACTTGAACAGGGCTTACCCACTCACTATGCAGCACAGGATATATAATCCCTGCATGCAGCAACTTTATAACTTCTTTTTTAACTACCTCTCTCATCGCGTTGTTAAGTCTACATTGAGGCTCTCAAGAGGGTGTAACAGAAGGATCTGTCGGAATACGATGGGTACAAATCATAGGACTGATTCCTGTGAGATCTTGAAGTGAGTAGCTGAAAACAGAGTGTTGTTTTTCAAGAATGGTCATTAATCGCAGAGTTTGCTCCTGAGTGAGTTTATTACTAACGATCACAGGAAACTCTGGATTATTGTTTAGGAAAGCATAGGTAAGACCGGGTGGTAAAGTTTTGAGTTCTATGGGGGGTCTAGGTGTTTCTGCAAACTCATCTAAGGGTTTAGGTTCAGAAGGTTCGGCCTCTTCTTCAGTGAAGAAGGGGGCTTCCTCTTCTAAGTCTGGATCATCTAAAAGTTCTAGAGATGCAGCCTTTACCTCCTCCATAGGATCAGGCAAAAGATATGGCTTGGTCTTATTATTCAAGGAGTGAGTTATTGTAATTGGAAGTTTAAAATCCTTTCCCAAGGAAATGTGGAGCTTTCCAGTTTGACCTTCATAAAGGAGTCTTCTAAAAGGTTGTCCAATCAGTAGGTCGAAACCCCATATATCAAAGATATAAAAGTTCAAATGAACCATGGAGCCTTCTACCATAAAGGATAGGACATTAATAATTCCAAGACTGGGGACTAATCGTCCCGAAGATTCCTTTATGACCTTTGTTGTGGGGGTTAAAACAAGTTTCCCAAATAAATTAAGTGCAAAAGCTTCGGACATAATATTGATCCCCACAACAGGATTATAGAGAGCGTTAAATTGATCAGAATTATAAGCACAGCGTATAGTTATAGAGGGTGTGTCCACTCGGATTACTTCAGAGGAAAGCTCTGACTCCTCTAACCATTCGCTACTCATAACCGAGATAAGCTCTCTCAATTGACGTTCACTTGGTAAACAAATGCTAAATTGGCCGTTTTGGGGTTTATCTATAGAATGGTAGTTTGAAATGTTTCCAAAATCGGCAAAGAGATCGGATTCTATGTCTAGCATGAAATCAGATGGTAGAATTTCTTCCTTTTGTGGCTCAGAACCTGGGATAGCTAAAGTAGATGAAAAATTTCGCAGAGTGTCTACTTCGGCTTCGTAGGTTTTATCATGGAGGGCATTATCCATCTCAGCTTCTAGGATTCTATTCAAGATCCCCTTAGCTTCATCAGTAGGGATACGAAAGAAAGAACCTCTAGCCATAGTATGCAGCATTTGTTTATTATCTTTCTGAAGACCTCGAAAAAAGTGAAATAAAAGAACAGTGTCTTCAAGCAAAAGTTTTGGACCAGATTCTAAAAGATCAGAAAAACGTTTCCAGGATTTCCCCAAAGTTTCTTTATCTTTTTATTTAAAAGATAGGACTTCGAGTCTAAGGTCACCAGTACGGTCAAGGGAATAAAAATCTAGACAAAAGTTGGCTCTTAAAACTCCCCATTCACCTTGCTGTTGACTTACCTTCTGACTATACCATCGTCTAGCTTCTCCTCTTAAAGAAAAAGGAAAAAGCTTCCAACGTAAAGTCTTATCAGAGATGCCATCAATGCGAAGACAATCGCATGTCTGCTCAAAATCTCTAATATGAAGGTAAGGGTTTTCGTCTTCCTTTCCCGAAAAAGATAAATTTTGAATCATCGCAATCAACCTTGAACTTAACTTATACTGGGATGTTTGGATAGGCTGTGATGACTCCCATGGTAAAAGGTCAGTTGCTGAAGGTGTTGCGGCATCAAAGATAGATATAGAACCTTGGTTTTCCATTTTTGGTAAAAAGAAAAAGAAAGAATGAAAAAGATAAGAAAATAAAAAGTATGAATACAAGCTAGTAGTAAGACTCAAGGTTATCTCAGCAAACCGTCTTTCTCCCCGGCAACGGCGCCAGAAATGCTTGTTGATATTTGGTAACGCAATTAGGAAATAGGATCCGCAAGCGCATGGATATCGGTGAGCACTTCACCCGAGATGTTATCCTGGGTATTGTATTTATATTTTTACCTTTAGGAGAAAGAGTGCATCTGACTAACCAAATCTATTACTACTAACCTTTAGGCTACAACCACTATGATTCGATGTGAGTGATGTATAGAGAAGACTACAACCGCACTCTTCTTCTAACCTTGGTAAGGATGATCTACTGTTCTATTGGGGAGGTTTACGGAATCTAGACACCACAAAGGATGTTTAACCCGCACCTATAAACCCTATCGATCCTGCTAACGGGATATGGAATACAAAGGTAACTCGGAATTGTCACGTTCCTCGCTACTACCACGGTCCGGCTAGATGAGGGGATATCTATGAGTATCCTAGCTTAAACACCACGTTTACGCTAGAGATGATTACTCTAAACTCTACGCGAAGAGATCAAAGTAAACTCATAAACCAAAGAACAATAAAACAAAGAACTTACTAGAATTTATAAGTCAAATACTGAAGAATCCTAAGAACAAGCCTCGGGTTAGAAGAACTTGCTCCCGCAGGTATAACCTCGGAGTAGACACCGACAGGCCGGCTTCCTCCGATCTACACCTCCACTCTATCTCTCTCAATCTAGTAGAACTAATTCTACTTTCACATTGGATGCTAAGCCCTAAGAGGTGGGAACCCTAGAGGAACCTCTCTCTCTAAATCCTCTCTGGAAAATATGAAAATAATGGACATGGATTCCCCTCTCCAGGGGCCAGGGGTCCTGCTTATATAGTCCCTTCAAGTGAACCTGGGCCGTCGGATCAAACCGACATTAATCCTACGGTTTTCCTTGATCCTCAAAGGCGGTGGAGCATAATCCGCGAGACTCGACCTGATTGGTCCCGGGGGTAGGGCGGGCGCCCTAGGGCACAGGGCGGGCGCCCTGTGTCCTGGCCCGTTACGGCTCCCGTTCGTTCCCGTGGCTTCTGGAATCTTCTAGATGTAAGATAATTACATGTTCGGTTAATATCCCGTCATTAATCCGACATGTGGGCCTTTCTTCCGTATTTCCTGATAACCCCCTGTAGAAATAGATAAACAGCAAAACTCGTGGAATTCTGTTAGATCAAACCCTAATTCTAGGTGTTGCTTGCATATAGGTCCTTTTCTTTATTTATTTGATGGTTATAATTGATACTTAAGAACCGTCAACAGTCACGAGTGGCTATATGGCTATCGTGGATGGAACCATGCCTTAAAATGAAATTTAGAATGGGCGGGAGTTCGATAGTACAGCCGCAAGACACTTCACGTCTTGGGTGTGGAGCTATGCCCGTCTGAGTCGTTTAAGGACCGATTCGCTGTACGTCCTTGAGTCATGTTGAACGCAGTCTAACACTTAGTTGGCCGGATAAGTCGTTCTGACCGCGAAGCCGAGTAATATGGTTTAGGCCAGGAATCGAATGGTAGGTTGCATCTTGGAGGAGAGAAAGGATATGCTTGGGGACATTGGCGTGAGACCAAGGGGGGGTTAGAGTCCCTATCACCTGGCAGAGTGTCGCCCTTGGGGTTGCGACATCATTCGGACCCGCGATTCCTGAATCGTATGAAAGGTGGCCTGTGCGACCCTGGTAGGGGTCTGTACGGTGAGTGTTAGAAATACCCCTCCAGCTGGATAGGAATTCGATTCGAATCGCCGTCGCTCCCGGTTAGTGAGCACTTGACTTGAGCAGCGGCAACGTAGATCTCATTAAATTGAACAGATGGTTAAGTGGATGATACAATGTTGCCGCAATTTATACCTGCTATGGATATAATGATATTAATTGTTTGATTATAATCAAGTGTATGTTAGTACAGGTGCTAAGATAGATGATAGGTAAATGCTAAAAATAACTGCTAGTATAGGTTAAAAGAGTTTTAATTACTCATGCTTTCTGCAAAATGTGATGTTAGCTAGCCCTCTTGTGAAAGCCTTGCATAATCCTTGGTGTCACCTTATTTCTGGTTTTTGACGGGTAAGTCTAGCTGAGTACATTCTAGTACTCAGGGTTTATTCCCTCCTGTTGCAGATGATATGCTTTACCAAGGCTTCTGCAAGACCTGTCTCCACCCTGCGGGTGACGAAGACTAGATCACTCGGGCGTGATCATCCGTTATGTACTTTCCTTAATGCTTTTGCGGGATGTTGATCAGTAAGACTGGCAGTAGTATTTAAACAACTAGTGTGTGTTATGCTTCCGCTACTTTATAAACTTGGTTTGTAATAATTTGCGACTCCGTGTGTGTAAGTGGATTTCTAAACTACTTGTGAAATGTAACGTGTGATATGTTGTGTTGAATGATGCGATCTTGGTTGTAAGCAAGTTGGTTTGAAATCCTTCGTGGTTTCGATTGACTACCGGGATTATATGGGCTCAAGTTCAAAAATTTGAGCGCTTCAGTGCTTGTTTTTGTACTTGTGCTCTTATAATTTGGTCGGTTCTGTTACCGCTGGTATCAGATCATAATTCAACATTAAACACATCATACGAGTATTTAAAAACAAAAGTATTTGTTTATGAAAAGGGTTAAAACTCTAAAAATTATTTTTATATAGGTATGCCAGTGATCACCTCCCTTAGCCCAAATAAGGACTCTTAGGTGGCTTATTAAAAAGACTAACTTGGGGGTCTTGTTTGTTTTTGTTTCGTCGCCCATACGGCATGATATTGTATGGATGCCATCCACTTGGGTGGTAATGCATGGATCAAATACCTCGACGCTCTGGTAAGTGTGAGTTGTGAGAGCATGATCGTCCAACCGGCGATCTAGGGGAGAGTAGTTTTGGTTACTTACATACTTACATGTTCAAACCATGTAATTATGGAAGTACTTAATTGTGGGAATATCTATCGGGTAGCTTTGATACTGAAGTATATACATCGGGGATGTGTATATGGAAAGTATTTAGTTTACTGCTTTCTTGTGTGCTTATATTGGGAAACTGTTGGGCTGAAATGAGAATTTCTGCAAGTACACTAACAGCGTAACGAGTAGACCGATAGTTTCGCTTATATGAGAGAACGTATGTATGCCACCACCTAGCGTTAGAAATTTAGGTTTCCACTAAGGTGAGAGGGCGTACGGAACGTGCATGCATCATGTTTAATTATGTCATACATATCATTTTACTCCCTCCTTAAAAATCTCAATAGTCCCGACTAAATTAAATTTCGTATCCCCTAAATTATCCTCACTTTAAGTCATATCTTGTTGCTACAGATGGCATGCACTAAGAGGAACGCTCGCAAGTCAACCGGAGGCAGGGCCCCTCGCCACCAGCTCGCTCCACGTGAGCCCCGCCTTGAGCCCACTGAGGTGGAAAGGTTGAGGGCTGAGTTGGCTGAAGTGACTGCCACTAGAAATGTGGCGCAGCAGCAACTGGAGCAAGTGATCCATGACCGAGATCAGGAAACACTTGCGGTCCAGAGGTTGACATTAGCCAATCGCAACTGTCAACGCATGCTGGTCCATGTGATGAACCAGAGGGATGAAGCCTGGCACGAGGAGAACATCCTGAGAGCTCATCAGGTGGAGCTTGAGCAACAGTTGGAGAATGCAAAAGAATACAATGACAATCTTCATGAAGAAGTGCACTGCCTGAACAACCAGCTCAATCCTCTGCTGCCTTAGGACAATAACGAGGATGAGGAGATGGGCTCTAGAGTCTTCATGGCTGAAGATGAGGACGACGTGGAGGTCAATGGGCCACAGAATGCCCCACCAGAAGAAGAAGAGGAAGAAGAAGAAGAAGAGGATGAGGAGCTAGAGCCTGCTAGCGACGAGGATGGCGGGGAGATCCTCGACACCGACTCCGAGGACGATGCTTAGTGTAGTCATCGCGTAGCTATGATGTTAGACTCATCTTTTGTGCCCTCCATGTGTTGGAGTGAGGCTTTGTAATAACTTGGCTTTTGGGATGTAATGTCAAACGCTATGTTTTCCTGGATGTTTAGTTTGAACCTGTTAATTTCGATCACAAATGGATGTCTTATTGTGTTGCGTTCGATGATGGTGTCACGATTAGCACCCTTCGGTGCCGCGACGAAACCGAGGGCCTCCTGTGGCGTGCGACATAAGGCTGTGCTACTTGGCACGTGCTGGTATCGAGGTGGCTAGTCATGATCCACCATGGAACTCTACCGTTGAGAAGTCTCTTTGTGGTCAGTTTGTAGTAGCCTTTCTCATTCGGCTAGAAGTTTGGATCGAATCTGAGCACCCGTACATAAGGTCAAAAGTCACGTAGATATTAAAGTAAACGGTTCAGTCACAGCTGTGCTCCCTGTGAGTGAGCCCTTAATAAATTTCACCTTTTATCAAAATACATCTTGTTGGATGCCCCTCGCATGATTGCGTCAATTGATGCGCTTGAATGGATTGTGCGGTTGTGATGAATTATTGTGCCTTGATTATTTGCAAAGTCATTTTCATGAAGTTAGTTTGACATATTTACAATAATTCATCTACAAATTTCCCACATCGTCAGTGCTCATTGGCTATGCATTTTGCAGATGTCGTACAACCTCCGTCGGGGTCGTGGCGTTGAGGATGAGGAACAGCCACCCCCTCTGCCACCACCTACCCTGGCTGAGCTGATGCAGACCGTGGTGGAAGGGCAGCGCATGCTGGCAGATGCTATGTGCCAGCTTGCCAACCGGGAGGCTCGTCATGGCCACTAGGGCCCGGAACCCAATCAATATAGTGATTTCAAGGATTTTCTTGACACTAAGCCCCCGCTCTTTAAGGAGGCGGAGGAACCACTGCAAGCTGACGAGTGGCTGAACACTATTGAGCAGAAGTTCCGTCTGCTTCGCTTGACTGATGAGCTAAAGACTGAATATGCTTCCCATCAACTGCATGGTCCAGTGGGTATTTGGTGGAGCCACTACCGTTCCACATTGCCTGCAAATGTCCTGATTGCTTGGGACCAGTTCAAAGCAGCATTCCGCGGGAATTATATTCCTCCGGGTCTTATGGCTATCAAGCACACGGAATTCATGAGGCTGTCCCAGGGTAATAAAAGTTTGACTGACTATTTGCAATCTTTTAACAATCTGGCAAGGTATGCAACAGAGTTTGTGGATACCGATGCTAAGAAAATTGCTAGCTTTAAAAGGGGCCTCGGCCCAAAGCTGATGAAGACCATGGGCACTAGCAAGTATACTACCTTCAATGATTTTATCAGTGATGCTTTGACTCAAGAAAACAATAATGTTATTTATTCTGCCTCTAAGAGCCGTAAGAGGGCCCTTGAGGTGAGTGCTTCGCAGTCCCGGACACCAGCTGCACCGAGGGCTTCCCCTCGCCCACCTGCCCCGAATGCTAAGTTCCGTCCACCGCAGAAGAAGTCTACTGCTAAGACTGGGTTTCGCACGACTTATACAGTAGCTCTGCCAAAGGGTAATTCTGGTCAGAGCAGCTCCAGTGTCCCTCCCAGCAACATGCCTTGCTGGAACTGCAACAAGCCAGACCATTGGTCTAGGAACTGTCCTTATGCTAAGAAGAATGTCAATCAAGGTGGCCGTCAGGGGCATGCTCATTATAACAGTATTGAGGAAATCCCATCTGGTGAGGTTGTCACTGCTGGTAAGTTCCTAGTTGACCAACATCCTGCAGTAGTATTATTTGATTCAGGTGCTTCGCATTCCTTTATCAGTCCTAAGTTTGCATCAAAGTTTGCACACAAATTACATACTGTTGAAGGTGGGGGTTATTGCATTAGTGCGGCAAGTGGGAATATTTCCACAAATCAAGTAGTGGGGAATCTAGAATTTGAAATAGAAGGGCGAAAGTACTCGCTTGCCTTAGTGGTTTTGCCTGGATTAGGCATAGATGTTATTTTGGGCATGAATTGGATGAGTCAGAATAGGGTACTCATTGATACATCCACCCGGGTAGTTATGCTCAGAGATCCTACTGATCAAAAGGGTTTTCTAGTGTAACTTCCCAAAAAAATTGATTTGTCTGGTGAAGTTCATGCGGTGCAAGCAAAGGCGTTAGCTGAAATTCCCATAGTGAGTGAGTTTCCTGATGTTTTTCCTGATGATTTGCCGGGACTCCCTCTGGATCGGGATGTGGAATTTAAAATCGAGCTGTTGCCTGGCACGACACCCATCTCTAGGAGACCTTATAGGATGCCTCCGAATGAGCTAGCTAAACTTAAGGTGCAGTTGAATGAACTTTTGAAGAAGGGGCTGATTCGTCCTAGTTCGTCTCTGTGGGGATGCCCTGCTATCTTTGTGAAGAAGAAGGACCAGTCATGCGGATGTGTGTAGATTATAGGCCTCTGAATGCAGTCACTGTCAAAAATAAGTATCCTCTACCACGCATCGATATCTTGTTTGATCAGTTGTCTAAAGCTAAAGTCTTTTCCAAGATTGATCTGAGGTCTGGTTACCATCAAATTAAAATCCGTCCTAAAGATATTCCAAAAACAGCTTTCTCGACAAGATACGGTCTTTATGAGTATCTTGTTATGTCTTTCGGCCTGACTAATGCCCCCGCACACTTCATGTGCTTGATGAATTCAGTGTTTATGCCCGAATTGGACAAGTTTGTTGTGGTGTTTATTGATGACATCTTGATATATTCTGAAAATGAGGAAGAACACGCTGAACATCTGCGTATTGTCCTCACCAGACTACGCGAACATCAACTGTATGCGAAGTTCAGTAAGTGTGAATTCTGGCTTCGTGAAGTACCTTTCCTTGGGCATGTGTTGTCCGATGGGGGAATTATGGTGGATCCCACCAAGGTACAGGAAGTATTGAACTGGAAGGCTCCTACTTCGGTTCATGAGGTCCAGAGTTTTCTTGGGTTGGCTGGTTATTATCGTCGCTTCATCCCGAATTTCTCTAAAATAGCCAAGCCCATGACTCGGTTGCTGCAAAAAGACACCAGGTTTGTTTGGACTCTTGAGTGTGATGCGGCTTTTCACCAACTGCGAACCCTCCTAACCTCGGCTCCGGTTTTGGCGCAACCGGATATCGAGAAACCATTTGATGTTTATTGTGATGCCTCAGGCATAGGTTTGGGAGGTGTTTTGATGCAGGAAGGCCGAGTAATTGCATATACCTCGCGACAACTGCGGAAACATGAGGTGAATTATCCAACACATGACTTAGAACTGGCTACAATTGTTCATGCTTTGAAAGTGTGGCAGCATTATCTATTGGGCAATGTCTGCAATATATACACGGACCACAAAATCTTCAAATACATCTTCACACAACCCGAGTTAAATATGCGTCAAAGAAGATGGCTTGAGTTGATTAAAGATTATAATCTTCAAGTGCATTATCATCCTGGCAAGGCAAATGTGGTTGCCGATGTTTTAAGCCATAAGTCTCATTGCCATTCCCTAGTTGAAACTAATTTTCACCGATCTCGCCTTCTACATCCCGCAGTCTTGTACAACATCACTGTCAGTTGTACTCTCAAAAGCAGAATTATTGAGCTCCGAAAGACTGATCCTGGTGTATTCCACATCAAGCGTAAGATGAAAGAGGAAGAGACTAAGCATTTCAGGGTAGATGAAGAAGGTGTGCTGTGGTTTAAGGATAGGTTAGTGGTGCCTAAGGACCGAGAGCTTAGAGATCAGATCCTGTCTGAAGCACATTCTTCAAAGTTGTCCATCTATCCTGGTAGCAATAAGATGTATTATGATTTGAAGCCGTATTATTGGTGGACCAAAATGCGGAAAGAGATAGCTGCATATGTTGCTAGGTGTGACACCTGCTGTAGAGTTAAAGTTGTGCACATGAAAGCTGGATTGCTACAACCACTTTCTATCCCAGGTTGGAAATGGGAAGAGATAAATATGGATTTCATCATCGGACTTCCTCCTACTGTCAAAAATCATAACTCTATCTGGGTAATTGTGGATCGCTTAACCAAGTCAGCTCACTTCATTCCTGTCCGAGTAGACTGTCGTCCCACTGACTATGCTGAGTTGTACTTCAATCAGATAGTCCAGCTCCATGGGATACCTCGTACTATCATTTCTGACCGTGGTCCCCAGTTCACTGCTCGCTTTTGGGAGCACTTGCATCATCTTCTGGGAACCAAGTTAGTGAGAAGCTCTGCTTATCACCCCCAGACGTCAGGTCAGACTAAACGAGTTAACCAAATCTTGGAAGATTTGTTGCGGCCATGTGTAACTTCCTCCAAGGGTTCATGGGAAAAATGGTTGCCTCTAGCCGAGTTTTCGTACAATAATAGTTACCAAGAGAGTATTAAGATGGCCCCATTCGAAGCTTTGTACGGTCATAAGTGTAGAACCCCACTAAATTGGGTAGAAGCTGGTGAAAGAAGGTATTATGGTATTGATTTCGTCCAAGAAGCTAAGGAACAAGTCCATACCATCAAAACACATATGGCTGCAGCTCAAGCTATGTAGAAAAGTTATGCTGATCGTCGTAGAAAGCTGCTCGAGTTTGAAGTTGGAGACTTCGTTTATCTGAAAGTTTCTCCAATGAAGAGTGTACAACGTTTTGTTGTCAAGCGGAAACTTGCACCGAGATACGTGGGTCCTTTCCAGATCATAGGCAAAAGTGGAGCTGTTGCGTATAAGGTCCAGTTACCTCCTGAAATGAGTGCCATATTCAATGTTTTCCATGTATCTCAGTTAAAGAAGTGTCTTTGGGTTCCTGAGGAAAGAGTTCCTTTAGGAGATATCAGGCTTGAATCTGATCTAACTTACGAAGAAAAGCTAGTCCGGGTGATCGATACTCAAGAACGAGTGACTAGAAGTCGAGTGGTTAAGTGGTATAAAGTAATGTGGAGTAATCAGGGTAGTGAGAGTGATGCTACGTGGGAACGAGAGGACTATTTACGTGATGGTTATAAGGAATTCTATAAAAAATGGTACACTTTACAAATCTCGGGACGAGATTTTTATAAGGGGGAGGGCTGTAACACCTCAGGTGTTTAGCTTCCATAATTGCATCGCATTTCATAAGCATGAGCATTCATCATCTCATTTATGTTTTAATTTTTCTTGCAACATGAGTATGCCACCTGCCTTATGTATTTGTATCATAAAATGATTGCTTATTAAATGTGAGTGGTGCATAGTGTAGATACAACTTTGAGGTCACACTTTTTGAAATATGACATTATGGTTAGCACATTTTTGTTGGGATTATTGGATGCAACAAAATCTTGCAACATGTGCAACATGGCATGCAACATTTTTGGGTGTATTAGGGTTTTGGTTTGTTTCCAATCATGTGACACTAGTGTTTTTGTGTAACTAAGGGGTGGAGTGGTTAATTATACCCTACAACACCTTAATTGCACTTAGGGTAACTATTGGAGCAATGTTCATGTTAACCAAAATTAACAAAATGCCCTCCAATGTGCTGTTGACCAATATTAGACCCGAGGATGCTTTAGTTTGACCAATTAAAAAGTCTAGCTTAGAGACCTTGCATGGAGGAGCAACCTTAAGCAAAGTTGTAGAGAATTTCCTAGGGAACAAAAGTCTCAATATGGCCATTTCATGAAAATGATCAGAACATGCTCAAAAATGGCGCACAAGTCAGTTTGAAAGGCTGTCAACACTTTGGTTTCAGTTTCAGTTTCAATATACCTCACTTTGACGACTTATACCTCACAAACCATGCCAAACTAGACCGAGCTCCAATTGGCAAAGTTGTAGCCCTCATGTAGCTCTACAACTTCGATGTTTTCACCTTCTGCTAATTCGAGCTGGTTTAGGAGCTAATCATCGTCGAAAACACGTTGTCAGTCATCCAATTGCCGGCTCCATTCAGTAACTCGGACGCAGCTTCAGTCGGTGTGGCCGACTGGCCGCAGACCGATGCCGACGCGTGGCCGCGCAGTGGCAGCCGTACGCCAGCCATGGCCCCACTGGTCAGTAGCGAGTGGGCTTCAAGGTCGCCACGGCACCCTCCTGTCTCTCCCTCCCTCCATTCACCTCTCGCCCTTGCCGTACTCACCGAGGCGCAACACAGAGGCGCCATTGCCGCTGCACACTTCCCCGCAGTCGTGCGAGCTCGCCGTCACGCCGCAGCCACCCAAACACCGTCCACCGCTCCGCCAGAGATCCCTCTACCTCCTCCATCCCTTAGTTGAGCCAATCGAGCGGAGGTAAGAGCGAATTACCATTTCCGCCACCGCGAGACCTCACCGGCATTCGTCCGCGCGGCGGCTCACCGTGGCCAGCTCACTACCGCCACTCTGTCTCTGCTAGCCCCTGTTTCGGGTTCCGGGTCGCGTATAGAAGCTTAGGGCATGATGTTACAGTCGGGGTGGACAGTCCATGCTAGAACGCGGTCGCGCGCTGCCGCGCCATGGCCGCCGATTAGGTGCTCTAGTGGCCAGCCGCACTCGCACCACCTCTGTCTGTAACCATAACATAGATAGGTCCGCCACATCCTCGAGAAGCCATAGCGCGCCCAACCTAAGCCCCTTGTTCCCGGAGTCGCCGGAGCGCCACCGTGTGCCACCACCGAGCCGCGGCCGCCGTGGCCGCTGTAGCTAGGGGTGGGTAGAGTCCACGATTAGGGGGTTAGGTGATGCGGGAGGTCAAGCGGAACCCGTTGGTACCCTTCCCTTCGCCCAAGACGTCGTCGTCGGCGAGCGGGAGCTCGCTGGAGCCCGTGGCTCCTCCCTCTCTGCTCCCCTCTCGCTGCCATCCGGCCCCACCTGGCAGGTGTCGCGCGCGCGGGCGGGATGGCCTGAGCAGGCCGAGCGCGCGGTTGGGCCGCGTCAACAAAGGGCCGGCCCAGTAGCGAAATGGGATTTTAGTTTTTGTTTTTCTTTTTATATTGTCATAGATTTTAGATGAGGTTTAGGAAATTCATATCTAGGGTTTTCTTGCTCAAAAATTATGATTTAAATTTTGTTGGGCTCTGCATGATGTTTAGTATTTAAGAAAAATATAAAATAGGTATGTGATGTTTATTTTCTGGAAGGATTAATTAGGGTTTTGAAATGTGTCTTAAATTAGATACAAACTTGTTAAATGAATAACTGGAGTTGTGTTATTCCAAAAATTGTAAAAATTGGTGGGAAGGTTATTTTATGCATGTACTAGCTCTGGTAAAAATTTGTGTACTAGTGCTTGAGTATTTTTCAAGTTATGATGATGTCATGTTATTTTAGGGAATACTTGAATGGATTTTAGTAATTTTTCTACATGTGCAATGTTCATGTAAATTTGTGGAGAGTGTCATAGTACCCTAAGGTGCTTACGAAAAATAAGAATTCTATTGTTTGATACATTTCAATGTGATTTGTTAATTATGCAAAAATAAGCCTTTTTGGCTTGTGAATTTTGTGTATGGAATTTTGTTGAATGATTTTAGTTCAAATTTTTACAGTAGTCTCTTTGTAGATCAGAGTGTATTCTGTAATTTTTGTAGAATTTTATGAGCAGTTTACATATATGTTTAATTTTCCACTTAATTAATTAAGTAAATTAAGAAAGGGGTGAAAATAAATGTTCTAGGTTGGCACACCTTACTTTCTGGTGTTTTTATGACATGTGTGAACTACTGGTATCATTAGTTTAGTCATAGAGGAAGTTTGACACATAAAGAAATATTTAATCTTTATATTTCTAGGTTTTTCTGGACAGCTAATAGTATTTGTGGATTTGACTCTTAATAAAAGTTTTTGCTGGAAAACTTGTGAATACCAAAGTTGTAGTAAACTTGATAAACTAGCTTGTGTCAAAATTTGGGGGCATTTGGCTTATTAGTCTAGGAGTTATTGCTGTTTTAAGTGACTGTCCAGAAATGGCTGCTCTCTGTTTGGAGAGGACAGATTTCTGGAACCCTGGAATTTTGACTAGGAAAACTTAGGAATTAAGGGTTCAGGTCTGAAAATGATTTGTAGAGCATTTTATAAGCTTTCCAGATTGTCTTGGATCATATCTTTTGGAATTAAGAATCTCCAGTTATGATAGAAACATTTAGCTGCTGTCCAGAATATCTTGCTTTGACATTTTGTGCTTGGATGTGGTAACTTAAGTAAAGTTGTTCTTGTGATTGTTAGGTGTTAGGGCCTTAACAGAGGAGGAACAACTATACCTTAGGTTGAGTAGATTAGGTGAGTACTTCTCTTCTGGAGAGGAAATTTGTAATTAATAATTGAAGTGATTTGAATAGAGCTTTAGGAGTGGTTGTAATGCATTTCATCCCGAGCATGCTACATCCTTCATTATGCATCCATGAAATTTATTATGCACTCATGCGATAGGTGTTCCGGAGGGGGTGACTCTTCTCGAGTTCGAGGGAGCGATCCCGGAGGAAATCCAGGAGCAGCCGGGCGAGCCAGAGGAACCAGCCGGCGAAGGAGTTCCTGCAGAAGATCTACCCGAGTGTACTGATCACCGGCCGTCCACCTTTCTGAAAGGCAAGCCCCGGTGCATGCTGACCCTATTGTTTTACAAATCAATCTTGAGTACTTTTACTTGTTTACTGCATTAAGTTGTAGGAGTTGTGTGAAAACACTTGCTGCATTATACCTGTCCTTGTCCAGATATCGTACTTAATCCTAAATTAGGTTTAGGCACGTGTCAATGCTTAGCCCTGCATAGTCCGGTAGAAGTCGGGTGATTTCCGGTCATCCGCGAGATGTAGGAATGGGTCACGAGTGGCTATATGGCTATCGTGGATGGAACCATGCCTTAAAATGAAATTGAGAACGGGCGGGAGTTCGATAGTACAGCCGCAAGACACTTCACGTCTTGGGTGTGGAGCTATGCCCGTCTGAGTCGTTTAAGGACCGATTCGCTGTACGTCCTTGAGTCATGTTGAACGCAGTCTAACACTTAGTTGGCCGGATAAGTCGTTCTGACCGCGAAGCCGAGTAATATGGTTCAGGCAGGGAATCGAATGGTAGGTTGCATCTTGGAGGAGAGAAACGATGTGCTTGGGACATTGGCGTGAGACCAAGGGGGGTTAGAGTCCCTATCACCTGGCAGAGTGTCGCCCTTGGGGTTGCGACATCTTTCGGACCCGCGATTCCTGAATCATGTGAAAGGTAGCCTGTGCGACCCTGGCAGGGGTCTGCACGGTGAGTGATAGAAATACCCCTCCAGCTGGATAAGAATTCGATTCGAATCGCCGTCGCTCCCGGTTAGTGAGCACTTGACTTGAGCAGCGGCAACGTAGATCTCATTAAATTGAACAGATGGTTAAGTGGATGATACAATGTTGCCACAATTTATACCTGCTATGGATATAATGATATTAATTGTTTGATTATAATCAAGTGTATGTTAGTACAGGTGCTAAGATAGATGATAGGTAAATGCTAAAAATAACTGCTAGTATAGGTTAAAAGAGTTTTAATTACTCATGCCTTTTCTGCAAAATGTGATGTCAGCTAGCCCTCTTGTGAAAGCCTTGCATAATCCTTGGTGTCACCTTATTTCTGGTTTTTGACGGGTAAGTCTAGCTGAGTACATTCTAGTACTCAGGGTTTATTCCCTCCTGTTGCAGATGATATGCTTTACCAAGGCTTCTGCAAGACCTGTCTCCACCCTGCGGGTGACGAAGACTAGATCACTCGGGCGTGATCATCCGTTATGTACTTTCCTTAATGCTTTTGCGGGATGTTGATCAGTAAGACTGGCAGTAGTATTTGAACAACTAGTGTGTGTTATGCTTCCGCTACTTTATAAACTTGGTTTGTAATAATTTGCGACTCCGTGTGTGTAAGTGGATTTCGGAACTACTTGTGAAATGTAACGTGTGATATGTTGTGTTGAATGATGCGATCTTGGTTGTAAGCAAGTTGGTTTGAAATCCTTCGTGGTTTCGATTGACTACCGGGATTATATGGGCTCAAGTTCAAAAATTTGAGCGCTTCGGTGCTTGTTTTTGTACTTGTGCTCTTATAATTTGGTCGGTTCTATTACACGTACGGCCCTAGTCGGACATGTGGTCTGAGAGTGAAGCGCGGAGCTTGTACACTCATAAGAGCACACAGATCCGATCAGAGAGCACCTGCCGACCACCTAGAGCATAGAGAGCGGGTCCCGTGCACGCGTGGGGCGAGGCCGGAGACAGGGCTGGCTCCGAGAACTCGAGAAGAAATGGTGGTCTGTCAACTGGCTATTTGTAAAATATTAGTTGGGGAGTAGTCTCCCAACAAACATATTAAAGTGATCGAGAAAAAACATAACTGCTTTATTGAAATAATCAAAGTACAAGAAAGGAACATATCTTTATTTATGCGCTCTACAGGTAGAAACGCCTAAGCTTGTCAATATGCCAGGAGTTGGGCACTTCAGTACCATCAAGGTGAGCCAGCCTATATGAAGTAGGCCGGGTGACTTCGATGACCTCAAACGGTCCTTCCCAAGGAGATGAGAGATTGTGCATGCCTTCTTTGTTTGTTTTCCACTTCAAGACTAGGTCCCCAACCACGAAGAAATGTTCCTTGACATTCCTGTTGTAGTATCTGTGTAATACGGCTAGGTACTTGGCTGCATGTAGACAAGAGTCAAGCCATCATTCTTTAGAGCAGTTGATCTCGAGTTCACGTACTTCATCAGACCTATCTTCATCAAAGTTCTCGACACGCGGTGATCTGAAAGTGATATCTGCAGGGAGTACTGCCTCTGCGCCATAGACCATGAAGTATGGGGAGGCGCCTGTATTGCGACTGGACTGGGTTCGTAGTCCCCAGACCACAGCCGACAATTCTTTGAGCCATCTTCCAAGAGCTTTGTCATTTGTCCTGTACAACCTCTTCTTCAACGCGTCAAGGATCATGCCATTGGCCCTTTCGACCTGCCCATTAGCTCTGGGATGTGCCACTGACACATATTTCACAACTATGCTCCTTTCATCGCAGAAGTCCCAGAATGCACTGCCAGTGAACTGAGTCCCCAGGTCTATAATTATGCTATTGGGGAGGCCAAAACGGTGTATAATCTGATCGAGGAATTCGACCGCTTTTTCTGATGATGCCTTGGTTAAAGGCATGTACTCTATCCATTTGGAGAACTTATCAATCAACACAAAGACACATTTGAAGTTGCCCGAAGCCGGCTTGAAGGGTCCGATCATATCTAGTCCCCAGCATGCAAAGGGCCAGGAGGCTGATATGGTCTGGATCTCATATGCTGGTACATGTATACGTTTGGCGAAAAACTGACATCCATTGCAGCAGCGAACCATCTTCTCTGCATCGACCATGGCGGACGGCCAGTAGAAGCCTGCTCGGAAAGCTTTGCCGACCAGGGTCCGAGAGGCGGCGTGATTGCCGCAAGTACCACTGTGAATTTCATAGAGCAGTTGAATACCTGCTTCTCGAGTGATACACTTCATCAGAACTTCCTCCTTTGCATTTTTGCGCATCAGGACACCGTCGACCAGTAGGTACTGCTTACTGCGGTGCATAAGCCGCTCGTTCTCTGTTCGATCAACATAACCGGTCCCATCCTGCAAACACTTGATAAAAGGTACTCTCCAATCGTCAGTGTTAGTGGTCAGAGGTACAACAAGTGTTGTCGGAGAGGATTCCGTAGTGCTCGGAGGGGGAATCGTAGCCACCAGAGGCTGGTCTAGAGGCTTCTCGACCACCTGATCTCCTTCTTCCTTGATGGACGGTTTAACAAGGTCTTGGACGAACACGCCATGTGGGACTTGAGCTCGGGATGAGCCTAACTTAGACAGCAAATCGGCTGCTTGATTTTTGTCTCAGACCACATGTGTGTACTCGATGCCATAGAATTTGCCTTCCAACTTTCTGAATTCTTTGCAATAAGCATCCATCTTCTCGCTAGTCATGTCCCAGTCTTTGTTAAGCTGGTTAATGACTAGGGCCGAATCGCCATAGACGTGGAGACATTTTACACCAAGCTCAATCACAATCCGCATGCCGTGGAGGTAGGCCTCATATTCTGCAGCGTTATTAGATGCAGGGAAATAAATTCTGAGGACGTAGCGGAGTTGTTCGTTGGTTGGTGAGATAAAGAGCACGCTTGCTCCTGCGCCATCGATGTTTAGGGAGCCATCAAAATACATCTTCCAGTATTCGACTGGCCCCTGATCGGGAGGTGCGCTAAGGTCTGTCCATTCGACGATAAAGTCCACCAGAGCCTGAGACTTGATGGACGTGCGACCCTGGAACTCGATTGAATAAGGGCATAATTCCATTGCCCACTTGAAAATGCGTCCGTTAGCGTCCTTATTTCGAATGATATCTCCCAATGGGAAATTAGTCTTGACCACCACCCGATATCCGTCGAAGTAATGTTTCAACTTTCGGGATGTAATCAGTATGGTGTAGATCAGCTTTTGAACTTGCGGGTACCTGGCTTTTGACTCATTGAGCACCTCGCTGATGAAATAAACAGGGCGCTGGCTTTGTACATGTGGCCGGGTTCCTCACGCTCGACCACGATGACTATGGAGACCACGCGATCGGTCGCCGTAATGTAGAGGAGAAGAACGTCGTCTTTCTAAGGAGCTGTAAAGACTGGAGGAGAGGTTAAGAATTCTTTGAGCTGTGTGAAGGCAGCGTCAGCTTCTTTCAACCAGACAAACTTTTCCGAAGCCTTGAGTAGCTTGAAGAAAGGCAGGCCCTTTTCGCCGAGTCATGACATGAAACGGCTTAAGGCGGCCATACATCTAGTGAGCTTCTGGATGTCCTTGACGTTTGTGGGTGGCTGCATATCCAAAATGGCCTTTACCTTTATCGGATTGGGGCGTATGCCATCGTAGCTGACGATGTTGCCCAATAATATACCAGATGGGACTCCGAAGATACACTTCTTTGGATTAAGCTTCCATTGGTACTTGTTGAGAGCCGTGAAGGTACGCTAGAGGTTGTCGACTAGGGTGTGAGCCTCCCTGGTTTTCATGACCACATCATCGACGTAGGCTTTGACCAGGTCATCCTTGATCTCATCAGCAAGGCATTGCTGGATAGCACGCTGGTATGTAGCCCCCACGTTCTTAAGCCCGAACGACATAGTCGTGTAGCAGTAGGCGCCGAACGGTGTAATGAAGGACGTCTTGATCTGATCATCCTTGTTGAGAGCGATCTGGTGATAACCAGAGTAGCAATCGAGAAAGGACAGCAGCTCGCAGCCGGTTGTGGAATCAACGACTTCGTCTATGCGAGGTAAGCCAAAGGAGTCTTTAGGGCAGTGTTTGTTGAGATCAGTATAATCAACGCACATTCTCCATTCATTATTCTTTTTGCGTACAAGGATCGGGTTGGCTAACCAGTCCAGATGATACACTTCTTTAATAAATCCAGCTGGTAAAAGTCGGGTAACTTCTGCCCAAGTAGCCTCCTTTTTGTCGCGAGCGAACCATCGTAGCTTTTGCTTGATAGGTCTTGCGGTCTTTGAGACATTCAAGGAGTGCTCGATCAGGTGCCGAGGAACACCGGGCATGTCAGCGGGTTTCCACGTGAACACGCTTACGTTGTCCCTCAGGAACCTGACGAGCGCGTCTTCCTATTTAGGATCCAGGTTGGCCCCGACAAGGGCCGTCTTGCTGTGATCGTCATCGACCAGCTGGATCTCCTTGTGCTCGTTGGACTTGATGTGCTTCCGCGGTGCTTAGCGCTCTGGGATCTCCAGTTGATCGGCGGGAATCTTGGAGGCGCCGACCAGGGTTTGCTCCATGCGAATTGAGAGGTCGGTGGCCTCTGCCACCTTAAAGCTTTCCTCTTCACATGTATAGGCAGTGTAAACATTGCCTCTGAGAGTAAGGACACCCTGCTCGGTAGGCATTTTGAGCACCAAGTAAGAGTAGTGCGGCACAACCATGAACTTGGTGAGCGCTGGTCGACCAAGGATGGCGTGGTAAGTACCCTCGAAGTCCGCAACCACGAAGTTGACGTAGTCGGCGTGGAAGTGGTTTGGATGGCCGAATTGCACAGGGAGCGTGATCTGCCCGAGAGGTATGGAGCTCTGTCCGGGAAGGATGCCCTAGAACTGAGCATCGTAAGGCTTGAGATCAGCCTTAGTAGTTTAAGGGCAGGCAAGTTGCTGCGAAACAGGATGTCGATGGAACTGCCACCGTCCACGAGTACCCTCTCGAATCAGACGCTGTTGATGCAGGGGTCGAGGACGAGGGGAAAACGACCAGGTTCCGGAATTGCTGCCCACCGGTCTGCTCGGCTGAAGGAGATTTCGCGGTGGGACCAGGCCGGGAGCCTGGGATCAGAGATGAGGTCGTCGGCGTTGACGACGCTCAAGCAAGCCCGTTTGAGCAGTTTGCGCTCACGTTTGGACTCTAGAGACACCTTTCTGCCGAAGATAGAGTGGACGGTTTTGATCGGAGCGACGTATTGATGTCGAGGATCTCTATCCTATTCATCATCATCGTCATCACCATCTCGTCATTGTGCGTCGTGGTCGACCCTTGTAGCGTCATCGGCAGCGAGCTGCTTGGCGTAGATGTTCTTGAGGAAGCGACAATTCTCCATGGTGTGATTGGATTTGGGATGAAGCTGGCAGGGACCCTTTAGGGCCTTGTTGTAGTCATCCTGGTAGTCGTGGCGACCACTTGGCTTCTTAACCGTGTTGACTTCATGATCGTCCTCGCGGGGACGCTTGCCTCTGGAGGCGTCGCGGTGGTCACGCCGCCGATCACGGTTGTCTCGGTGGTCGCGGTTGTCATTGCGCCAATCACGATGATCATGAATCACGACGATCACGGTTGTCTCGTGTGCTAGATCTCTTGGTCGGGGTCCCCTTTGACGCTCTTCTTCTTCAGCCTCCAAGCGATGGCGTTCGGCGCGGTCGGCGTTACGCTGTTCATGAAGCTGCCGTTGCTCGTCAGTTTCTCCCATGACTATGGGCTCGTCATTGCTGACGTTGAGCACCATGTCGCCACGTGTCGGTGGGAACCGTGGGATCTGGGAGAAACCTGGAGGGTACGGTAATGGATCCAGATCGTATCCATCGTCTTCGAGGTGTTTAGCCTCGGTGTGGACAGAGCGTGTAGATCCGGTGCTGGAGTCGCCATCCTCAGGCAGTGTATGAACCAAGCCTTCATTATGCTCCCGGATACCGACCATGTTAACGGCATTGCCTGGTGATGGTCGTGGTATATCCAGGAAGTACAGATCTGAAAAATGGTCACGCTCCATGGGACCCATGAACGGATGAGGTGTACAATACGCGTACTCGGAAGCAGCATTTTTCAGGCCGTATGGGAGGGCCTGGCAATCCTCCGTAGGGACTTGGTACTCAGAGAGCCTGAGGCCGTGAGTAGGAACCGGGCGAAGGCATACTGTACGTCCTTTAGGAGTAGCAGTGACCACTAGATCTGTATCAGGCCGTGTTAGATGGCGAGCCCGAACTGGTCGGATAGATCTGTTGTGGTGGAGTAGTACCTGCTCGGTAGATTGACTTTGAATTGAATCTACTAAAGTTAGAGTTTGCGAGAGCTTGTGGCTGACCTGGTCGATAGCCTTGATTTGGTCGGTGTTGTCGATCATCCTTCCTTTATAGCGGGGGAGTGGTCGACGAGTTGTCGGCGTGGTTGGAGCCGTTGCTGGGGTGGTCAGAGCCGTAGCAAGCGTGGTCGGAGCCATAGCCGATGAAGACATGGTCGACGCAGATCAGATCTGCGCCTCCTCCGTGGCAGCGGCGGTGAAGCTGTTAACGCCGGTGGTCCAGGTGATCTGGCCGACGGTGAACGAGAGACCGTCCGCCACGGCCGCGGAGTCGGGGATGATGACCATCTTGCTCGCCTGGGAAGCTGTACGCACACCCCCTACCTGGCGCGCCACTGTCGACAAAACCTGGTCGGCAGTCTACCAAGGGGTATGCCCAAGGTAGTGATTTGTTGGTAGACAGGTGCGCAAGCTACGAACTAGATGGTGACGCAAGACACAACAAGGTTTTATCCAGGTTCGGCTGCCGTGAGGGCGTAATACCTACGTCCTGCATCTGATTTGTATTGCTGTGTATAATGAGAAGTGTTTTGAGGGGGTCCCCTGCCCACCTTATATAGTCCGGTGGACAGGGTTACAAATCTGGAAACTAATCCTGCCCGGTTACAATTGCCATAGCTGGCCGGATAAGGATTCCTATTCTAACTGATCAGGATCGTGCTTGATCTCTAAGTTCGCTTTCCTTCCTTGCGTGGGACGCCGAGCAGATCGACTGGGCCACGCGTCGTCTTCTGATGGGCCGGGCCCACTGGTCTGGGCCAACCCAAGTCTAGCCATAGGGGTATAGGGGTTAATACCCCCACAGCCAGGCAATCCAACCAAAAACTCTGTTTCTGGAACCAGGGCTGTTGTCCCAGCCAAACACATTTTTTGGTCTCCACAGTGGGAGCAAAGATCCACAAGTGGTTGTGCTCTGGATCTGTTTTTTCAGTGTTGGACCTCTGCCAAACAGGCCCTTAGTATTTCAGCAAAAAACTACTTCACGGTAAAGCTCGAGGCCTAGAAATGTCCAGAGAGTCATTAAGTGTAGCTAACGCGAACCTCTTACACTTTCTACAGCCTTTTAAAACTAATAGAGCTCTATGTCTTTCAAAGATCAAGTTATAGATGAAAACCAGTAGAGATCTAGCATTTGAAGTCGATGTGCATGTGCATCTACACTGCATCATCGTAATTATTAAATAAAAATATCATGAAATTTTTAAGACCACCAAGGCACAATCACGATAAACCAAAGGAGCCAGATTGATTTCACAAGTTTGCAACAGCCTTAATTGTCCAAACAGATGAAGGAACGAGTGCGGAGGAAATTGACTGAGCGGATCTTAGCTGCGGGGAGAAGAAGCGCGCGTTGGGCCACGCACGTGGGAGGAGGAGCGGGTGAAGGTTTGGTGCAGTGGGGAGCGGTGTACTAGATCCAATGAAGGGCGATGGAAACGAGTCGTGTCTCCCCAATGCCGTTTCTGTGGTTTCTTCCTGTCTTGATTCACGAGAGGACGTCCTTACTTCATATTGAAATAGTTTCTTCTTTCTGTGCTCTCTCTCTACACTAATTTCTTTGCCACACCAGCAAATTGCTGAGATGCCAAGGGAATTAAGATAGATAGAAACTGCCATTAATCTTCCATACGGACTGCTCTCAAACGGGCAGCACCTTTCATCGCTCACCGCCTTCGATCATTACTGTGCGTAGCCTCCACCCAAAGGTTCTGGCCTTTCATCATTACAGCAGTTTTTATTTGATTGATTTTTGGATGTTACTACGACATCCCGAGGCGATGTCTCCATATTTGGCGACCTCGTCGTTATGATTTCATCTTGACAGGGAAAGATCAACAGCTTGCCGTTGTTTTCGAGATTAACCCTTAAAGTCAACTGCATAGCCGGCCTTCTATCCCTCAAAAAAAGTGGAATGATAGTGATTTTAAAATTGTAATTACCAAGGGGAGGGCCTCTTCAAACGCCACTCTCTAATGATTGGTTAAAGATACAGCTAATTTAAGGGGACAAAAGAAAAATAGATAAAATGAAGTAGATACAGTGGTTCCAATGAAACGGCTGCTTGGTAAAAGAAATAGTCTGGGCGATTGGAAAATGAAAAGGTCAAGATATGCACAGGCCACACTACCTGCTACCTGACGTGGTCATCCAAATAAAATTGCATGCACTTGGTCAAGCTTGAAACGCTGAGTCTCGAATTGGTGTGATGCGCTCTTTCCGAATTGATAAAATAAGCTGGATGTTTTAATTTTATAGCCAAATAGGAATTGTTAAGATTTAATTGACTTTTAAGAGGAAGGAGCGCACATGGCCGACGTCAACCTCACTTGATACTCCTCCGGTCAGCATCTCTATCTTTTCTAAAATTGAATTTCAGTTGCTAAGAGATATTTTTATATACACTCTTCTTTATTTAGTTTGTTTCAAAATTAAGGCATAAATTAAACTCATACCTTCTTATTTCAAATATTATATGTTAATAATGTAAATTTGGAAGAAGCCATCATATGTTTACCACTATGTAAAAAAGCCACATATCCACACCCTCACCACAGACGCGACCACGTACGCGCGTCTGCTGTAGTACTACTACAGATGCGTTTTCCTGACGTGCGTCTGCTGTAGTACTACTACAGATGTGTTTTCCTCGGTCCGGCGAGATCAACACGCATCTATAATAATGGCTTACTCCAGACGCGTGTTGGTAAAATGCGTCTGAGTTAAAACCTCAGACGTGATAAAAGGCGTCTGTATCTTCAGTAGTTACTACATACGCGTGTTGTGATTTTCGAGTCTCGGATAGCGGAAGGAAACTCTACGGACGCGCATACTGTATGCTCGTCTGTAGTAATATCACTTATTGCAGACGCGTAAGTAGTTGCAGACGCGTTTGTACATTACGGCAGACGTGAGTTCCCTACGCGCGTCTGTAGTACCCTGCGTACTTTAGGTATCCTTCTCACGTGCTAACGGGCAGGGCGCGTACGGAATTATCTCGGCGGGCACACTAGCCATGGCCTCTTGCGCGGCTCTCATGCAGGCGGCGCCTGCCATCGTCGCGCGCGGGCGGAGTTTGCAGGCGGAGTTGTGCAGCGCGACCGCAGGCGGGTGGCAGGCGGCGGGCGGACCCTTTGGCAATGAGGAACAATCTGATGATGATGTAGCAGAGAATGCTGCCAGCTCTATCCCTACGGTTGAGAATCTAGAGGAGCTGATGGTGTCACACCCGGTTTTCTAAAGAGTACCACTTCAGGTTGTGCGAAACAGGACCAAACTACCACTTCAGGTTTCATGAAAATAATAAAAATAACATAACAAATATGCATCCAATCTACCACCCTATACAATTATGAAAGATAATTTATTGTACACATAAATTTCCTTTTAAAGATTACCCATTTCCTTTGTTATGAAAGATAAAATAAAGTATTACGTTTTATTTGTTCTAAATTATGCATATCTACCATTATAAAACAGAACTAAAATATCCTTTGAATCTACAACTACATTATCAATATAAGCTGTGATGGAAGACAATTCAATAACCATAAAATACACTATATTTTAAAATAAGTTGTCAGGGATTTTATTTTATGGCAGCCTTGCCGCAGATTTTGAATTAGATTCCCGCTGATCTGGAGTTAAAATCCTGCTTATGAAAGATAAGGAAAATTATGCTTAAAATTACACTTAAATGATCTATGCCTATCATTAAAGATAATATAAAGTAAAGCTTTTAATTTATAAGTGATTTTATTTTGTGGCGGCCTTGTCGCAGATCGAGTTAGTTGCCCGTTTAGAAATAATTCTTGTAGTGCTTGCAGACAAGCGTGAATGGTCGAGCATCTCGAGGTTTTTGTTCCTAGCTAGCTTTCAAATATTTTCTGATTTGGTAAATTATTAAACTGCACAGCTCAATTGTAAAGCCAAATTGGAAATTGTTAACATTTACATGAAACACTACAGTCGGGGCTGGCTATAAATATGTACGACATCTCAGTTTCTAGTACATCCAATCCACATCGATATCCCCCAACAACTTCCACTCGCCTCCAGTCCAATCCACCAAGCAGCAGCTAAGAGCGCTCGGTGTGAAGCATGGCAAACCTGGTGATGGGCGCGATGGGCAGCCTCATCCCCAAGCTCGGCATGCTGCTCCAGAACGAGTACAACCTGCAGACCGACGTGAAGGACCGTATCAGGTCCCTCACTGAGGAGCTTGAGTCTGCGCAAGCTGTGCTACGGAAGGTGGAAAAGGTGCCATGGGACCAGCTTGATGAGCAGGTCCAAATCTGGGCACGCCATGTCAGGGAGGCGTCCTACGACATGGAGGACGTCCTCGACACCTTCCTCGTCTGCATCCAGTGCCCTGATTCCACTGAGCAGAAGAGCCTGCTCAAACGCTTGGGCAATAAAATTACCAAATTGTTCACCAAGAGCAAGGCGCGCCGCGAAATCAGTGTCAATATCAAGGACATCATGAGTCATCTTGAGGAGGTGACGGAGCGGTGTCGAAGGTACAATGTTGATATTGCTGTGGCCATGCCAGAGACAGCGTCCGCCGTTGATCCTCGTGTTCACGCCATGTACAAAAAAGTGGAAGACCTTGTTGGCATCGACAAGTCAAGTGATGAGCTCATATCCATCCTTCAGTCTCCCCAGCGGGTGGGCGCATCAAACCTGAAGACAAAGATTGTAGTAATTGTCGGAGTTGGTGGGCTGGGCAAGACCACACTTGCCAAAGCTGTCTATGACAAGCTTAAAAGGGATTTTGACCGCACGGCTTTTGTTCCCGTCGGAAGGAAGCCTAAACCACATGAAGTCATCCAGGGGATTCTGATTGAACTTGACAATAATAAATATATGGATTTCAATTTTGCAAAGTTGCTTAAAATAAATCAATTCATCAACGAACTCCAAAAGTTCCTCCGTGAAAAGAGGTACGCATGAGCCACACAGCTTTTTTTTTTTGAGCATCATGAGCCACTCAGCTTTGAGGTGTTCTGTTTGCACTATTGTTTCTATGTTATCATAAACCGAACATTTAAACTATTAATGGCAAACCATTTATTATGCATTAGGTTTGTATATTTCAAACTTAATTATACGATTATGTTGTGTTGTATAGAAAAAATCTAAAAGATAAGTACTAGTCAAATTCATATTTTGCTGATCACATTTGTGTCTAAAACATTACTTATTTGTGATACCAGGAAGTTGTAGTTTTCCATTCCTAGATATATTATATATTGGTATGCTTCTTAAGTTTTTATATGTATGTTCTAGATAACTAAAATCAAGACTTTTCCGTTCTTGTGAGGATAGGTATTTTATCGTTATTGATGACTTATGGGAGAAAGAGTCTTGGGAAATAATCAAATTGGCATTTGATGACAATAACCATGGCAGTAGAGTAATCATAACTACTCGTAATTGGGAAGTCAGCGAAAGCGGTTATGAAGTTTACGACCTACCACCACTTCCTAATGATAGCTCTAGAAAGTTGTTCTATACAAGGATATATGGTGATGATGAAAGAATATATGTTGATAACAATCCAGATGAGATTTCTGATGAACTTTTAAGGAAATGTGCTGGTATACCGCTAGCTATTATCACCATGGCTAGTTTATTGGTGGGTAAACCAAGGGAGAGATGGTTCGAGCTATATAGATCTTTTGGTTTTGGGTGTGACCAAGCACAAAATACTATGCGGATAGTGTCCTTTAGCTACTATGACCTTCCTGCACATCTAAGGACATGCTTGTTATATCTTAGTGCATTTCCAGAAGATTCTGTTATCTCCAAAGATTCACTGGTTTGGATGTGGGTAGCTGAAGGTTTTGTCCCTGTGGAACCAGGAAAAAGGTTATTTGAGATTGGAGAGGGCTATTTTATTGATCTTATAAACAGAAGTATGATCCAAGCCGTAACGTCAATCCATGATGACAGCATCATCACTGGTTGTCGTGTTCATGATATGATACTTGATTTCATCTGTCTTATTTCAAGTGAAGAAAATTTCTTTACTGTATTAGATAATGATCAAGGCGCACTGTTTCAGAGCAATGTCCCACGTAGGTTAGCCCAACATAAAAGGACTATAGGGCACACTATTCAGGATAATCATGTTGACGTGCCAAAGAAACTGAGGTCGTTTATTGCCCTCAAGTGTGTTATTAATGGCACCTGTGTCCCACTCTCTAGATTCAAACTTTTACGTGTGCTAGCTATAGAGGGGTGCAAACAAACGGATGGACAGCGTATCAGCATTGAGCATCTTGGAAATTTAATTCACCTAAGGTTTGTCAGTCTAAGGGGAACAACTATCGAGAGGATCCCAAATGAAATAGGAGCACTAAGGTTCTTGCAGACGCTGGACTTGTTTGGAGCTGCTATTCTAGAATTGCCGTCGAGCAGCAGCAGCTTTCCAAAACAGTTGGTCTGCCTTCGTATTTCACTTGACGGCAATGCCAATGATAATGCTCAGCTGTTTTCTGTGGAGAGCCTGACATCCCTAGAGGAGTTGTCCATATCGGTTTGGCCTCAGAAGTCTAGGAGATGGCTTGTGAAGGGGCTGGGCAGCCTGAGGGAACTCAGGGTGATCAATGCTGTTCTTTTCTTGGATGAGGAGAGCGAAACAGATTTCGTGGAGTCTCTACCCCATCTCCACAAGCTAGAGCATCTAACATTTAGAAGTTATCATGGCAGGATGCATGAACCCAACCGGCTTGTCCTCCCACGCCGTCTCCGGCATTTGGATGCAACGAACGCGTTCCATAAGCTGCCATCATGCATTGCTCCTTCACGTATTCCTTACCTCTCCCACCTGAATTTGAACCTGAAAGAAATCAATGACCAGGACCTAAAAATCCTCGGCAGGTTGCCGGAGCTCCGTTATCTTGAACTGAGATTGTATTCCTCCTCGGCCACAATAAGCAACATTAGTGACAGTGATGCTGCTGGCTACTTCCCGAAGCTGAGACGCCTCAGACTGAGGTTTTCAATGGTGTTGTTCCATGGTAGCCAAGAGGACAGTAGCGTTTCATTTAGTATCTGGGGTGGAATGGGACGAGAGAACACCTCCATACCTTCTGTTTTCCAGAGACCCCTCCAACCAAGCAGCCTCCAGGATGCCTTATTGCCCACGGCTGCTGCACCTCGCTTCATGCCAAGCCTCGAAGTGCTTACGTTTTATGTGCCTAAGATGGCCACAACGGACCCTCGCTACTACAACCACATCGGCCTGGAATACCTCTCTTCGCTCCGGAAAATCATAGTTATTATTCACCTGTACTTCACTGATGATAGCAAGAAGAGAGTGGAGGCAGCGCTGAGGCATGAAGCCCAAGTCCACCCCAACCGTCCTGCATTTGCTTTGGGGATAGATCTGTGACGTGAACCAACAAGAGGTACGAAGATGAGTCCTAGCAGGCCTCAAGAATATGAGATTCTGCTATATGTATGTTTAGAGTACCATTGACTACTACTTATTTCCATATGCTTACCATATTTTATTTCCTTCGTCCTCATGGGGACGAAGCCATTATTCATCTAGCAGGATCGACGAGCACTCCATCCAAAAAATGCAGACGGTTGAAGGCAGCAACACCGCCATTGCCGATGCCGATTGCCATGCCATGTTATGGTTGAAGATGGACAAGCCAGGCAAGTGCAGCTTTCCTTTTTTTTCTAGAGTAAGGAAAAAAACGGAAACACATGCATGCTAAGTCAGTACATAAAGCCATGTCAACTGGCCGATATTACCCGCTTATAAATTCTTTAATGGCCAAAATTCTTCAACAGCAGGAATGGTTGCCCTTGACACATACTGGTTCGAGAATACATGATTGAGTCCATGGAGCTCCAATGGCCAGCGCCCTTGACGAATCTCTGCTCGAGCGTGCAAACTCCTCGATCTACGACTACTGGACCTGCACCAACGACGGAGGAAGAAGCCAGCAGTGATCTCGATAGGGAACGACGTGCAGCATACATGCATGCATTTGGAAAAAGGTTCTGTTCCTGCTTTCCAAAATAGAGGAGCCGTTTTATGATTGGGTCTTGTGGTGCCTTCCTGCATCAAGTTCTTCTGCCTCGATATGTCGTGGTTTATTTTGTTTAGTCATGACTTGGGTTGCAGTATTTTTTTTGGAGAGTGTTTCTGTGGGCGACCTCAACAGTGCGGGCTTTGCTTTCTTTTCTATTTTATTAAATTTAATTTGTGGTTATTATGAAATGTGTATTTCATATTGACGCTTTGAACGACTACTATTCAAAGAGTCTAGGTCAGTAATTGAGCTTTAATGTAAGTTCAAAGAAGCGACCATATTTACTCTTAAAGGTCAGTAAATGACACAATACTCTATCTAGAATAAAGAAAACAAACTATCAAACTTTTTGTCGGTACTAACGGTTTGGATTAAATCAAAGAGGCTAGGTCAAATACAACTTATAAAAATATTTTAAATAATAATAATAATAATAATAATAATAATAATAATAATAATAATAATAATAATAATAAAGTTTTGGTTTTTACTGCAATGTGAAGCGAAATAGCGAACTAAATACTCAATGCCAAATATATACCTCATATAAACTACTAAAACTTATATCTTACTATTACTAATTAGAGGCCCCAACGGAGGCTCCACGTTAGTCCTCATCAGATGCGCTAAGAAAAAAGATAAATGAGAAATTCTCACGTTAATCAGAAGCATCCGGCCATCAAATCTAAATACACTAGCCATCCATAACCATTGGATCTCTTTTGTTTTATTAAAAATTACCCACATCTGCCATTATAGATTAAAAAATAGATTATATCTCATTTTTTCGGAAAAAAAACTTAATAATGCCGAGGAAAATATTCACAATTAGTTACTAATAAAAGATATTGTACCACGCTGAGGTCGATCAGTTAATATATTAATAATTTTCGTATGGAATCTTCGAAAGCCAACAAATTGAGAAAAAAAGGAGCCTGAGCTCCGAGAGGCAATCTACGAAGGCCAACAAATTTTTTAAACAAAGCCTGGGCTCCTGGAGGTGTATCTAGACGGATGCAGCAGTGAAGGAGCCACCCTCCGCTGCCATAGGCGATGTGACATATAACAAGTCATTTCGTATCTCCGTTCTTTACTGTATTGTGAACACAAATTCGCAAGTAACAAAATGCATTGCCCTTTCAAGTCAACCTTCTATTAATTAGGCCGCGCAATGGCCCATTAAACAAATGCAATGATTCCATACAATCTTATCAACTAAATAATTTTAGCTTCGCATGAGAAGCACGTTAACTTACATGTGGCAAACTCTAAACATCATTGTCAATAATGGCCATGTAATATTTTATTTTCATAAGAAAAAGTATGAACATATGCCATTATAAAAAATACACAAATGACTCTCAAATTTACATCTAAATTATACACCTTTGTCATGATGAAGTATAATTCAATATAACAACTAAATTTATATCTAAATTACCTTCATTTGTTCTTATGAAAGATAATGCAAAGTAATAAAAAGTAAAATGTCACACCCGGTTTTCTAAAGAACAAAACCAGGCTAATCATATGTGTGCCCAGGAAGTCCACACATATGCCAGAATGAAAAAGTATCAGAAACAATGTTATTATATAACGTATACATAGCTAAATTAACACTTACATCAGAGTATCGCGGAACGGTGACTAAACTTCAGGCTCCATTCTTCTCAGGGACGGCTGACTGGGGATAACATATGCCTAGCACTTCTACTAGTCTTCTAGAAACTCCACTACACCTTTGTCCTTCTTCCGAGTAGCATCTTACTACACACTGGAGTGTGGGGGAAATAGCAAGAGTGAGTCCATGTCGAACTCAACAAGTATAACACAGGGTTCATGAGGCACAAAAGGCTAGACACTGTTTGACTGCGTTTAGCTTTTATTCATTATATAATTGGCAATTGAGTAGCATCAAGGTATTCCAATCCCATTAATGAATCAATGATCAATTGTAATAAGGATAATGAATAGCATTAACATGAGCATCATAATAATCAACAGTAATTAAGCATGATATAACAATGGTGATCATCTATCTGTAGATGTTCCAAGGCCGCCCGTATCCGTGGGCACGGCTAGTATACCAGTTTTTAACTCTGCGCAGAGGTGTACACTTTCACTGTGAGTCATAACTTCCAAATGCATGGGGAGGCCATTCCCAAAACACCGGAATTCATATAAAGCCACTTAAAGATTCGTCTAACAAGTTAGGGCCATTAGATTCACTCGGTAGGCAGATGTAGAACCCCCCTTCCCTGTGGCACAACAACCGCAGCCTATACACACTAGGCCAGGGGCTCGCACTACACCCAACGTGGCAAGCCATTCTTACGCCATTTAAGGTAACCACTAACAAGCTAGAAAAGGTCCTTTAAGCAACTAAAGCCAGAGCCATATAGCCCTCACAGCTGTACTGTATGTCCCGGATGATCACGTACAGATAAGTCCTTATGGAGAGAAACCAGAGCAACAATATAACCCCTTGCTCTAGCCCCCTTTTCAACAGTAATAAAATCACCTTAATGGTTGGCTGCTTAATCCATTAATCAAATTACAAGATCATTGTTCATAATTAAGCACTAGCAATAGCTACCCAAATGCATAACCCATAGGTGACAAGGAAACAAGATATCAATAGCTAAGTTATAATCTCTATGGTTGTCAAGGAAGACACATGCATATGTATGATAATTTCAGTGAATAGGTAACAAGGATGGTCCCATGTTATACTTGCCTTGATCAAAGCTTTCCTCATGATCTGCTGGTCTGGCTCAAAATAATACTCCTAATCATCGTAGTACTGCTCACCGTCTAAATTCGATCACCAAGCATCAACATACACACATTCCGGGCAAACATACACGAAGCAAACAAAAGATACAATTAGAACAGTACACCAACAGTAGAAAAACATTTAGGAAAGCTTACAAAACTATTCTACACGTTGCTACGATCACACAGACGTAAAGATCACGAAATTCGGATCTAAAACGTGAAAGTTATGAATTTTCTAAGATTTCCTATAGATAAATAATTACTTTAATATAAACTCAAAAATTAAACTTTTCAAACCTACTGTACAGCTACACTAACATATAGGGCTTGCAAATACAAACCTAACGCAACTTGAACGGGTCAAATCGGAGTTAAAACGTGAAAGATATGGCCTAAACAAAATTGTATGTGTATACGTATTTCTATTGTATTTCGGGATTTGTTTTTCTTAAAGAAAGCGGCCATAATGCATGTATGATGTGATGATGATGTCATCAAGCTAACAAATCAAAACTAGGCGTGCACATGACCGGGCTGCTCCGCTGTTGGACGAAGTGGTTGGCCACGACTTGCATCTACTAAACATAAAACATCACGGTGTCCAAATGAACTTGCATGGTAAGCGCTAGGTACACGTACGCTCTGGAGAAGAAGACGGTGCTTCACGTAGGAGTCCTCTGCCCTCCTGGCCGGTCCTGAGTATATTTCGACCTTAGGTCTTAGAGAGTCCTAGCAGATTGCAATTTGCAAATCTGAAATCCCAAATGATGTCCGTCCTCCAGGCCTCTGAAATCTATGCGGATCAGGAACCTGGCCGGCTGCCGCTGCGTTCTGTGCGGCCTCAGATCAGTGACCCCAGATTTCTTGGAGAATCACTCACCGCACCATACGGCACGCAGCGAGAAATCCGCGACGAACGAGAAGGGGAATCGATCCCCTAGTCTCCAGTGCACGGCGATCAGGGTGCAGATTGGTGAACGAGGAGGTCGGCGGCGATGACGCCCAGTAGCGAGCCGATCCTACGCGGCAGCGTGCAGGCCTCCGAGGCTGCGATTCGAGGGAGCGGCAGGGCAACCTGGATGGAGAGGGAGGAGTAGCGGCTGAGGCGGCGGCGGCGGGATCAAGCAGGAGGGCGAGCGGATGACAACAGCGACGGCGAACGGCGACAGCGGCGGCGGCGACAATAGCGGCGGCGGCGGCAACAGCGGCGGCGGCGGCAATAGCGGCGGCGGCAACAGCGGCGGCGACGGCAATAGCGGCGGCGGAAAACAGGGCTAGCAGGCAGGCCGGACATATATATAGGGAGGAAGACTCCCCACCTTCACGTCAACTAGCGATATGGTGCTAATTGACGTTGCACCCTCCATCCTTACTAATAGGCCTAATTAATTATTAAAGCCCATTAGTAAATAAATGAATGGACATTTGGGATTATTGCACACAAGCTTTGGTGGAAAATAAGATATTTATTATTTTCGGAATTAATTAATTTCGTGGATAAAATAATTCTAGAAAAGTCCAGAATTGTTATTTAAGCCGCGAAAAATACTCCGAAAACTCCGAAAATTCGAGGGAATTTTCTAGAGACATTATGAAACATGAGGAACCCAAATAAAGTATTTGGAGCTTATGAAAAGATGGATGAAGAGATCAAGGAAAAAGATTAAGCTCACAGAAATTGGAATTTTAAATCTAGAAAATGCCAAAAAAAATTCCGGTGAGAAGTAAACGTCGTCCTACGGTATAATAGCACTCACCAACACCAAAGACAAGCATCACACAAACACCACATTATTAAATTAATATGAAAAAGTTTAAAACCACAATTTTCTATATTTAATTAGCAACAACTTAACTTATCTAATAAATTTATTCAAACATTGAAATCATTTATTTTATTTAGTATTTTTCCCGCACAACCCAAAATAGAAAATTTTGGGTGTGACAATTCTACCCCACTTAACAGGAATCTCGTCCCGAGATTTGAAGAGACTAGGGAGAAGGATAAAATTGATCTGCAAGTCTTCACTCTTCTCTGATCAATTCTTATCTAATGATGATGATGCCACAAGCTCAAAACCGACTTTGTAAAGGTGTCCTTTAGACCCTTACGATCCTTATAAATGGTTCCAACAGATTACCACTCCGAGAAAGGATACCTGCGCTCGATAGTGATTTTGCAACCATGTAAATAGCTGATGCTTCCAGATGGCGAAACATAACATATAAACCTCCATCTTGTATTGTCTTTAGTTCAACAAACCCCTTAAGAAGAGATCAATTGGAGAACACCAATGGATATATTGCATTTGTTTCTGATTGATAACTACCATCATGTCCTTATATCATCTCAAAGAGACTCATGAGAATATGCAAGAACAAGTAACCTGCACTTCCTTGCGAGCAGAAAAATAGCAGTGCAGAAATACAGTTATAACTCAAGTTCTACGAATCCGATGATATTGTAGCTTATACCGTTGGAAAGCTTATCAAATTTACTACAACTTTCTTATAGAACACTTCTCCAGATTCTGTAGTTAAGGTAGTCGAAAACTGTGCACAACAGAAACTATTCCAGGTTGCTGACAGCACAAATGCGTCGCCTTGTGATTTTCATAACTCCCAAATCATAATAGCTATCAGGGTGGTTCTTATGGTCAGAGAAAGATATTGGAGTCTACTATTGTCCAGAATTTATCCATGATTTTTGGGCGTCCAAAAATAGAGATATAAGCTAAAGAAGACAGACTGCTCTGAAAAGACAGGATAAGGTAAAAACGAGATTCAGAGAGACTAGAGAGATAGATAACACTAATCTTCAAGTCTTCATGCTTCTTTGCATTTGTGTTGATGAGATATAAGACATGGATCAAGGATAGCCAAAAGATGACAAGAAAGATAAAGTTTGATCTTCAGTTCTTCGTACCTCATCGCTTGAGATTGTTGATGGTAGCGGACACTACCCCACTTAACAAAGATTTTGTTCCACCTAGCAATGTCATTGAAGGCAACACTTTGCAATTCATAAAAATCTTGATCAGGATCAAACTGATGATGATACCACAGGTTCAAAACCAACATAGCGAAGATATCCCTCAGATTCTTGTGATCCACGTAGATGTCGCTCTTATAATCTCAATAAATGCCACACTTACAGCCTTAAGAGCTTTCCACATTTAACTCTCTTGAGCTCTTCTTCATAGTAACTCCACTAGAGAATACCTATCCAAGTAGAAAACTCACTTCACTTAAAACTTACTAAACATACTTGATATGGGGGTGATGTCATCTAAGTTTCCATGAAACTAACTATAGACTTCCAACATCTCCTTCCTATGTCATCCATGCTAACTTGTATAGAGTATGTTGAATTGAATGTTGAACTCCCAACTGATGATAGCTTAAAGTGAAGACTAGTCCTGACGAATACCCGAGCTTCTTGTAGACGATCCAACAAAGAACTGATCCAAAGCAAACAACACTAGCACATGAGTAGACTTCCAATCATAGAGATAACCACTTCTTCCAAGTGAAACACTAGGACATATGAAACCTTCATCTTGCAACACTCATAACTTTGCTACCCCTTAAGAAAAAGAAACTAGGGGACACCAAAGTAACTTGCATCTCCTTTTATACTAGATAACCATAATCATCTCTAATGTAAGATTCCAAGGTAGATCAATGAGATTCAAAGATATCCAATGATATATTCACTTATACAAGATAAGGAAGTAATGCAGAAAATTTCTGGGCGAATTCCAATTTTAGCAGTTCAGTAAATCTGACATAACTCGAGCTACAGAGATCCAAATGAAGTGATCTTTAAATGGTTGGAAAGCTTATGAAATTATCTACGACTTTTATTCACAACACTTTTCCAGATTCTGTCCATAAGTTAGTCAAAAACTGAACTTAACCGAAACTGTTTCAGGATTCCAGACTGCACAGTGACCCCAACTTAGAACAGGTATATCTCTTAGCTCATAATAGATAAAAAGGTAAGTCCAGTGGGTTTGGAAAGATACAGAAGTCTAGTTATTCCCAGTAAAATTTCATAAATTTCTCATGTCCATATCTTGAGATATAACAGAAACATTGCAGACTGCTATAGAAATCAGCATGTAGAGTATTACGTAAAACCTACCCCACTTACATGGATCGAGCTACTCCTCAAGACTTATACCTTCCGAGCCATCTTTGAAACACGAGAACAAGGCAACATACAAGCAACACATCAAGCAAAACAAGCACACATCACATCATCGGTACTACACGTGCTGCTTCAACAATGGTGGTCATCCTAAGGGAAAAGTATGGATGATGAAAGGCCATCGAACTTTTGAAAAAGGTGAGATCAGAAAACTTTTAATAAAAACAACGTAAAACAAAAACCAAGGGAGTAAGATATAATAGCTCAAAGGAAGCTATATCAAGGAGGGGATACAACAAGACAAGGAAGAGGAAATAGTCAAAATCAATGAGTCAAGGGATGACAAAATAGTTTTATAGTAAAATGAGTTTTAGAATACGTCCAGTGCTACTTGGCATACGTCCTACAGTCAACACCGCTCTGATACCACTCTGTCACACCCGGTTTTCTAAAGAACAAAACCAGGCTAATCATATGTGTGCCCAGGAAGTCCACACATATGCCAGAATGAAAAAGTATCAGAAACAATGTTATTATATAACGTATACATAGCTAAATTAACACTTACATCAGAGTATCGCGGAACGGTGACTAAACTTCAGGCTCCATTCTTCTCAGGGACGGCTGACTGGGGATAACATATGCCTAGCACTTCTACTAGTCTTCTAGAAACTCCACTACACCTTTGTCCTTCTTCCGAGTAGCATCTTACTACACACTGGAGTGTGGGGGAAATAGCAAGAGTGAGTCCATGTCGAACTCAACAAGTATAACACAGGGTTCATGAGGCACAAAAGGCTAGACACTGTTTGACTGCGTTTAGCTTTTATTCATTATATAATTGGCAATTGAGTAGCATCAAGGTATTCCAATCCCATTAATGAATCAATGATCAATTGTAATAAGGATAATGAATAGCATTAACATGAGCATCATAATAATCAACAGTAATTAAGCATGATATAACAATGGTGATCATCTATCTGTAGATGTTCCAAGGCCGCCCGTATCCGTGGGCACGGCTAGTATACCAGTTTTTAACTCTGCGCAGAGGTGTACACTTTCACTGTGAGTCATAACTTCCAAATGCATGGGGAGGCCATTCCCAAAACACCGGAATTCATATAAAGCCACTTAAAGATTCGTCTAACAAGTTAGGGCCATTAGATTCACTCGGTAGGCAGATGTAGAACCCCCCTTCCCTGTGGCACAACAACCGCAGCCTATACACACTAGGCCAGGGGCTCGCACTACACCCAACGTGGCAAGCCATTCTTACGCCATTTAAGGTAACCACTAACAAGCTAGAAAAGGTCCTTTAAGCAACTAAAGCCAGAGCCATATAGCCCTCACAGCTGTACTGTATGTCCCGGATGATCACGTACAGATAAGTCCTTATGGAGAGAAACCAGAGCAACAATATAACCCCTTGCTCTAGCCTCCTTTTCAACAGTAATAAAATCACCTTAATGGTTGGCTGCTTAATCCATTAATCAAATTACAAGATCATTGTTCATAATTAAGCACTAGCAATAGCTACCCAAATGCATAACCCATAGGTGACAAGGAAACAAGATATCAATAGCTAAGTTATAATCTCTATGGTTGTCAAGGAAGACACATGCATATGTATGATAATTTCAGTGAATAGGTAACAAGGATGGTCCCATGTTATACTTGCCTTGATCAAAGCTTTCCTCATGATCTGCTGGTCTGGCTCAAAATAATACTCCTAATCATCGTAGTACTGCTCACCGTCTAAATTCGATCACCAAGCATCAACATACACACATTCCGGGCAAACATACACGAAGCAAACAAAAGATACAATTAGAACAGTACACCAACAGTAGAAAAACATTTAGGAAAGCTTACAAAACTATTCTACACGTTGCTACGATCACACAGACGTAAAGATCACGAAATTCGGATCTAAAACGTGAAAGTTATGAATTTTCTAAGATTTCCTATAGATAAATAATTACTTTAATATAAACTCAAAAATTAAACTTTTCAAACCTACTGTACAGCTACACTAACATATAGGGCTTGCAAATACAAACCTAACGCAACTTGAACGGGTCAAATCGGAGTTAAAACGTGAAAGATATGGCCTAAACAAAATTGTATGTGTATACGTATTTCTATTGTATTTCGGGATTTGTTTTTCTTAAAGAAAGCGGCCATAATGCATGTATGATGTGATGATGATGTCATCAAGCTAACAAATCAAAACTAGGCGTGCACATGACCGGGCTGCTCCGCTGTTGGACGAAGTGGTTGGCCACGACTTGCATCTACTAAACATAAAACATCACGGTGTCCAAATGAACTTGCATGGTAAGCGCTAGGTACACGTACGCTCTGGAGAAGAAGACGGTGCTTCACGTAGGAGTCCTCTGCCCTCCTGGCCGGTCCTGAGTATATTTCGACCTTAGGTCTTAGAGAGTCCTAGCAGATTGCAATTTGCAAATCTGAAATCCCAAATGATGTCCGTCCTCCAGGCCTCTGAAATCTATGCGGATCAGGAACCTGGCCGGCTGCCGCTGCGTTCTGTGCGGCCTCAGATCAGTGACCCCAGATTTCTTGGAGAATCACTCACCGCACCATACGGCACGCAGCGAGAAATCCGCGACGAACGAGAAGGGGAATCGATCCCCTAGTCTCCAGTGCACGGCGATCAGGGTGCAGATTGGTGAACGAGGAGGTCGGCGGCGATGACGTCCAGTAGCGAGCCGATCCTACGCGGCAGCGTGCAGGCCTCCGAGGCTGCGATTCGAGGGAGCGGCAGGGCAACCTGGATGGAGAGGGAGGAGTAGCGGCTGAGGCGGCGGCGGCGGGATCAAGCAGGAGGGCGAGCGGATGACAACAGCGACGGCGAACGGCGACAGCGGCGGCGGCGACAATAGCGGCGGCGGCGGCAACAGCGGCGGCGGCGGCAATAGCGGCGGCGGCAACAGCGGCGGCGACGGCAATACCGGCGGCGGAAAACAGGGCTAGCAGGCAGGCCGGACATATATATAGGGAGGAAGACTCCCCACCTTCACGTCAACTAGCGATATGGTGCTAATTGACGTTGCACCCTCCATCCTTACTAATAGGCCTAATTAATTATGAAAGCCCATTAGTAAATAAATGAATGGACATTTGGGATTATTGCACACAAGCTTTGGTGGAAAATAAGATATTTATTATTTTCGGAATTAATTAATTTCGTGGATAAAATAATTCTAGAAAAGTCCAGAATTGTTATTTAAGCCGCGAAAAATACTCCGAAAACTCCGAAAATTCGAGGGAATTTTCTAGAGACATTATGAAACATGAGGAACCCAAATAAAGTATTTGGAGCTTATGAAAAGATGGATGAAGAGATCAAGGAAAAAGATTAAGCTCACAGAAATTGGAATTTTAAATCTAGAAAATGTCAAAAAAAATTCCGGTGAGAAGTAAACGTCGTCCTACGGTATAATAGCACTCACCAACACCAAAGACAAGCATCACACAAACACCACATTATTAAATTAATATGAAAAAGTTTAAAACCACAATTTTCTATATTTAATTAGCAACAACTTAACTTATCTAATAAATTTATTCAAACATTGAAATCATTTATTTTATTTAGTATTTTTCCCGCACAACCCAAAATAGAAAATTTTGGGTGTGACATAAAACTTTTGATTTATATCAAAATTATCCACCTTCGTTGTTATAAAAAAAACAAATAAAAACATCTATAAATCTACATGAAAAGGCTAACATAAGTTATTACAATAAATAAATTGATAATCACTATTATTTGAAATAATTTTATTACAATTTAACTAAATCGTTATGTGTATCAATATGGGTAGTCTATTCTATTTTAAAAAAAAATAAATAAACAAACACTAAACTACGTGCAAATAGTAATATAAGATATTAAAAATTATTAACCATTGTTATTTAAATTGGTTTACTATATATTAAAATATTATGCTATGTCTATACTGGTAATCTAATTTATAAAATAATAGTATCACACAACAATTCAATTCTTTCATATAATAATTTTAACAATTTAATTGTTTCAGTGCATTATAATGACTTTTATAAATTTAACATTTTAATTGTTGATGTACATTTGTAATGACTTTTTATGTCAATATAGTAGGTAACAATTTAGCCTAGAATCTACCCTTTTTTCCAAGTAAAATAAAAAAAAATATGTTATGGTAATACATTAAACTCAAGCCAACCACTCTTATAAAAAAAAACTAATATATCTATGGTGAGGCATGCAATTAATAAATGTGACTCCGGATCTTACAAAAGTCTCTAAAAATAGTGCTATAGACAAACAAAAAAGTCCAGCCTATATATATAACTAACTAATCTATCTTACTGATTTGGTCAAAAATCAGGTAACAAATCTATCCAACGACGGTGGAATCAAATCCAAATAAAGTTACTGATTTGGTCAAAAACAGGAGGCTTAAAGTTTAACCGATCTTACAAAATCGTTAAACTACACAAGTGAGCTAAGTGGTCTAAAAGTTTTGTCCTTAACTTTAGGTAACTAAAGTTTAGAACAGTGGATCCAAGCAGTCCCTGATATATATGGTCTACAAGAAACTACAATGATATTGCCCAGATCAACAAGGTAATCTACCAATGCTCCTCCTTTCTTCTACATGTAACTTTCTCATTAATACTACTTCGATTAATATATCAATCCAATTATTGTTGCATCACACATCTATTGATCATACAAAGCACAAAACTACATCGTAGAATATATCATGACAACCTAAGAAGCCGTCTATATATCAAGAAGATGATTTTGAAAGAAGTGGCATAACCTTTGACCAGGATGGCAACATAATCATGTTACCACCACCTTTTCAACAGTGCAATAAATTAATACATATCAAATAATTTCAAATATGTAATGGCGATATGTCAAGGAGGTTAGAGCAATGACTTAATTACGTCGATGACATCCATTTGCAAGCAAAAGATCAAAAACCAACAAATGACAAACCAAACGTCTATGATATGGACTTCCACATTGGCCTCAAATTTTTCATAAGACAAATCAAGGAAAGACTACAATTTTTGAAAACAATTGAAGGTACAGATCTCAATATTCAAGATCAGTCATGTTACTAACTTTTATTTGAAGGTCCACAGATGAACTAACATTTTAATATTGTTATCCACAAAATTCAATTCCTAAAGAGGGACATCTAATATGTCCATATACCGTACGGAGTTAGCCATACTGGGACACGAAACAAAGGAAAAGAAAACGCCAAGCATTGGAATCAAACTAATGTTACATCATTAGTTGTGCCACAACGATCCCTCTAAGACATGCCAATGCCAACTCTATACACATGTATAACTCCAGATTCAAATAAAAGTTAGTTATATGAAGAAATTTTTATTAGTTAATATATATTAAATAGGGTTTTCTATTGCTTATCTAAAGTTAACCCGTGCAGGAGCACGGGTTGATGGACTAGTACTCCTTAATATTAATTGAAATATGTTAATATCATTTAATATGTGCTAATAATACATTAAGAACGTCATTAGATGGTTAACTACTCTCACCGCACGAGCCTAGCCAGGCAGAAACGGTCAATTTCTGCGTTTCTCTAGAGCCTGGCCCAACACAGCTACCCCAACCAAACAAACTTTTGTTCTACCCCAACCAAACAAATGTTTGTTCTTGCATGCGGAGGGCTTAACTCAAGGCAGGTGCAGACATCATCCAAACGCGCCGATACATGCGCGCATGAAGCATCGTTCCACGCATGGGGCATATACATGGTGAGAGTGGTGGGCCCATCTGTCAAAGTCTAGTAGCAAATAATAACGAAACCGTATTTTAGTTGTTTTATGTCTCTACTTATGCTGCCTTGCCAAATACTTTCTTGTAAATATGGATCAATTCTGTGTTCCATCGTCCACCAGGGTATCTATGATGCAAACCCCGACCAGCAACCAAAACACACCGTACGCTAATTAAGATATCAGTGAGACTTCCTTAAGAAGAAGTTTATATGCAGCAGCCACCAGGGTATGAAGACAAAGCTCATCCTAAATATGTTTGCAAATTGGACAAAGCTCTATATGGGTTGAAACAAGCTCCACGTGCCTGGTATTCTCGTCTGTGCAGTAAGTTACAAGGTTTGGGTTTCAAACCGTCCAGAGCTGACACATCCTTGTTTTATTATAATAGAGGAAGATATACTGTATATGTCTTGGTGTATGTTGATGACATCATTGTAGCCAGTTCCTCTCAAGCTGCGACCGATGCATTGCTAAAGGACCTTCAGCATGAATTTGCTCTCAAGGACTTGGGTGATCTTCACTATTTTATGGGAATTGAGGTAAACCGTGACAAGGATGGCTTGATACTCTCGCAAGAGAGATATGCAAAGGACATTGTGACACGTGCTGGGATGAAAACTTGTAAACCAGTAGATACACCTTTGTCTACCTCAGAGAAGCTCAGTGTTGTTGATGGCGACAAGCTTGGGCCAGAGGATTCCACCAAATATAGAAGCCTGGTGGGTGCGCTGTAGTATCTCACTCTCACACGGCCTGACATATGCTATGCGGTTAATAAAGTGTGCCAGTTTCTGCACGCTCCTACCACGGTACATCTGTGTGCTGTGAAAAGAATCTTGAGATACATACGGGACTCTGGTCTAAAGATTGGAAAGTCAGATTCGATGCTAGTCAATGGTTTTTCAGACGCAGATTGGGCTAGATGCGTTGATGATAGACGTTCAACTAGAGGCTTTGTAGTGTTTCTTGGCACAAACTTGATTTCATGGAATGCACGAAAGCAGCCTACAGTTTCACGCTCTAGCACCAAAGCAGAATATAAAGCTCTGACAAATGCAACTGCCGAGATGATGTGAGTTCAGAAATTGTTAATTGAACTCGGTATTCGACACCCTCCTACAGCTCAGTTATGGTGTGACAACTTGGCCGCTACATATCTTGCAGCTAATTAATTCAGTATTTCATGCAAGAACTAAAGATATAGAAATCGACTTTCACTTTGTTCGTGAACAGGTGGTGCAAAAACTTCTTGATATTTGGTTCATATGCTCTGGAGTTCAGCTAGCAGATGGATTTACAAAACCTGTTGGGGCGGCCAAGTTGCGATAATTCAGGAGCAACCTCAACCTTGTTAGTGGAGTCTGAGGTTGAGGAGGGGTGTTAAACGGTATCGTGTTTACCGTGTACCCATGTTCCGTATACCCGTGGACCTTGAGTCCTGGTTCAATGTACCTAGCTCTAGGCAGGTTAGTTAACATTTCTTGTAACTCAAGTAGGCGGTAGATCTTGTAGATCAAGAGTTTGTTGTAATTCCATGACTTGTGTAATCGGCCACGCCGGGGGCTGTTCCCATGCATATATTAACACGCAACCGAGACCCTAAGGGGCAACTCGTTCGCTCACTTTGACAGTAAACTCAAGCAAGGATTGGCAGCACTAGCCTATTATTTGCTTGCTTTTTTTTTCTACGTGTCTTGGCATATGTAAAGAGATGGCCACTTAAACTAATGGGCCAGCACCCACTGCCCTGCAATCGTGCCTCTTCCCCTGGGAATGGGAAGGGGAATGGAGAAGACCCCGCCGCCATGCCTTCAGTTTCTGATGATGAAATCAAGGGCTCCAGCATTTGTAAAGGCGCAGCAGCAGCACCTCACTTCATGCCAAGCCTCCAAGTTCTTCACCTTGACATTGGTTATCGGTCTTCCATTGCTAACTTGGTGTACAACCTCAGCTGGGAACACCTCTCTTCGCTCCAGGAAATCAATGCGGATCTACGATGGATGCATTTTGATTACAAATGCAAATTGGAGACAGCTGAGACGTGCAGCCGAAGTTCATCCCAACCATTCGACACTTAATGTGAAAAGGAGCGATTGACATCATCAGCCCCAAATGGTAGGAAAATCCAACTTTCCATAAGTTTTTAGAGTTCTGCCTTGTACTTAATCAATTTCCATATCCTTACCATGTTTCCTTGAGCAATTAATTTCCATATCCTTACTATATATGTTTTTAATGTACCGTGTACTCCAGTAATTACCATATACGGAGTATTTACCAAATTTCGTCATTTAACTTCTGTTCCATATATCTAGCAGAAAGGGAGCAATACTTCATGATTGGCTGAACTGCAACAGCTCTTGTGGGGACTGGATCCATCATCCATAATTATTTATTTATTTATATCTGATAAAACCATTGCCATGAGGAGCTGGAAGATATACTCCTACGTGCCAGGCAAGTGCAAGTCTTATGTTTTTTTTCTCATATAAATTTAGAAAAATACGAACACCCATGATATGTCTAGCACTTAAACCTGAGCGGATATATCTGACCAGCTTTAAATTCATTGACAATGACAGAACAAACTGTTTCTGGTGAGGGAGGACTCTGCCCCTTGCGTGGTCAACAACACCTCCAGCAGCCAGTGAACTAATTCCTCCATCCATGAGACCTGGATCAAACAGAGCAGCAATGAATTCCTCTTGGTTCCTGCTTATTTAGATAGATTTCAGTGTTTGCTCTTTCTAGAAATGGGATTTCTCAAGTTTGTTGGGCCACAAAAGGCGATCAAATGGAAGAATTGTCGACTTCCTTTCAGAGCTTCATGATGCTTACATGGTTAAGATTAAATGGCCTGGTGGCTCTGATTGTATCTACTACTCCAAAAGTCTATGTTTTCATCATATTCAGCTTTGCTGATTCTTAATTTCCTTTCAGCTGAAAATATATTGTATTTATTTCTGATGTTTGCTGCTTGGATTTAGAGTTTAGTCTAATCCGTGATATGGCCTTTGAAAATTTGATTGAAGAAAAAAAAACCCATTCTGTTCTGCCTCTCAGAACAGGGGACCCATTTCTTCCCAAAACACTCGTGATGCTTGGGTTTTTCTCCTCTACATTTTCCATGCCTTGGTGCATATCATCAAGTTCTTCGCCTTTGTGCTTTGACTTATTTTGGCCTCTTACGATTTGTAGACATGGCAGCCGGATGTTACTAATCACTTGACAACTTGGACCAAGGACTGAACAATTCAATAATGAAGAGGCACTTGGATCTATATTCCCAAATCTCCGATCCATATGACCTTCACCTTGCTGCCGTTCTGCCTTTCACCTTTCTTTCTCAGACAACGAAATGAAAAGGCCAGAGATGTGCAAAGTGGTCGAATCTTTCATGCTATCAGGCCACCCAACAGTCAGGATGTCTGTAAACCTCATATCCTGCCAGATCAATATATATATATATATATATATATATATATATATATATATATATATATATATATATATATATATATATATATAGAACTATTAGGCTGTAGCTGGCTACGAAATAAAATTATTTTGTAGCCAGGCCGTCCGACCGAGGGAGTTGTTCCCCGAACCAAAATCTGCCACTCTATCGGGCACGGAGCTGGACGGTCCCATTAATCCAAAAAATCACCATTGATTTCTCCGGTCCCTACAGTCCAATAATCACATTGATTTCTCCCTGTACACCTCGCCCGCATGACCGCGTAAGCCCCAATCCCACCGAGCACATCGCGGCGGCGCCTCCTCCACTTTCCCAGCGCGGTGGCGGCTCCGCCTCGGCGAGGCAGCGGCTCCTCCACCTTCCTGGCACCGACGGCGGCCGGCCCTCCACCTCCCCGCGCAGATCTGCGACCCCACGTTCGCGGCGGCAAGGCCAACCGGCTGGCACGGCGGCCCCTGGCCGCGCGCGGCTTCTCATCCCCAACCAGTGGCGGATGGCACTTGAGGCCACGGCGTGGCTCGCCCTGCGCACCATGGCAGCTCCTTCCCCAGTGACCGTGGCGCGTCCCTTCTCTCTGGTGTTGGCGTCCACTCCTTCCCTGACAGCCGACGGTGGCGCGGCGTGGCCTGGCCCGTTCCCCGACCGGTGGCACGCGGCTTCCCCTTGTGGTCCGGCGGTTGCAGATGGTCCTCACGGCGGCTGCGGCGAGCCAAGTGCATGGCCCCCATGGCCACGCTCATTCATCAGGAGGCAGCGGCCCTGCACCCGTCGCATCTCCGGCGGTGAGAGTATCTCGAGGTGCGTTAGAGATAAATCCCTGCCTTGTTTTTTCTTCCTAGAGATTTACTGAATTCAAGGTGCACCATCCATCCTTTCTCAGCGTTCGTGTGTTCCAGAGACAAGACAGCGGAGGCATCGATCCATCTAGGCAGATTCGCCCTCACGTTAGCAGAATAGCAGGTGCAGAAATTGCTAGTACTCATTCGACCATAAGGCCATCAATTAGGATTAGGATTTGATTTGATTATTTCTTACTTTATCTAATTTTTTAGTGTTCTTCAGTTGGTGTGGTTAGCCGAAAGGAATACTTTTTTATTGCCATGGACTAGTTGTATGGATTATGCTATATTGATTTAGAATTTTTTTTATAGTAAATTTTGGTTCATATTCAGATTCAGGAAAGGTTCTGTCAGTGTGCATGGTTTTAGCAATTTTGTTAATAGTGCCAGAACCAATATTCTATATGATACCCTGTTTTAGATCCAGCACAAACATGCTCCTTTGCATGCTACTTAATTATTGTAACTTTGTCGTAAATCAGAGAGGAATTTACGATATTTTTTTTGTCTGAATCAGAGTCACGAGTATAGGAAGACCATGGATTTCTAATGGCAATTTTACCGGATAAGTTAGTTAACAGGCTACCTGAATCAGTGTATATTATTTTGCCGTCACGAGAACTCTTCAGTAGCTACATACTTCAGTTATATTTAGAGTTTGGCACCCTTTTTTCTCTTAATCCAGCCCCAGGTTGACAACATCACACCCCGGATGCTACAAATGACCTGACAGAGGGCATACTCTCCCAGAGTTTTGCCGTAACTCATGATGCCAAAAATCTGTTAAATACTGGTTGTGACATTGTTGTGATGAATCTATCAGACAGAGACGTAGTTTTCTGCAGAATGATTTCTTGTTTCGATGACTTTATCATGTAAATGTAAATATGTCAGATATCAGCTTATTTCTTGCTTACTAATTTGGCAGTATAATTTATTTCTTGCTGAGTGCAGAGTAAAACCAGTATAATTTATTTTTCTCTTGGTGAGCATTTTCAGTTCATCGGAGTAGCCCCTCTAGGCACGGGTGATATGGTTGCCACATCAACTTCAGCAGCAAAATGGTGAGCAAAGGGCTTCCAACCAGTGATACAACAAGAGGTCAATGTCTCTCGAGCTCACTGCTTGGACATAAAAGCTATGCTAAATTCCATTGTGGTAACTTGAGGATGCCATTGTAGTAAATTGGATATGCCACTGTGGTAACTCTTGTTGTGGCGGCTGCGGTGGCCTCCCCATGGCAATGAGTGTTCTATAGCATATTCCATGGCTTGCTTACTACTTGTGTTAGGAAAAAGATACATAGCATATCTTTCTACAGTAACTTCATCATGACATTGTGCTAAAATTATGGTAAATGCATACCATTTGTCTAGTGTATTCTACACAACATTATCGTAAATATATCTTTGCATCCATACAAATCATTGCTGTTATAGTCATTTTGCTTGTAGGAATGACATGTGTGCACTGTTCAATGGTTAGTTTCATTCTGTTAATTGGAAGATGCAAGCTAGTTCGGTCATTCTAATTGTGTGTCATTACTAATGCAGAAAAAGGTACCTCAGGTTTGGTCAAAGCTGCTCTTCTGAATGCATTACAAACCACTGAGAAAAAGATCAAGAAGTTGTGGTCTGTGCTGAACCTGCGCCACACACAGCTCGAACTAACTTACCTGATGATGATCTGTGTTAAAACTACATAGAAGCCTACTCTTCTTTTCCTGTACTTTTGTTTGTGTTTAAATTTGATTGGGTTGGCAAATGTATTAGTGTGTTATGTTCCAAAAAATATGTGCTTCATCTCCTTGTTGAAGATGGCTCTAATCTTTTCATTTTTTTAAAAAAATGTGACTTGGTAAATGAATGCTGGCCAATGCTGAAATTTTTTGTCCTCCTCGGCTTCGGGAGCGGAGGGTTCGTGCGTAGCTTATACTGATGTTAGTAAATTAAATTTGATCATAGTTCATAATTCTCGTAAATACTTGTAGTACAAAGTTCTCATAAATATTCTCTGTGCAAGTTCTCGTAAATTTTATTGTACGAGATATTCATAGTATAAAATTCAAGTAAACATTTACAGTACAAAATTCTCGTAAACATTTACCATACAAAATTCTCGTAAATATTTACAGTTTAAAATTCTCGTACATATTTACCGTATAAAACTCTCGTGCTAATGTGCTAATTATCGTAACAAGATCATTTGCATGCACCTAGAACATTTACGTGCTAATTATAGTAACTAGAATATATTTTTTACTATTCTACATACTCTGTAGATCCTTGCATGTGCATGAATGTGTTCTCGTAATCCTTGTTAATTTTTCATGCATAGAGTTACCAAAATTAACGTCAGAAAACCAAGGAGATAAAGTAGTAGCTCGACATCCTAATTACCATACTAGCACGTGCATGAAGTTACGAGATGTACCCCAGTGTGCAGCACGGAGGCTAGCACCGACGATTAATTTTTTCAATTACCATAATTATTAAACCATGCAATAAATTCCGGCAAGCTCGCTCCATTTACTGCACATGGAATCAGCATCACGCAATTACGGGAAGCCACCAGTGCACGATGTGAAACTGGGTGCGAGGCCGGTTGCTGTGGGACGGCCTGGCTACAGAATAAACTATTCTGTAGCTAGCTACGGAGTATACTCTCCCTATATATATAAGCAGCTTGCAACACCATGCAGTCCATGTTGTACGTAGTTCTTCACCTGGTGGAGCCAGACCTTCTGCTGATGTAGTTCGGCTCAGCTGATGACAGGCACACTGTGATGCATGTTTAATGTTTTGTTCCAAAATTAAAGAAATGCAGTCTGGTACTTTGGGAATCTCTTCTCTATCTAATTTCTCTCTCTTGGCGAGAGAGCGTGCGAGTGCGCTCGCCCGCAATGCCAGTGGCCACTCCGGCCACGTCGTCCACCCCACCGCCCAACCGCCGCTGGGCACCCTGGCCTCGCCGTCCACCGCCTAACCCTCGCCGCTGACCGCTCCGGCAGCGCCGACCACCAGAGATGGAATGCGGCTCTCCCTCACGCCGTTCTTGGGTGGACGAGGTCGAGGAGGAGGAGGAGGAGGAGGAGGCCGCCCATAGCTCCGCGAGGTCAGGCTTCAGCCAGCTTCCTCCGCTGGAGGCCGCCGCGCATGCGGACCTTGTCCTGCAGTCCAGTTCCTTGGACCCTGACGCGGGGCCCTTCACCGCGTCTCCAGGCGGGTCGGAGGACTGACTGCACTTCTCCGACACGGACATCTCCCTAGACGATTCTGACGTGGTGCCTTCGGCTGGCCGCGGGAAGGCGGTGCATCCGCCCAAGAGGTAGTGCCGTCGGCGCCGACGCCGCAACGCCCGACGCGCTGCGCCCCAGCTACCATCCCCGCCCCCTCGCCGGCTGACATCCATCGTCGTGCATCTGGTGCATATGTCCGCGAAGCCTGACTCCGACGGCTTCAGAGAGTGAGAGAGGTCCATAGTCACAGACGGTGGAGGTGGGCCGTCTTCGCTGCTATCGCCCGGCCGGTGCCTGTGGAGCTGGTCGTGAAGTGTTTTAACTGCTTTGCGATGGACCATGTGCACGCCAACTGCACCAGGCCGTCCAAGTGCTTCAACTGCAAGGAGCCGATTCACCAAGCACTCGGCAAAGCCCCTATTGCACTCGGCAAAGGCTTTGCCGAGTGCCACACTCGGCAAAGAGCACTCGGCAAAGCCACATCCGGCGAAGGGCTCTTTGCCGAGTGCCGTTTGTCGGGCACTCGGCAAAGAAAAGTGGCCTCCACGGCCGTTCCGCCATTGACGGCGTCTTTGCCGAGTGTCTGCCAGGAGACACTCGGCAAAGCTTTTTTTTGGAAATTCTTTGCCGAGTGCCTGGCTGACATGGCACTCAGCAAAGAAAAAATATTTTTTTGAAAAATCTTTGCCGAGTGCCTTCCTGACCCGGCACTCAGCAAAGAAAAAATATTTTTTTTGAAAATCCTTTGCCGAGTGCTTGTCTGAGGCGGCACTCGGCAAAGATTTTTTTTGGAAATTCTTTGCCGAGTGCCAGGGCCCTGGCACTCGGTAAAGCTGTGAAACATATGGTAGAGACGGAATGAAAGTTCGTATATTTCTTCAATTCTTCCATAATAGTCTACGCCATCAGTGCCGGCGTAAAAACCCCGCTATTTGTGGTTCTTCGATTGGGCCGCCTCCGCTCGTAGCTTGCTGTGTGAAATCGATATCCATTCACGTCGTAATCGTCCGGTGACTTGACCCTTTGGTCACAGCCGTTGGCAGCCTGTCTCAACTCGGCATTGATAGACGCATCGGTTCGGGCCAGCAAGCTCAAGCAGGATACATCGTTGTATTAATCGGACGTACGAGCAACAACAAATCGGGGCTAAATTGGATGGTACCTTGGTTTTGAACCAAGAAATGAAATCGGGGCTCCCTTGTCCCGCACCATCCTACGTGACAATATGCGCGAAATGTTCTCAAATTTTTACCATAGCCTCCTCATGAGATGTAAAGACGCGTCACCAAGTTTCATGATTTTCGAACTTCGTTTGCATTTTATATAATTAAAAAATACTTCACCTGCAACTTTGTCGCCATGTTTCGTGCGTGAGATGTTTGAAACTTCGGGCGTGCTCCTGGAAACGGCCTCAAATTACAATAAGTAACACGAATATCATTTTTCCACTCGTCGAATTCCATGATTCGATGCACCTGCAGTTCAAACTTACATTTCCCGGAAAAATGCAATTAAATGAAATAAATTAAGGATATATAGCAAAAAGATTGAGAAATGTGCCAAATTTGAGGATGTACTTCAACTTAATGTGTAAGGGCTGAAGAAAATGTTTGGAGGCAAAAAACAAAACAAAAATTATACTTTGCCGAATGCCTAAGGGGGGCACTCGGCGAAGGCTGACGACAAGTACCCCGTCAGCTCTTTGCCGAGGGCCGTCCTTTGCCGAGTGCCGGTCTTCGCCAAGGGCCTGGCACTCGGCAAAGAGCTCTTTGCCGAGTGCCCAACATTTAGCACTCGGCAAAGCCGGCAGCACTCGGCAAAGCCAAGCTCTCCCGTAGTGAAGCCCGTGATTGCCCGCTGCCGCCGGCCGCTGGCCGTGCTAGGGGCAAACGTGGTCGCTCCCCGGCGCGTTTCGCTGGGTTGGGTCGGGGCAGTCGCCACCGGAGGGCATCTCCTTCCTGCCGTCGTGCATCTCCTGATGACACCGCCTCGGCCAGATCCGTTTCCACCGGTCATGAGCCTTCCTTACCGGGGGTGTGCCAGCCTCCGACGCCGGAACGCCCAGCGGATGCGCTGTCAGAGTCGCAGCCTGGGGATGCTCCATCGAACCCCCAGCCTGCGGATGCGCCAGCAGGGGATCCCACGGATGTGCAGTCCCCTATTGGTCGGCCAGGCGACGTGGGGGGTGTGCCTAGCGCGAATGGCGTGGATGGTGCTGCCGCCTAGCACTCAGGCGACGCCGACGAGGGGTCCAGAAGTCCGCACCCCAACCCTCGCTCCCTTCTACGTCGAGCGCAGGAACTGCCGGCTTCACCGAGGACAACAGCCAGGACGCCTTTGCTGGAGCTGGTCATTGTCCCACGCTCCCCAGCCATCCACGCGGCGGAGGACGCCCTGTCGATGGCATTGGTCATGGCGTCTGCGGTGGCGCCGTTGGAGCAGGCTGTTCATGGCATCTACGGGTGCATTCCGCTTCGCGTGCTCATCGGGATGAAGGGGATCCCAGCACACGCCCGCTGCGAGGAGACCGCGCAGACCATCCTGGGGTCGTCTAGCGCGAGGGTGGAGATTGCGAACCCTGAGGCTGTCGCAGACCCAGACGATGAGCGCGAGCTGTTTGTGGCTGCGTGGTGTGCTCATCCCGACCTGGTTCCAGACGAGAAGATGGTCGCCATTCCCGAGCCCGAGGAAGAACATGATCAACGGCAGCTCCTCTCTATATCACAGGCCTTGGGAGATTATCCACGATGAGGTTCTGGCCCTAAGGTACCTCGTTAGAATTAGGCTTGTCGAGTTTCAAGACTGGCACACACCACCGCCATCGTCGGACGATGAGATGTTCTTTGGCGGCAACGACAGCTCCGACAGCGGCAATAGTAATTACAACGGCTATCACCCTGGGTTCGAGAGCGGCGGCGGCGGCGGCGGCCGGCAGCCGCGCACGCCACCTGGTTTGGTCGTGATGGTGATCCGGCGCTCAGCCCGCTGCCGGCCCTGCATGTCGTCCATGTGGCTCGAGCAGGGCGGTAAGGGTGGGAGGCGTGACCTGCCCTGTCGATGCACCGCGGGTGCCCATGCCCGGTCACCTTAGCAAGAATCCCGGCACAGGGGAGACGCGTGTCAAGCAAGCCTTGGATGCTGTTGTCGAGGCGCCGCGTGCGCCCATCTCCTGTCTCCAGGGTCACAAGGCGGCGGGATGACGCAGACCTGGTCCCCAAGAGAAGGACGAGGCTTGCGGCCAAGAGCCGATACAGAGAGGTCAAGCCTGAGGCGCAGGCGACAAAGGTCATGATGAAGAAACTCGGCTTTGGGGTGGAGATGACCATACCTGACGAGGCATCCTTCGATGAGTTCCAGGAGGCCTGCGCACTGCCGCTGAGTGTGTCCAAACGCGAAATCATGGACATCCTCATCCCCGGAAGGCGGCAGCGTGCGTCCCTAGCCGTTCGCGCCAACTAAGTCACCCCCTCTCGGTCGCATTTTATTTTTGTCAATGTCGGGTCCCAATGTACTAATCTGGAACATCCGCGGCCACCCGGTGTGCGGTCGCGTGTGAACTCTTGATGCAAGAGCGTGCCTCTGTACTCTGCCTGGTCGAGACCAAGATCGAGGATCTGTCTCCGGCCATGGCCAATGACTTGACTACATCTTGTTGCCATCCGTGGGGGCATCCGGGTGTATCGTCGTGGCCTGGTGCCGGGATGAGTGGTCGTCGCCTCACAACACCGCTAGGCAGTTCTCCGTGACAGTGCACCTGGAGCCGGTTGGCTTGGCCGTCGCACCCTGGTCGCTTTCGTTCGTTTATGGCCCCGTCGACGACAACCTCAAGGTCGAGTTCCTAATGGAGCTTAGGGACACGTGGGCTGCTGGAGTGGCACCGCTATTGATATGCGGTGATTTTAACGTGATTTACCAAGCCCGGGACAAGAGCAATCACTACCGGAATCCGGCTCTTTGCCGAGTACCAAGTGGTTTGCCGAGTGTTTCTTTTCGGGCACTCGGCAAAGAAGCTTTTTGACACTCGACAAAGAGCTTCTTTGCCAAGTGTTTTTTTTACACTCGGCAAAGAGCTTCTTTGCCGAGTATTTTTTTTTTCACTAGACATAGAAAATTTCAAAGCACATTTTGAAGTAGTAAATTAATTTAAATGAAAAAGTTTTCAACTACAAAGTTGTATAACTCATCAAGATGTACAATGTTTGTTTTGGTCATTTCTTCATATACAAAGTGAAAATAAATTTGTTCACAAATCTTACATATCTCTCTTGTAGTTTATGAAACTAAAAGAGAGATATATAAGATTTGTGAACAATGTTAGAACGACCATGTCAGATGAACAGAGGACCAAACAACCAAAATAAACTTTGTAGATCTTGAAAAGTTATGAAACTTTGTAGTTGGCAACTTTTTGATTTGAAATCATCTTGTCATGCAAAAGTGTGTTTGAATTTCAAAATTTAAAATTCAAAATTTTCAAACGATCTCGGATGGAAAAACAACCAAATTAAACTTTGTAGATCTTGAAAAGTTATGAAACATTGTAGTTGGCAACTTTTTGATTTGAAATCATCTTGTCATGCAAAACTGTGTTTGAATTTCAAAATTTAAAATTCAAAATTTTCAAACGATCTCGGATGGAAAAACAACCAAATTAAACTTTGTAGATCTTGAAAAGTTATGAAACATTGTAGTTGGCAACTTTTTGATTTGAAATCATCTTGTCATGCAAAACTGCGTTTGAATTTCAAAATTTAAAATTCAAATTTTATAAACGACCTCGGATGGAAAAACTTCCTAAACAAAAAGTGTAAATCTGGAAAAGTTATGAAACTTTGTAGTTGACAACTTTTTGATTTGAATTCGTTTAGGGCCTCAAACAAGAAATTTATACTCGGTTTACTATAATATATGGGGAACCAAAACTATATCTAGACACATGTGAGTATGTAGTGCAGTGGTTAGAGGAGGTACCGCACGAGAGAGAGGTCGCGGGTTCGAATCCTGCCGGCCGCATTGTCGCGAAAAATGCCGCGACTTCCGACTTCGACGGAGACGGACGGGCAATGGGCGGTGGGGGCTCCCCCGATTAAAAAAAATTCCTAATTTTTTCAGGTTTTTTGGTTCGAACTTCGGCAAACGCTTTGCCGAGTGCCCAACAAAAGACACTCGGCAAAGACAGCTTTGCCGACTATTTATTTACCGAGTGGCTGGCAAAACCTTTGCCGAGCGCAATTGGGGCTTTGCCGAGCGCCCGATTTCGGTAGTGAATGACCGCCTGAACATTAGGTCCATGCGCCGTTTCTGTCGAACTTTGGACGAGATGCAAGTGGACGAGCTCTACCTCCACGGTAGGCTGTATACCAGGAGCAATGAGCGGCGGCGCCCAACCTTGGAGCACATCGACCGTGCTTTCGCCACTGTCCCGCCCGTGGCTGGAGGGTTTCCCGCATCACCATCTACGGTCCCTGTCCTCGGAATGCTCCAACCACGCCCCGCTGCTGCTAACGTTGCAATGTAACGCGTGGGCGAAGCCACGCTTTCGCTTCGAGGGTTTCTGGGTCCGGTTGAACGGGTTCGACGAGGTTATCCAGCAATCTTGGGACTGCCCAGTCTCGAACGTCGACGCGTGTCGCGCCCTGGACATCAAATTGCGGCTCACAGCTAGGGCGCTCAAGAACTGGAGCTGGGAGCATGTGGGCAGCATCCGTTTGCAGCTCTTCCAGGCGCGCGAAATCATCACCCACCTTGATGTCGCACAAGAGCAGCGGGAGCTCTCTGAGGAGGAATGGGCGCTGAGAAAAGACCTGAAGCGCCACTGCTTGGGCCTAGCCTCCATGTCCAGGACGATCGCACGACACCGGTCCAGAATACGCTTTCTGGGCGAGGGGGATGCGAACACGAAGTTCTTTCATCTGCAAGCATGTCACAGGGGGCGCAAAAACAACATACCATCGGTGCAGCATGATGGCCAATGGTTCTCTGAGGAAGAGGCAAAGGCTGACCTCATTTTTTAGTACTACAACAACATACTGGGCAAGCTGTTCCAGAGGGAGCACGCTCTGCACCTGGATGACCTCCTCCCTCGTCTTGACATGTCCGTCATGGATGCGTGCTTCACGGAAGAGGAAATATGGGCAACTGTCCGTGACCTACCATCGGATCGTACGCCAGGCCCCGACGAATTTACTGGCCTGTTCTACAAGGTGGCCTGGACAACAATCAAGCATGATATTGTCAACACCTTCAATGCGCTTTGGTCGTTGGACGCGAGGAGCTTCAACCTTCTCAATGATGCACTAATGATCCTACTCAGAAAAATGGATGCGCCAACAAGGCTTAAGGACTATCATCCGATCAGCCTAATGCACAGCTTCAGTAAGCTGTTCGCCAAGTGTTTGGCCAGAAGGCTCGCGCCCAAGCTGAAGGACATGGTCGCCACGAACCAAAGTGCATTCATCAAAGACCGATCAATACATGTCGCCCAAGCTGAAGCGACATCGTCTGGAGGACGCCGATGACTGTGTTCTGTGTAACCAGGCCACGGAGACGGTCGATCACCTCGTTCTCGGCTGTGTGATAGCAATTAGCAAGAGCACTATGGGCGGCACTGCTGCTTCCGCTGGGGCTCGCCACGCTCATCCCCGAACGGGACGAGCACATCGCTAGGTGGTGGCTGCTGTCAGAACTCCGATGAGGATGGACACAACGCGATCACAGTGGAACACAGTGAGCAATATGGTGCTGCAAGCGGCAGCGTTTTCTTGTGTCTCTATTTCATTATAAAGGAAATACATGCAGTCATACATGGATACAAATCAATCGAGACAATCACGGCATGCCCGCGATCAGTCGTTGCCATCCCAACGCCCACGGTCATGCCGCCTGTCATGCCTAGCCTCTAATTAGTCTAAGCTTCCAACTATAGTTAGCGGGTGCTCAGGGATTATTCCAACAATCTCCTCCTAAGCCCTTGAGCAACTACTCTAACTTTTTCATGCCGATCCTGTCACGGAGCTCCTGGAACCGACTCCGACCAAGCGCCTTCGTAAGGATGTCGCCCAGCTGGAACTCAGTCCCGACGAACTCAACGTCGATCAGCTTCTCGTCGCAGCACTCCCGGATGAAGTGGAACTTGACGTCTATGTGCTTGCTCCGGTCGTGGTGCACGGGATTCTTCATCAAGGCGATGGCGGACTTGTTGTCCACCTTGAGCTTGGGCGCGAGGACTGCTCCTCCGACGAGCTCGGCCAATAACCTTGCCAGCCAGACTGCCTCGCATGCGGCTGCTGCAGCCGCGATGTACTCTGCCTCACAGGAAGACAGAGCAACCACCCTTTGTTTTGCCGACTGCCAAGCAATCGGACCACCAGCTAGGAAGAAGATCAGCCCGCTGGTGCTCTTCCGGTCGTTCACGTCGCCTGCCAGGTCGCTGTCCGAGAACCCCAGCAGCTTGGGAACGCCAGCGTTCTTCTTGCCTGGGTAGTAGTGCAGCCCCCACTGCTGCGTTCCACCCACGTACCGAAGAACACGCTTCACCGCAGCAAAGTGTTCTTGGCGTGGTGCCTCCATGAATCGGCTGAGATAGCCGACGGCATAAGCCAAATCTGGCCTAGAGTTGCACAAGTACCTGAGGCTGCCGATGATGCTGCGGTACTCCGTTGCATCGACACTTGGCGTGTCCCCTTCCTTGAGCAGTTTCAGCTTGGGCTCCATGGGCGTGGCACTGGCGTTGCAGCCAGCCATGCCGGCCTTCTCGAGGATCTTGGCGGCGTACGCAGTCTGCCGGAGCGTGATGCCGGCTGCTCCTTGTGACACTTCGAGGCCGAGGTAGTAGGAGAGCAACCCAAGGTCACTCATGCGGAAGGTGTTCATCATCTGAGCCTTGAACTTGTTCACAGCTCCCGCATCGCCTCCGGTGATGATCAGATCATCAACGTAGACGCCCACGATCAGGCGCCCTGTGCCACTGCCACGGATGTACATACCGTGCTCGCTGACGCAGCGCTTGAAGCCGAGGCCAAGCAGGGAAGCGTCGAGCTTCTGGTTCCAGGCCCGTGGAGCTTGACGGAGTCCGTACAGAGCCTTGCGGAGGCGCAGCACCTTGTGCTTGTTCTTGCTGTTGACAAAGCCAGGAGGTTGTTGTACGTATACCTCCTCCTGTAACTCGCCGTTCAGGAACGCCGATTTGACGTCCATGTGGTGGACGCCCCAGCCGAAGTGGGCAGCAATGGCGAGGAGCAACCGAACGGATTCCAGCCGAGCAACGGGTGCGAAGACCTCTTCAAAGTCGATGCCAGGGCGCTGCACGTACCCCTTGGCCACGAGACGCGCCTTGTACTTGACGATGGCGCCGTTCTCGTCCCGCTTCACTTTGTACACCCATTTCAGCCCGATGGCGTGCTGGTCCCGGGGAAGATCGGCCAGGGACCATGTGTTGTTGTCGCGGATGGACTTGAGCTCCTCCTCCATCGCTGCGTTCCAGTTTGGATCGCCGTCGGCGTCCTTGAACGTCTTGGGCTCCTCCACGCTGACATTGTGCAGCTCAGCCTTCTCGACGTCGCGGTGAGCACGCCCAGGCACGGTGTTGGTGCCCAGAACGTTCTCGAGCGTCCTGTACCGGTGCTCCAGATCCTCGTCATCGTCCGCGTCGAGGTTCGGGTCGGTGGTGAGCGGCGTCGCGAACTCGACGTGAGCTCCAGCCCCTTGCGGTGTTGAGAGCGCTCCCAAGACCGCCGATGCGCTCTGGGCACCTGGTGACGTCGTGCGCGGACCAGAGGATGTCGACGCTGTTGGAGCCGGCGTGCGCGTCTCGGGAGAGACAGGCTCAGGGGCCGGTCCCTCAGGCTGATGGCGCCGCAGCTCGTACTCCTCCTCGATGGTGAAGGGGTGGGGCTCGGTGACGTCCGAGGCTGCTCCCCATTCCCAGCGCGCTCCTTCGTCGAAGACAGCATCGCGCGAGACGTGAACGCGCTCGGCCACCGGGTCGTAGAAGCGGTAGGCTTTGGAGCCATCTTGGTACCCGATGAAGACCACCTTGTGCCCGCGATCATCAAGCTTCCCGAGGTGTGGGCGCACGTTCTTGATGTACGCCACGCAGCCGAACACACGGAGGAAGTGCACTGGGGGCTTCTTCCCGTACCACGCCTGGTACGGCGTCTCGTCGGTGAGCGCACTCGTGGGCGCCCGGTTCAGGAGAAAGACGGCGGTGTGCACTGCCTCTCCCCAGAAGTGGCCGGGCACTCCCCGTGCGCGCAAGATGCTCCTCGCCGTCGCCACGACCGTCTGATTTCGGCGTTCCACCACGCCGTTCTGTTGTGGCGTGTATGGAGCCGAGTGGTGGCGTTGTATCCCCTCTCCTGCACAATATTCACCGAACGTGACCGAGGTGAACTCACCACCGTTGTCAGTGCGTAGCACCTTCAACTTCTTCCCCATCTCGCGCTCGACGCGGACTTGGAACGACATGATCGCCGCCGGTGCGTCCGCCTTGGAACGCAGGAGAGTGAGCCACATGTAGCGGCTCATGTCGTCGACGAGTAGAAGGAAGTAGGCGTTCCCGGCCGGTGTCGCTGGCGTGATGGGGCCGCAGAGGTCGCCGTGGACCAGCTCAAGCTGTTCTGCGGCCCGGAACTTGGCCGCCTTGGGGAACGGCGTTCGCTTCTGCTTCGCCAGCACACAGTCTTCACAGACCTGTTCGACGTGGTCGATGGAGGGCAGTCCGCGCACCATGTCCTTGCGCCCCAACTTCCTGAGCGACTGGAAGTTGATGTGCCCGAACCGCTCATGCCACCTCCAGGCGACGTCACCGGCGCGCGCGGTGAGACACACCGGTGCGACGACGTTCATGTCGAGGAAGTAGAGCCGGCTCGAGGAACGCTCCACCTTGGCGAGCAGTTGGCGTTGCAGGTCGAAGAGGCGCAGGATGCCGGATTCGATGAGGACCTTGAAGCCGTCCTCATCCAACTGCCCGATGCTCACGATGTTGGTGGTGAGCCGCGGGATGTAGTACACGCCCTCCAGCCGGCGGTGCTCGCCGTTCTTGCAGGCGAAAAGGACGGTGCCTTTGCCCTCGATGTTCACCACCGACCCGTCGCCGAATCGGACGGTGCCGGTGATGCCCGAATTCAGCTCGGCGAAGACCGACCGCGATCCCGACATGTGGTTCGTCGCTCCGGTGTCGAGGACCCAGCGACAGGGCCCCTTCGCCTCCTTCTCATCCTCCCTGAGATGAAGGAGGACCTTGGGCTCGGCGAGGTGGACGTGCGTGCGTGCATCGACGGTGGACGGCGGCGGCGGCGGCGTGGATTGGGGAGAAGAAACAGGCGACGCGATTACCTCCGTCTCAGCGGCGATGTACATCAAGGCTCGTTCCTCCTCCTCCTCGGCCTGGGCCACATGGGCTGCGGCCTTTTTTTTCTTGCTACGGCAGTCTCGAGCCCAATGGCCCTTATTGCCGCACTTCTTGCAGGCCGTGCCAGGCGGCGGCTTTCCACCACCAGCGTTGCCAGCGCCCGCGCCATGACCGTCGTGGTCGTCGCGCGTCGCGCCTTGACCGCCACGACCGCGGCCGCGGCCATGGTTCTTCCCGCGACCGTTGGACCCGCCGCTGCCACCGGAGCTCTCCTGCTCGCGACGGCTCTTGCGACGCGCCTCCCAGTCCTCCTCGCAGAGTAGGAGTCGCCCCATGCCGTCCGTGATCTCCTTCGGCTTGCCGCGTTCCTCGAACACGCGCAGCCGCCCGATGACATCCTCGATCGACGTGTTGTTCAGATCAAGAAACATCTCGAGGGAGACGGCGGCTTGAGACAGGCGATCGGGAACCACCTGCAGAAGTTTCTTTACCACCTCGGCGTCCGTGATATTGTCGCCGAGGATGCGGAGGTTGGTGGCGAGCGACGTGATGCGGATCCCGAACTCGGAGACGGTCTCGCCATCCTTGAAGACGAGCGCCGCGAACTCGCGGCGAAGCTGCTGCGCGCTGGCGTCGCGCGCGCGGTCGTCGCCGATACGGAGCACCTTGACGGCGTCCCACGCCTCCTTGACGGTACGCTTGCGACCGAGCGTTCCCCACATCTCGGAGGGAACCGAGCGCAAGAGGCCCGCCATGGCCTGTCGATCGCGCTGGTACTCATCTTCGTCGGCGTCCTCGTCAATCCCGAACTCGACGGCGTCCCAGACCCGAAGAGTCTGGAAGTTGACCTCCATCACCAGCGCCCACTCCGGGTAGTTCGTCCGCGTGAGCATCGGCCAGGCGACGTTCGCGGACGAGCGCTCGATGACGCGTTCGACGACGCGTGAGCTGGAGCGGCGGCGGCTGTGTGAACGGCCACGACGTCGCGGCGGCGATCGCGAGGGCTTGATCTCACTCCCACCGCTGCCATCATCCGTCGGCTTCTTCTTAGACGGCGACTGGGATGCCATGGCGACGGTGGAGAAACCCGCTCCGATGCCAATTGTCAGAACTCCGATGAGGATGGACACAACGCGATCACAGTGGAACACAGTGAGCAATATGGTGCTGCAAGCGGCAGCGTTTTCTTGTGTCTCTATTTCATTATAAAGGAAATACATGCAGTCATACATGGATACAAATCAATCGAGACAATCACGGCATGCCCGCGATCAGTCGTTGCCATCCCAACGCCCACGGTCATGCCGCCTGTCATGCCTAGCCTCTAATTAGTCTAAGCTTCCAACTATAGTTAGCGGGTGCTCAGGGATTATTCCAACAGCTGCATCAGCGTGATCGAATTGATTCCGCTGCTCGGCCAACGTTTGACTCCATGTTTCTGCTCATCGCCTGGAACATGTGGAAGGAGAGAAACAGCGTGACCTTTGGTCGCGGATCTGTCAGGAACACCACGGAGCTCTTTCAGGCAGTAGCTACGGATGCTGAAGATTGGGCTGCAGCTGGCTTCAGTACGTTTGCAGCGCCGGTGGCGATTTGGTCGCAAACTACGGGGAATATGTAATAGAACCTTTGTTGGATCCAGTAGCTAGGCATCCGGTGCTCGGCTTTGGCTTCTTGCCACAGCTGTGTCGAACTCTGTAACATTTGGTTACATTATCTTCTTAATGAAAAACGGGCTGACCATCCGATCTAGAAAAAAATTAAAGAAAAAATAATTGAATAGGAGTGATATGTAATAATGGGCCCGCTCACCGCGATGGCCTGTTTGTGGTTTGGACATATATAACTAGTGGCAAATGCGCGCCCCTGCGCGCGGTCGGAAGGGATACTGATCATTGTTGTTTGAAGAAGATATAGAGGGTATGTTATGGATGTGTGTACTATATGTTTGGTGATATATGTGCGCATTTTGTTCATGGCCGGATCTGAAATCAGGCTATATACAAAGAGTATTGTAGGTTGTAGGTGAGGCGGATCTTGAGCATAGATATAACTTGACATATGAATGTAGGATTATAGATGGCATATGAGAAGGTAAAGGCAAATGACTGGAATTAGCCTCTCTAAATATTGTATAGCAAAGGCACTCTAACTCAGAATATTGTTGGGTAAAATGCATGGCCATACATAAATAAAACTATTTCTAAAGCTAATGGATTAAACTTTAATAGGAGCCATAAATTCGTATGATTAGTAAACCTTTTTTAGCATAACTTTTGCCATGACAATAGAAAAGTCCACCACTCAAATCCTAGGTTTGTGTAACCTTCAAAATGCATCAAAGAAAGATGGAGCTGGGAAAGTACGTACGGTGCGTTACAGAGGAGACCTGGGTTCAGAAGGGGTGGAGTGCTTGAATCATAGCTGTAGGTCCGCCTGGCAATTTGCTGCCTTGCACGAGGGATGTGAGGAAGATGAGCAGGAAAGTTTAGGTACGGTAAAACAACAGACACGTAGGATGGATCAAAGAAGAGGCAACAATCAATGTCTACAAATTAGACAGGGACAAATCAATAGCTAAGCTGTCTAGTTCAAACCATCCCATCAAGGCCGGAATTACCAAAATTAGGAATATGTTATTTGTCATAATTTAAGTACTCTACAATTTGGGAAGGGGGCTGTAGGAGGTGATGTGCCTCCAATATGAGGACGATTGCATGAGTGGAGACACTGATCATTCTAAAGATGAAGGCATCAGCATAATGAGTTATTGCCTCCATCTTTAGATTGTGCTGCCATTCATCCTATGAACTGGAGGGGACATGCATAGACACAATGTTTCCTACCAATTTGAAGACAGAGATATTTGCAATAATATTTTTTTTCTCGAATATGCAGGAGGACTGCATATCATTGCATTAAGAGAAGGAGAGTTAGGCCAAAATAGTCATACACAGCGCACAAAAACACACCCACAAAGGCCTACACCATTCGCCCGTGAACACCGGGCCTACACCATTTTGCAATAATAAGCAACAGTAAATCCCATATTTATATAAGGAGTTACCTGATTGCAGCAGATTAACTTCATAGTTGAAAAATAATTGCACATATTGTCAAGTCATAGCCATAACCCCTTTTGTTTATGATTGATGTACAGTCTGCAATGAAACGAAGAACCAAATTCTTATCAGGCACATAAGTTACATACCTAATTGCAAAGAAGAAAAAAATGGTTAAAGAAAGAGCAAGGATCAGAGTACCTTCATATTAAGGTGGCTTTGGCAGGGGAAAAAATGGCCTGTATAACCTATGATGAAAAGGAAACATCAAATATTTAAATGCTCAAGCCAGCAGCATACATAATCACAAACAGTGCACAGACCTTTGACACATCTCTTGTTCAATCCTGCAGATATTTCACTCGAGTTGAAAAAATATCATTGCAAATAGAAATAATTCTCAAAGCTGAAAGAAACCGTAAAACCAAATGTGGTTTGCACACACTGAAAGTGCGTCACAATGTAATCCTTGGGAAGGGGCCATGTGCTCAGAATGAACAACATATAATTTGACATCGCAGGCAATCATCACAGATAGCGATCAGAAGCAAGTAAGAGTGCGAAACAAAAGGCAATGATCAGATTAGACAAAGGATGAAATCATCAGAGGGAATGGCATTAGAAGCTCAGATCTCATAATCGAGAACTAATTCCAGACACGTAGTATGTTACTAAATAAACAACAAACAACAGCTGTCATCGGTGGCTCCAAACCACACAAAACAAAAGAGGTACGACGAAATGCAACAAAACAGAACCAATCAATCTGCCGTTGCCTCAGCTATCATGGAACAGGTAGAAAAGAGATGCCAAAAATGATATCAGTATTGGTTATGATCATTGCCTCAGCTGTCAACATGGTAGAGAGATGTAAGAGGAAGAATCATGATAGATCAGGAGCATCGGCTGAATTAGCTAAAACAAGAAAGAGATTTACCTTTTCAAAGATAGATCATGGCCATTGCATGCAGCACTGAACATAATTTACGATGGAATCATCACAGCACTGGCCCATTCCCTCAAATGAAAACATAACAGAAAGATGAAGATGTAATCATCACGGCACATGGCCCGAATACGAACAATAATCCAAAAACCACCAGCACCGCAGTGAACACGTTCTCATTTTTTTTTGTCTCACACTAAGAACTAAAACCAATATCACTAATATGGTCATGTGCTCAGATGTATAGCACAATACCTGCGTGCTGTCAAGATCAAACTGAACCAAGCACGTCATAGATTACAGAACACCAAAAAACAAGCATGCAGCTCCGATGCAAATTTGTAAGAGGAAGGGGGAGAACAGTAGTTCTAGGGCGAAATTGACCTTGGGTCCATGCATATGGCACTGCATCAAACGGGTCCAATCTTTTTTTTGCTACCATGGCCACCCTGGCTGCTCAAGAACGCGTTCCCAATCGAAGGAGAGAAATTGAGAGAGAGGGAGGGAGATGAGCGCGCGGTGTGGGGCAGCGGCCGGCAGGCCGCATCAGCTGCCACTACAGAGGCCGGCCGCACCGCCGCGCCAGAGGCCGGGCACCGCCGGCGCATCCACCACATCGGGAGACAGAGATTGAGAGATGTAGAGAAAGAGGAGGGGGACAAGGGGATAGCGGACAGGCTGGAGGGCCGGTGGTGCGGCTGCGGCGCACACTGGTGGCGCCGTCGCCCTGGCCGCCGACGCACCGGGGCCCTCCCGTCCCGCTGCGCCGCCACGTCCCGATAGAGGGAGAGGAAGGGGGCGGGGCTGGGGCCAGGGCCGGGGGCTGGGGCGGGAGCGGCGGAGGCTGAGGCGCCGGCGCGCGGCCTCGCCGGGGTTGGCCCGCTGTGGCGCCGCGGAGGCGGAGAGAGCGAGGGGAGAGGGAGCGTTGTTTGTTTGTGCGGTGGATCACCGCGCCGTGCTGCGCGCGCTGGCCGCGGCACGACATGCCGCGGGGCCTCTGGCCATGCGAGGGGTGGGAGGAAGGGAGGGGGGCAGCCGAGGGCCGACCGCAGTGGGCGCGCCGTTGGCGGCGGAGGAGGAGGAGACCACGAGCAGGCGCGCCGTCGCCGGAGGAGGAGGAGGAGCGACGCGACCTCGGCGGAGACGGAGAGGGCGAGAGAAGAAGATTTTTTTTGTCGGTGGAGTGGATGAAACGGGTAAAAAAATTTTTGCTAACGTGGACGGCCTGCCTGATCGGCGACCGGTTCACCTTTGTAGGCGGCAAACAGTACATCGAGGGTGGGGGTTACCGTAGCCGACAGATGGAGATCAGATGGTGGAAATTTATTTTGCTAACGTGGACGTGCTCAATGACGTCCTAGCAATGCCGCCTTGTTCCTCTTAATCACGACCTGTATGCAAAGGCTTGTGTGTCTCGGCCCACAGGGACTAGGCCCACACGCACTACCGGAAACCGGCTCTTTGCCGAGTGCCAGGTGATTTGCCGAGTGTTTTTTTTTTCGGGCACTCGGCAAAGAAGCTCTTTGCCGAGTGCCAAAAAGAAAATACTCGGCAAAAAAAAACTTGGTAAAGAAGCTCGTTGCCGAGTGTAAAAAAAACACTCGGCAAAAAGCTGCTTCAAAGCACATTTTGAAGCAGTAAATTAATTTAAATGAAAAAGTTTTCTACTACAAAGTTGTATAACTTCTTAAGATCTACAAATTTTATTTTGGTCATTTCTTCATTCGACAAATCGATAGTAACGTTGTTCACAAAATCTAATCTCTCTCATAAGTTTCATAAAACTACAAGAGAGATATATAAGATTTATGAACAATGTTAGAACCACCATGTCGGATGAACAAATGACCAAACAATCAAAATAAACTTTGTAGATCTCGAAAAGTTATGAAACTTTATAGTTGATAACTTTTTCATTTGAGTTCATCTTGTCATGCAAAACTACATTTGAATTTAAAAAATTTAAAATTCAAAATTTTCAAACAACCTCGGATAGAAAAAACACCCAAAATAAAAATTGTAGATCTCGAAAAGTTATGAAACTTCGTAGTTGACAACTTTTTCATTTGAGTTCATCTTGTCATGCAAAACTACGTTTGAATTTTAAAAAGTTAAAATTCGAATTTTTCAAACGACCTCGGAGGGAAAAACATCCAAAATGAAAATTGTAGATCTCGAAAAGTTATGAAACTTTGTAGTTGACAACTTTTTCATTTGAATTCATCTTGTCATGCAAAACTATGTTTTAATTTCAAACTTTTGAAATTCGAATTTTGTAAACGACCTTGGATGGAAAAACACCCAAAATAAAAATTGTAGATCTCGAAAAGTTATGAAAATTTGTAGTTGACAACTTTTTTATTTGAATTCTTTTAGGGCCTCAAACAATCAATTTACACTTGGTTTGGTATAATATGTGGGGACCCAAAACAGAATATAGACGCAAGAGACAGTGTGGTGCAGTGGTTAGAGGTTGAGACGCGCGAGAGGGAGATCACGGGTTCGAATCCCGCCGGGCGCGTAGCGCGCGAACTTTGCCCAAAAAATGCCGCGACTTGCAGTGCTGTGCAGATCTCTCACTACAATTAAAATCATGCAGAGTGGCTGACTCTTTCATGCTATCAGGCCACCCATCAGTCACGATGTCTGTAAACCTCATATCCAGCCAAATCAATATGTATAAGCACCTTGCAACACCATGCAGTCCTTGCTGCACGTAGTTCTTCACCTGGTGGAGCCAGGCCTTCTGCTGATGTAGTTCGGCTCAGCTGATGACAGGCACACTGTGATGCATGTTTAATGTTTTGTTCCAAGATTAAAGAAAAAAAATTGAATAGGAGTGATATGTAATAATGGGCCTGCTCACCGCGATGGCCTGTTCGTGGTTTGGACATATATAATCACTGTTGGGAAACAATAACCCTAATATTATTGTAGGCTCATACCAAATATACCCCCGAAGGGTTAAGACTATATAAAGGAGCATGTACCGATCTATAATGAAAAAGGAGATACGAGTTCCACAGTATACCTGCATCTCCTGTGTATTCTTGTGTATTGTTTTTGGGATTGGGCAAGAGAGACGGAATCAATGTACAACTTTTACACGCCTCTTTCTTAGGACCAGGAACGGAACACAGATCTGACGATCCGTGGATAGGCTGATTCTTAACACGTTATCAGCAGTTCTTCCAACTGGGTGAGGCATTCTTAATTTGTAGATTTACGAATCTTGATGAAATATGATGCTAATTATGGTTTGATTTCTGTTTTTCCAACGCCTTGACTCGCACATCTTGATTGAGCGCCGCCGATTGGCCGTGGGCATGTGTACACCATCGGCCACAACCTCTACGCGTTGGAGAAGGTATGAATAAATTGCATCTCAAAGAATGCATTTGTCTTGAACACCAAAGCTGTCAATTGTCAGTCCGTCACAGACTAATTTTTCTTTATGGTCTATAATTGATGTTTCTATTAATTAAGACTGAGACGTGCACTTGTCGCCCGCTGCCGGCCTTGCCACAAGCACGTATTGCTTGATGTGGCTATATATACTCATTTAATCCTATTTTTTTTCTACAAGTTTAAATCTTGAAGATACAATACTGGTAGATGGATTCTTAATGTTCAAGGAGATTAGTACATGCATGTTTTCGATATTTTTCAGAAGCTCTATGAATCATGTTTGTTGTATATGCACAAGTGCACCACGCTGTTTTTAGCTGCGGTCACACTATGACATTGTGCGCGGCCTCTTTCAGATGCCCAAAGCAGGCTGACACTGTCGTCATGGCCCTGTAACCCTATGGCATGTGCTAGCATCGCTTGTTGTTGTATCGCTAACTAGTCGCGCCCCGCCTGTTGCCGCGGCCGTGCACATCTGTACCCATGATAATACGATGCTATTGTGGCATGTAGCCGCATGGCTTTGTCGTACCTTCACCAATAAGTGCAAGCACTTGCTAACATCCTCATGGTAGCCTTCTGTCCCATGTGTGTTATTCTTGTGGGCACGTGAACTCGTTGTGTGCGTGGCCTGAAGCAACTAGCATACATAAGAATAATACAATGCCATATGGATGATTTGTTGTGCTTGCCGCCGTTTTTCACATAAGCGAAACATGCACTTCGCTCATGTTGACATATGTCGTCCATGCGTGAAATTTGTGCAGTGAAATATTACACATAATTTCTAGTTTTTTATTAAGCTTTCATAAAATTGTGCTAAGATTGTTAGACCCGAAGTTTAATACTGGTTTATTTTTTCCTTGCACCGTTTATGAATGATTATGTTTTCTATGGGTTATATAATCCAGAAGTATTATCCTAAGACCAATAAATACCCTAGAAAAACACACATGTTTGGAAAATTCTGGGAAATAAATGAAACATGTATGATTATATATATGACCATTTTTTCTTACTCTAGCGCTCTCTTTTAATGCTTTGGTGTATTTACCAGAAGTAACCTAAAGAAAAACCATTGCGTGAGACTTGTTGGTATATCACACAACTGATTTTTGGATTCTTTTATAAAAATGAGAACTAATACCTCGCCTAGGCATATTCGCCTCCTCTTCTTCACCAACTACTTTACCTTTGCAAATGTGCTAACACCACCAAGTGTTCACCAACTTGTGCATGTGTGTTAGCTTTTCACAAACATTTTTCAAAGGATTAGTCACTTTTTTCACCACGCCACTCGATCCTAACACGTATGCAAAGTTAGATCGCTCAAGTGGCACTAGATGACCAATATGCAAACAAGTTTGTCACTCTTGATAGTACGGCCATCTATCCTAAACCCGGTCATAAACATCTCTACATACCTATGACCGGTGAAATGAAATGCCCTATAGGTTATACCTTTGGCTTACGCATTCCATTCCATCTCCTCTGGTATTGATGCAACACATGCACCAACCAATCACAAATGATATGATCCACTTCATATCATCACGTGACTGTATTGGTTCATCAATCTTGACTTCACTTGCTCTTCACCGTTGCCTTCGTCCATTGGCGCCAAGTCTTGCTCAAGCTTCACCGCCACGCGGTCCATTGCTCCAAAGCCTCCAACTTGCCCTTCACGCTTGCAACCGGTCCATCAAGCCAAGTGTTGTCTTGATCTTTTCCACCTTAGTCACATGATTCAATGTCATGTCTCATGTGCAATGAGTTCCTTCATCACATGTGTGAGTCTTGCAACAAATCCAAGCCATCTTCACCGTCATGGCATATGTTGCTCACACACATGTACTTGTGGACTAATCACCTGTGTATCTCACATTAAAAACAATTAGTCCATCTAGATTGTCACTCAAATACCAAAACCAAAAAGAACCTTTCAGACTCCCTGCCCGGCCGATTGCGTCCCTGATCAGTAGGGATGCCTTCTTCTGTGACTGCCCCTGCGACCGCCAAATAAGAAACCGGTGATCACGTTCTCTCCCACGGCAAAGTAGTAAACCAACGGAAGTCAATCAAGGCTAGGTCCAAAATTATTTTTTATATGTCGTGACTAATTATATAGAAAATAATATTAATATTTATATCTCTAATTAGTTTACTATGAAAATATATGTGGTGACTAATCTAATAATATTGATTTGTTATTCTAAATATTAATAATCTTTTGTACGTATTTGGTCGAACTTATGATTGATTAACTCCTCAAAGTGCGAGATGTGCACTTATTTTGGGACGATGGGAGTATATAACAAACAACATGAATCATGATATGGATTCGAAGAGCTCAAATAATAAATAGTATATAAAAAAGAGTAGAATGGTACCAAATAATGAGCATCCGAGGCGACCTGGGAGCATGGAGGCGACGAGGTCTCTACCTCGAGGACGTGAGCCGCCAAGGCTTTCAGCTCCTCCAGACGGGCTTTCAGCGGCTTCTACTGGAGGAAGTTTGCAAATATTACCCGCAGTGCCACTGGTAAGTGCAAATACCGCTTCGTTCTTCCCCATCCACCCCACCGACAGAAAGTCGCTGCTTCCGCTCGTCCGCAACCGACACTCTCGGCCACGACCGTAGCGATCGGCAGCGCCGCCGTCTGCAGGGCATGTGCCGGCCAGCCCGCGTCTCCCTCACCCAGATCCATCAATCCTCGACCTCCGGAGCTCTGCATGCGCCTTCTTTCCCCTGCTGCGCGTCAGGCTGCTGGCCAGGCTGCCTGCTAGGGTGTTGCAGGGCTCGTGATTCCGCCATCTTCGGCGGGCGCCTTCACACTGGCGGGTTCCCTGGCTCCGCCATCTCCGGATGCTTCCATCTATCTCAGACAGCCTCCTTCGCACCGGCAGGTGGGAGCGCAGACCCGTCCCTAGTAGGCTAGCACCAGCGGGCGGGTGCGGTGCCTGTCCCTGGCTCCAACGGCACACGGCCCCGTTCCTGGCTCCGGCGGGCGCGGGTGTGGCCCCGACCCACGATCCGGCGAGCCCACTCCCTGACTGCACGCGGCCCCGTCCGGCGAGCCTGCTCCCTAACTGCGCCCGCGGCCGGCAAGCCCCCTCCCCTTGACTGCGCCGCCGGTGAGCCTACTTCCCTGACGCGTGTGAGATCTCTGCCTATGGTTGGCCTACAAGAGGTGGAAGAAACCGTGCATGAGGCTGATGAGTGGGGCCCGCTTGTACTTGAGAGAGTATGGTAGCGGTTTTCATAGAAGCCACACCTACTCCACCAAAGGGATTTTGGCTTTTCTCATAGCCCAAATGCCACAGCTGATTTTTCAAAAGTCACAACTCACATCTGCTTTTCAGAAGCCACGGCTCAACCAAATGCACCCTTAGAAGTTTGGCTTCTACTGCTGCCAAGTGAAGCAATGACTGATGAAGCTTGGAGGCCAAGGCACCAACACTTCAAGCTCCTCCACCGTGTCGTCCTCCAACACGCTGAATTTGGATCTGCTCTGTTTTGGCTGCCAAGGTACAGGTACAGGGGAAGTTAACTTGCAGAAGACAGAGTTCTGGTTGCTCTGTTTAGAATACAGGGTAGAAGCAGAGCCTACCTCATTGTGTTAGATTTAAGCCAGCCTTTTGTGGCAGTGCCGGAAATAATTTTCATCTCAATTTGATCGGTGCAATTCTTTCTGAGTACAATGGCACTGATTTTTTTATATGTATATATTTTTGCCACTTCCATGTTGGACGACAGTTTGTCCACCCTATAAATACATCTCGTAAGCTTAATTAGTGAAATATATGGTATGTAGAGCTCCTGATAAATGTAGCTTATATATACATCCTGAAATATAAGGGATGTAGAGTTCAAATTTTATATTAAATTATAAGGGATTCTATGTGAACAAACACTAAAAAAGGCAGCATTCACATGTATACCTATCATTAATATGCATCACCAACACAAATATGATAATTAGTGAAGGTTATATGCGTCATTTGTCTTATCACGTAATATGCCCTAAAATCACTCCGATATTTCATAATTTCACGACAGATGGACTATACACTTGACTTTTTTGCATATATAGGCCTCCAATTGGCTGCCAGCAGCTGAGCACCCCGGCCGTCCCCAGCGTAACTGACACCAACAGACGGCTGACCCCCTGGCCGGACACTCCGTAACCCTTGAATGCCTGTATTCCATTTATGCATTGTGAAATTTTGATTAGGCAGAGTGAAATTTTTACTTAGCAATGATTGTGCATCTGTTCATGCTAAGCATGCGGAATTTTGCATTGGATTACAACGACTGGCATGTCAGGTTTTTGACTAGGCATACCCTGAATCCAAATCATGGGTCCATCAAAGGACAGAATCCATCATTTACAACACAGAGTATATTAAGCCACCAATAGACGAAGGCCAAAAGCCAATTATTACACGCTCAGCTGATACCTGTATTATAGATAGGAACTAATGCACGACACAGACCCTAATCACTCTAACACAGTGCCAACTGCCAAGCAAACTCCTATCAGACCAGACAGCCATGGAGAGCACTTGTACCTTCCTCCCGCTAAACCCATCTGCTTGGTACCTCCTGTGGTCAGCAAACACCGACGATACGAAGTGTAGGATGGTTGGGATGGACTTGGGCTGCGCTCCTCAGTGCCGCCTCCACTTCCTCCACTTGCGCGGAGGTGGTATGCGCAGACACCTGGATATGAACGCTGATTTCCCGGAGCGAAGAGATGAATTCCAAGCCGAGGCTGTCGCAGCAGTTAGGGTGGTCCCGGACGACCTCCTCAGGGACTTGGAAATGAAGCACTTGGAGTCTTGGCATGCATCGAGGTGTTGCTGCACGTTCGCCTTCATCAGAAACAGGTGGCACATCATCAGAGGCAGAGAGCAACTGCAATTCTTCATCACTCTTTTCACCGACAGGGCCTCTGCCCGCTTCCCACTGAAACACGGAAGAAAATTCATCGTTACCCTGCAACTCAGAATCAGAGGCAGAGGGCTGCTTGGTGATGCTGTCATCTACTTTTCCATCCCAGATATGAAATTTTTTTTCTCGATCATGCAAAAGATTTGCGCGTTTTTGTATTAAGAGAGAATAGTTTGATTACAACTTGCACTTTGTGCGCTCCTGGGGGTGGTGACAGAAGGAGTTTGGGCGCTGACCCTCCCTGGACGAACACTGATACACCTATGGTACTACATCCCACATATGAAATGAAACGGTCTTCTTGCCGTCGTCCCCTTTGTTGGTAACAACGAACAAGAACATTGAGTTCCTCAGTCTGAAGCACTTCAGCTTAGGGAAGTAGCAAGCATCACTGTCACTGATGTTGCGTATTGTGGGTGATGAGCGCCACAGATCCAGGTCAAGCAAACGGAGCTCCGGCAGGTGCTCGCCAGCATAGTGCAACACTGCCATCCAAATGGATTCGCCGCAGCCTGATGGCCTCTTTCGCACTCTTCCACCACTCTGTTTTTTTGGATTTTTTTTCTTATCTATTATGTCCTCACGGTGTGGGCCTAATCCTTGTGGGCCGAGACACACAAGCCTTTGCATGCTGCAGGTCGTGATTATATATGTCCAAACCACCAGCAGGCCATTACGTGTTACTCCTATTTATTAATTATTTTTCTTATATTTTTTCGAAAAAAAAACCATGCATCACAGTGTGCCTGTTATCAGCTGACCCGAACAACAGCAGCAGAAGGTCTGGCTCCACCTGGAGAAGAACTACGTACAGTATGGACTGCATGTCTGCATGGTGTTGCAAGCTGCTTATATATTGATCTGGCTGGATATGAGGTTTACATACATCCTGACTGTTGGGTTGCCTGGTAGCATGAAAGAGTCAACCACTTTGCACGGCTCTGGCCTTTTCATTGTCTGATGACAAAGCAAGGTGAGAGGCTGAACGGCAGCAAGGTGAATGCGTCATATGGATCGGAGATGTAGGAATATTTGATGGGTGACCACTGTGCAGCGACAACATTAATTCCAAGGACACTGACCATGTTCAAGGACACTTAGAAGTTTGGCTTCTGCGGCTGCCACGTGAAGCAATGTCTTATGAAGCTGGAGGCCAAGGCACCAACACTTCAAGCTCCACCGTGTCGTCGTCCAACACGCTGAAATTGGATCTGCTCTGTTTTGGCTGCCAATGTACAGGTACAGGTACAGGGGAAGTTAACTTGGAGGAGACAGAGTTCTGGTTGCTCTGTTTAGATTACAGGGTAGGGAAGCAGAGCCTACCTCATTGTGTTAGGTTTGAGCCAGCTTTTTGTGGCACTGCCAGAAAAACTTTTTTCTCATTTTGATCTGTGCAATTCTTTCTGAGTACAATGGCACTGAATTTTTTTTATCTTTTTGCTGCTTCCATATTGGACCGCAGTTTATCGGCCCTATACATACATCTCGTAAGCTTATTTAGTGAAATGTAAGGGATGTAGAGTTCCCTATAAATGTAGCTTATATATACGTCCTGAAATATAAGGGATGTAGAGTTCAAATTTTATATTAAAATTATAAGTCATTCTAGGTGAACAAACACTTCAAAAGACAACATTCACATACATACATACCATTAATATCCATCCCCAACCCAAATATGATAACTAGTGAAGGTTATATCCATAATTTGCCTTACCACGTAATTTGTCCTAAAGTTACTTGGATATTTCGTATTTCAGGACAGAGGCACTATACACTCAGACTTTTTTGCATACCATTTATGGACCAAAAATAGGATTACATAGGGCCCGATTATGAATTGCAATCCGATCCTAACACCACCCCAGCAGCCTTTGATCACTGCTCTTTTTTTTCCTTGCGTGGCCTATTTTTTTTGTTTCCGTATATTATAAAAAAACTAGCAAAATTGGCCCTGCATTCTAACGGGAGGAAAAATGTTATCAATATTAATAGGAAGCAAGGACTAAAACATTACATATCTATTTATCTTTTATATTATATCGTTCTATAAAATTTAAAATCTACAATTTATTTTATGGTGACCATGACATCCACAAAATAAATTAATATCAATGATACTAATAATAGGACAATATCCTATTAAGGTTTTATCGTATTAAATATAATTTTGACAGTTTTTTTTTCCTATATTGTAAGGTACAAAAATATTTACTCATAAATATATCATAACTTTAATTTTCATAATACCCACATATTTGATGTTATTAAATATTGAGTTCCTTGACTTTCTCTGAGGATTTGTAAAAATATATAATTTTAATATATGATTATAGTCAGTGAGAACTTAGTTGGTATCTGTCAAGGATTAGTCTGTCCGTTTATGATTATAATGGATACCTCTCTCGATTTTCATATGGTAGCCCTGGTCTGATTGCACAGGTATATGTGTATAACTTGTAGATACATTTATTTAGATTAGATTGTTAACAAACTGCTCAACATTTCAATTCACAATTTTATTGTTAGTTAGACCATCCACAGAGCAGGTTCTAATAATAACAATAAATTTTAGCTAATACTAGGACATGGGCGTCCGCCCCCATCTAGACGCTCTCTTCATGGGCCTACCTCATTGTGTTAGGTTTAAACCAGCTTTTTGTGGCAGTGCGGGAAAAAACTTTCATCTCATTTTGATCTGTCCAATTCTTTCTGAGTACAATGGCACTGATTTTTTTTATATATATATTTTTGCCACTTCCATGTTGGACAACAGTTTGTCCACCCTATAAATACATCTCGTAAGCTTAATTAGTGAAATATATGGTATGTAGAGCTCCTGATAAATGTAGCTTATATACACGTCCTGAAATATAAGGGATGCAGAGTTCAAATTTTATATTAAACTATAAGGGGTTCTATGTGAACAAACACTCCGAAAGACAATATTCACATCTATACCTACCATTAATATCCATCACCAACCCAAATAAGATAATTACTGAAGGTTATATGGGTCATTTGTCTTACCACGTAATATGCCCTAAAATCACTTCGATATTTCATATTTCAGGACAGATGGACTATACACTTGACTTTTTTGCATATATAGGCCTCCAATTGGCTGCCAGCAGCGGAGCACCCCGGGCGACCCCAGCGTGACTGACACTGACAGACGGCTTATGCATGTATGTCACTTATGCATTGTGAAATTTTGATTAGGCAGACCGAAATTTTTGCTTAGCGATGATTGTGCATTTCTTCATGTTAAGCATGCCGAATTCTGCATTGTATTACACCGAATCGCATGTTAGGTTTTTGACTAGGCACACCCTGAATCCAAATCCTAGATCCTTCTTTCAACCAATAAATCAAAGGACAGAATCTGTTTACAGCACAGACAGAGTATTAAGCCTGTAACAGACGACGGCCAAAAGGCAACTATTACACACCCAGCTGATACCTATATTATAGAAACTAATGCACGATACAGACCCAAATCACTCTGACACAGTGCCAACTTCCAAGCAAACTGCCATCACATCAGACAGCCATGAAGAGCACTTCTACTCTCCTCACTGCCTTCCCCCCGCTAAACCCATCTGTCGATATGAAGTGTAGGATGGTTGGGATGGACTTGGGCTGCGCTCCGCAGTGCCTCCTCCACTTCCTTCACATCCACGGAACTTGTACTCTCCTTCTCGATAGTAACGCTGATTTTCCGGAGCGAAGAGAGGAATTCCAAGCCGAGTCTGTCGCAGCAGTTAGGATGGTCCCGGACGGTCTCCTCACGGACATGGAAATGAAGCACTTGGAGGCTTGGCATGAATCGAGGTGTTGCTGCACGTTCGCCTTCATCAGAAACAGGGAGCACATCAATCAGAGGCAGAGAGCAACTGCAATTCTTCATCACTCTTTTCTCCGACAGGGCCTGTGCCCGTTTCCCACTGAAACACCGAAGAAAATTCATCGTTACCCTGCAACTCGGAATCAGAGGCAGAGGCCTGCTTGGTGATGCTGTCGTCTACTTTTCCATCCCAGATATGAAATGAAGCGGTCTCCTTGCCGTCGTCCCCTTTGTTGGCAACGAACAAGACCACTGAACTTCACAGTGACCATCTCGTCATATTGGTTTAGTCTCTGGACCTTGCTGTCAAGAACCGAGCAGCAACGATGGCCTTGTGCGCAGGGCCGGCCGCCGGGCAAGTCCAGGTTTCCGATAGGCAGCTTCTTGGCCAAGGTAACTACAATACAACACTTTGCCTCGTTCGACCATCTCGATCTGCGGCAGGCTTCCTAAAATCGCCACCGGAGCCAGACAACATTGAGCAGTGTGGGATGCACTGCGTGCTCATGACCGCCCCGACGCCTATGGATGTTGCGGACATCCACATGATGCGGCGGCGGCACGGCGCAGAGGAGAAGGAGGTTTATGACGAGCCGACAAGCCATAGCCCTTGGACGCTACCGACACCGCCACGATATGGCTGCAGTTCCACAATGACATGGAGGAGGAAATCGATGAAAAGTCCGTTGAGCAGAGCAACAAGGCGCGCATGCCCGTGGCGCCACCCTCGGACACCTTGAACTCCGGGCTCCGCCACGACACGGCCACCGCAGGCAGAGCGGCGAGGTAGCGGGCATGGCAACACCTTCGGCCAAGCATTGAGGGAGGCAGCTGGACTATAGAAGGGGGAGCGGAGGGGGCTAGGAAGAACAGTAGAAGACTGCCTCCAGCATTGCGTGCTGGTGATAATAATGCCCGTGCGTTGCTACATGTTTTATTTAAACTTTTTTTGATATTTTTATTTTTAAAATTATTGCAAGCAGCTAAGGATACAAGTTGTATGTCCCGTTGCAACGCACGGGCATGTTTGATAGTCTATACTAATTTCTTAATTTTGAAACCACATTGAATTTAAATTCACTTTTATTCCTTAAAAAATTTAAATTCACTTTTAAGTTGCACATGAGGATTTCCAGTAGGGTTTTTTTCTTCTACGCGTGTCGTGATATTGGTTGACTCCAACGGAAGATTGCACACAACTTTTTAAAGTGGTCCTTTTTGTTCATTGCAAGAGAACGGCTCTACTAATTGGCACGAAATCAGCAAAAGATTGCACAACTCGACCAATTTTCTTTTCCGAGAGAAAGTATTCAGTATCTTTCCATGTGCACTATAAGGGTGTTCTCAATAGCAAATTGTAATAGCAAGCTAGATGGTACATAAAAATAAAAAAAAAAAAAGAACATTGTAGTGGAGAGTTAGGGCGTCTCTAACAGTATGAGCTAGCACTGGCTCTAAGCTAAAGGGCGTCCTCAACGGAGAGGAATCAATCGCAATAATGAAGGGAGGTGCTGCAGCATCAGAAACTGAGGGCCTGGCAGCGAGGTCTTCACTGCCACTCCCAGGGACAGGTCCACGGTTGGAGTTGGAGGTGTACTGGCCAACTTTTTTCAACCATCTCTTCACAAATGCCGTAACATGTAGAAAAAAGAGCAAGCAAATAGTTATAGGTTAGCGCTGCCAATCCATGCTTGAGTTTCCAGCAGGGTTGGATGGCTCCTCGGTGATTGTGATGCAACTCATTGTCGTGAGAAAGAGAGGGCATGGTTCTCTGCAGCTTATACTCATGGTCGCTCTTCAACTCATCATCAGAAACAGAAGGTCTGGGTCTCTGCAACTCCTCATCAGAGGGATGGGTGATGTCCTCTAGTCCATTCCATATATGAAATGAAACGCTCATGTTGGCAACGAACAAGACCATTGAATACGACAGTCTGCAGCACCTGAGCTTCGGGAAGTAACCAGCAAGCTGCTATCTTAACTGAAGTAAATGGTTATCCTTAGTGCTGTCATAATCTTCACAAGAACAATGGCATGAGTGGATGCAGTCTAAGAGTTTGACGGGTGGACCAAAGCCTAGAACATAGTGAATGTCGTAAGTTATATCCTAGAACGTTAATGTGTATGTATACGGAATATAGTAAATAAAAAATTAAAACATGAAAAATAAAAATAATTTATTAGAGTCTAATAATGAGAAGAAAATAATAAACTTAAAATATACAGAAAACATAAAATAAAAGGAGAAAATAAAAAAAAGAAAGGATAGGAAAACAAATGATGAGAAAAAGCCAAATGAATCTGGGTGAGGGAGAGGCGGGCTGGCCGGCACATGCCCTGCAGACGGCGGCGCTGCCGATCGCTACGGTCGTGGCCGAGCATGTCGGTTACGGACGAGCGGAAGCAGCGACTTTCTGTCGGTGGGGTGGATGGGGAAGAACGAAGCGGTATTTGCACTTACCAGTGGCAGTGCTGAAAGCCCGTCTGGAGGAGCTGTGCCTGTGAGTTTTTCACTGCGTGGAAGCCGGCTTTGGGATAAGCTGCTGGGCCATTCTAGGGCCTTGCTGCTCCCGAAAGCCAAACCAAGGGACCCTAAGTGTCCTTGAACATGGTCCTTAGTTACTGATGTCGCTGCACAGTTGTCACCTATCAAATATTCCAAAATCTCCGATACATATGTTGCTTTCACCTTGCTGCCGTTCAGCCTCTCACCTTTCTTTCCCAGACAATGAAAAGGACGCCGTGCAAAGTGGTTGACTCTTTCATGCTACCAGGCAACCCAACAGTCAGGATGTCTGTAAACCTCATATCTAGCCAGATCAATATATAGGCACCTCGCAACACCATGCAGTCCATGCTGCACGTAGTTCTTCTCCTGGTGGAGCCAGACCTTCTGCTGCTGTAGTCCGGCTCAGCTCATGACAGGCACGCACAGTGTGATGCATGTTTTGTTCGAAAATAAAAGAAAAGTAATTGAATAGGAGTAATACATAATGGGCCCGTTCACCGCGTTGGCCTGTTCGTGGTTTGGACATATAGTCACGACCGCAGCATGCAAAGGCTTGTGCGTCTCGGCCCACAAGGATTAGGCCCACACCGTGAGGACATAGTAGAGAAGGAAAAAAAAAAACATAGGGGAAGAGCACGCAAGAGGCCATTTGACTAGTATGTATTTCGTTTCTTTTAGTTTTTAGGGTAGGTTTGCGTCGGTTGCAGAGTATGGGTCACGGTGGCGGCGGTGAGGTCTCCACCGGTGATTTTGTTCCTCCGAGCCAGCTCCGGTGACGCCGACGCTTCATCCGGCGGTTCGCTTGTGAGGTATGTGTACCTTGAACTCGTGGCATCGGGTTCGGGTCTCCAAATCCCTTTTTTGGGTTCTTCCTTTGCCGTTGAGTGGGGTCTCCTGTTGAGGCGGGAGGCGTCAGATCCCCTCCTCCGCAACAAAGTTACGGCTGTTAGCTGTCCGCATCAGATCACTAGTTAGCAAAACGTCCCTAATTCAGTCACAGTGCTCGTGCTACCCGCTCTGTGTTTTTGTTTGTAGTAGGGGTTACAAACATGCGAGAGAGGGAGAGGGCTCCCATGTCTCTGTATGAGTGTGTGTAGGCATGAGAACTGAGGAATGTTCCTTGCCTGAACGGGGCCCCAAGTCCCCCTTTTATAGGTCAAGGGAGGCGCAGGGGGTTACATGGTGAAGAGAGAAGTCATGGGGAAGAAGAAAGAGAAAAACAAAAAGAAGCAGGAGAAGAAGCCCTCTAGTGTGGCGCCATTCTTCCGCTGCAAGCGGGCCCGGTTGGCCCGGTCGTCGATTGGTGGACGGTTCCCCATGCCACCGCCTCGTCCGTCACTGTGGCTATAGTGGCATGCCGTTCACCTTGGTCGTGGAGCTCCCCTCTGTCGCTACGTAGGGAGTGGCCTAAGGCATGGTTAGCCCCTCCCATGACCGACATCGTATGCGGTCCAGGCGGCACAGTGCCAGTTCGCTGGGCACTGTTGAGAGTGTGCGCCGCCAGCCATGGCCGCGGGTGGCGTGGGGGCATGCCAACTCCTGTACCGAGGCATGGCCTGTGGTACGAGCCTCCACGTCCAGAGTGGTTAGGGGACAGCGCGGGCCCCGTGCGGGGCCAGGTGCCTTTTCGTCTGACGTCTGGTTCACCCGTCGATGCCGGTCGAGACGGAGTCTTTTACCTGAGGGGTCGGGTGGGTCGGAGCCCCCTTCCAGCCGTCGGGCGGGACAGAGCCCATGCCCAGCCATCGAGAGAGGCGGAGCCCGCGTCTGGCCGTCAGGCGAGGCGGAGCCCACACCCAGAGGGTCGGGCAAAATGGGGCACATACCCTCGGGGTCGGGCGGGATGGGAATCGTGCTCTAGGGGCCGATCAGAGCCATAGTGTGTACTTTCATCCATTCGGGTGATTCAACGTTAACGACCATTAAATCCTAACCTTCGGGTACCCTAATATTGGTACCCGACAGTAGCCCCCGAGCCCCCGGGCGATTTGGAAAAAATTTGTGGGGGGGTCATTCGGCTACCTGAGGGTGCGCGCGAGCGCACCCGGTGGGTGTAGCCCCCGAGCCCATGGAGAAGTGGATTACTTCTTCGCAGGCTTTCTCTAGCGGCATGGTCTCGGTGCTTCGGCGGCTCGCGAGCCCCCCTTGGTCCGGTTGGACTTGCCTAATCCATTGTTCGTGTGGGACCACGCGTTGGGTCCTTTCGTGATTTTAAGCCCCTGGGCCCCCACGCTTGCGACGTGACCCTCGAGCGCCTTTTAGTAAGACAGAGGGGTTGGGCTACGTCGCGATTTCCCTCGTTGGTAAAACTGTGGCGCTTAGTGGGCTGGTCAGACGGGCTGCATCAGCAGGGGGCCCTTGTTCCCGTTCACGGGAATCTGTCCTGGGCCAGCTTCCGATTTCTTTGGCCTTTATGGGCCAGGGGCCCATTTGCAGCCCAATGTCCTCTCTTTGCTTGTGGTGGCTCATGGGCGGTGGACCGTCGCCCGGCACGTCCCATGAGAAGATGGTTAGGGGCCGCGTGCGCACGCCCCACGATGAGACGCGGTGACAGGATGCGGCGAGCGCGGGGATTGAGGGGGCTACTGACGCAAACAAAAAAACAAAAACATTTTTTTCAAACTGCTATAATTTTTTATTGCTGCATTTGTTTTTCAATTCCGTTTGTACCAGTGTGTTCTACGTGACGAGGCGAATAAAACTAGACCCCACTTACATATGTTTCAAAACATTTTATTTTACTAGCAAATTATATATAGGAGATTTTATCAAATAATTTGCTACCATATATAATACTAAAGTTGCTACTTAAAAATATACTAAAGTTGTTCCAGAGTATGGACAAGCTCGGGGGCAAAAAAAATCAAAAGTAGTTACTACCACTTAATACTAAAGTTGTTACCATATAATATTATAGTTGTACAACTTAAGGGGCAAATTATTAAAATAACAATAAAATAAGCTGCTAACTAGTGAGCAAGTTATTATACAACCCAATCTGTGACCCCAAACCCTAATACTTTGTGCAACCTCTAATCCTAATACTTGTTGCCACCCCTAATCCCAACCCAATATGCCTTATGTGTATGTCCTTTTCTTTTGTGGCAACTTATACATTAAAACCCAATATGACGACTTATATGTAGAATTTAGAAAGACATTCAAACCTAAGAGGTGACTCAAACCTGAAACTAAAAAACATTAAAAAAAATTGACTGAAAATAGAAACAAAAAAAATATTGACTGAAAACTGAAACTGGGGGTTTAATTCTCTTGTGGCAACTTATGTATACAATGGCTTTCTTTTTGTGACAACTTATACATTGTAGGTGAGACAACTAATATGAAGGTTTATGAAGACATTCGAACCTAAAACGGTGACTGAAATATGAAACTAAAAAGATTTAAAAAATGAAAAATCTGAAACCTAAAACTAAAAAACATTAAAAAAAATTGACTAAAAATAGAAATTTTAAAAAATAGACTGAAACTGAAACTAAAAAACATTAAAAAAACTCAAAAAACTAAAACTAAAAGAAATAATGAAACAAACAAAATAATGAAACTGAAATTTACAAGTAATAAATAAAATTGTAATTGACAAATATAAACTAAGAACAAAATTAGAAAAAATGAAAAAAGAAACTGAAAGAAAAATTACGAGCGGTCCATGTGGCTGTTACCATGTTTATCGGTTTTTGGTCTGCCTAATAACAGAGCGAACAGACAGCCCACCACGACAAATACGGGCCACCAAGTCCTACGATCGCGCTGACATGGGAGACGCGGGCCAGCAAAGTACTGCAATCGCCGTGGGCCGTAGAGTCGCGCACTCGACCAGGAGCGCGACCGCACGCGTGGTAGTTTTTGCGTTCAAATTTGTGCGTACCAACAGACAAAAAATAGCTTACATAGGGCCTCATAATGAATTGCAACCCGATCCTAACCCCACCCCACCCCTTGATCGCTGCTCTCTTTTTTTCCTTGCGTGGCCTATTTTTTTTTGTTTCTGTATATATCAAAATAATTCTAGAACTTGCCTTGATTGACTTGTGTTTATTTCCCATTTTGTAGTGGGAGAGAACGTGCTTGCTGGTTTCCTATTTGGTGGTCGTAGGCGCGAGCCGTGCGCCGAATGGCTCCCGCGCGACGCACATGCACTGCAGCGACGTCTTCCCGCGCGATGCAGCGAGGCCCATGCGCGGCCCACATGCATGGATGCAAGCGCGCGCTGCCTGCTGGGCACGAGATTGACTTCCGGCAGCGGTAGTTATGTGTGTTTTCTTCTTTTTTTTTTTCTTTCGTTTCTTTTCTTTTATTCTCTTTTCTTTTCTTTCCTTTTCTTTTTCTTTTTTCCGGCAGCGTCCAGTAGGTAGTTATGTATGTTTTCTTCTTCTTTTTTCTTTTCTTTTTCTTTCTTTTCTTTTCTTTTCTTTTCTTTTCTTTTCTTTTCCTTTTTCTTTTCTTTTCTTTTCGTGCTTCATTTTTATTTATATTTCTTTTTTTGTTTTATGTGATTTTTTATTATTCTTTCTATTTTTCTATTTTTATGTTTCTTTTATTTCTTTTTTCTTTTCTCTTCTTTTTCCTTTGCTTTCATGTTCTTATGAATTTTTTATTTCTTTTCTTCAATTTATTTTTGTTTCTTTTTTCGTTCCATGTGATTTTTCTTTTTTTAAATTTTCTATTCTATTTTTCTATTTTACCTTACTTAATTATTTTTTATGTTTAATTTTTTATTTCCGATATTCCATGAGACGTTCATATAGTATAGATGTGATGTTCAACGATGTTTTTTTTATGCTCACGTGGTATACAATATCATGTTCTGTCATGTTTTTTTTTATGTTCATATAGTATAGCTGTGATTTTCTATGATATTTTTTATGATGTTCACGTGTTGTAAATGTGATGTTCTATGATGTTTTTCCATATGTTTATGTGGTCTAGATGTGATGTTTTAGATGTATTTTTTGATGTTCGCGTAGTATAAATGTGATGTTCACGTAGTATATAATGATGTTCTATGATGTATTCCGTGTGTTTATGTAGATTTTCTATTTTTCTATTTTTACCTTACTTAAGTATTTTTTATATTTAATTTTTTATTTTTTATATTCCATGAGATGCTATGTTCATATAGTATGGATGTGATGTTCTTTGTGATGTTCACGTGGTATATAATGTCATGTTCTGTGATGTTCATGTAGTATACATATGATGTTCTATAATATTTTTTGTGATGTTCACGTGTTATAAATATGATGTTCTATGATGTTTTTTATATGTTCACGTGGTATAGATGCGATGTTCTACAATGTATTCTATGATGTTCGCAGAGTATGCATATGATGTTCACGTAGTATATAATGATGTTCTACGATGATTCTGTATGTATATGTACTATACATGTGTTGTTCTTATTATGTTTTTTGTGATGTTCTATGATATATTTAGTGATGTTCACTTAGTATACATATGATGTTCTATAGTATATTTTTAATATGCTTGAAAAGTACCCATGTGATATTCTTTTAAATTTTTCTCTATTACGTGTTTTTTTTCTTATGCTTTGCTCCAGATTTTATTATTTTTTATTTATATTTTATATTTATTTATTTTATGTATATTATAATACCAATTTCATGTTCTTTTAACAAAGACGGAACATTGTTTCTTTGAGCCAAGAACACCTTCCCTGCTCAATAATAGAAATGCAAAGTTTTGAAATCAACCAACTAATGTTCTTCTAATAAGTTAAGATGCCTCCAATTACTGGAATGGCTTTCATACTTCAAAAAAACACAAAAACCTTACAAAACCCACAATTCGAAGAAAAATTGGCCATCAAGTCTAACATGATCAACCACCAGACATACAGAGTGAAACCAACCTGATCAAGTGTAATAGGCACCACTTTTGCCCCCTTCCCTAGCACCGGTTGCCGCGTCCTCACCTAAACCCACAATTCTTTTCTTTCCTTTTCTTTTCCTTTTTCTTTTCTTTTCTTTTCTTTTCGTGCTTCATTTTTATTTATATTTCTTTTTTTGTTTTATGTGATTTTTTTATTATTCTTTCTATTTTTCTATTTTTATGTTTCTTTTATTTCTTTTTTCTTTTCTCTTCTTTTTCCTTTGCTTTCATGTTCTGATGAATTTTTTATTTCTTTTCTTCAATTTATTTTTGTTTCTTTTTTCGTTCCATGTGATTTTTCTTTTTTTAAATTTTCTATTCTATTTTTCTATTTTACCTTACTTAATTATTTTTTATGTTTAATTTTTTATTTCCGATATTCCATGAGACGTTCATATAGTATAGATGTGATGTTCTACGATGTTTTTTTTATGCTCACGTGGTATACAATATCATGTTCTGTCATGTTTTTTTTATGTTCATATAGTATACCTATGATGTTCTATGATATTTTTTGTGATATTCACGTGTTATAAATGTGATGTTCTATGATGTTTTTCCATATGTTTATGTGGTCTAGATGTGATGTTTTAGATGTATTTTTTGATGTTCGCGTAGTATAAATGTGATGTTCACGTAGTATATAATGATGTTCTATGATGTATTCCGTGTGTTTATGTAGATTTTCTATTTTTCTATTTTTACCTTACTTAAGTATTATTTATATTTAATTTTTTATTTTTTATATTCCATGAGACGCTATGTTCATATAGTATAGATGTGATGTTCTTTGTGATGTTCACGTGGTATATAATGTCATGTTCTGTGATGTTCATGTAGTATACATATGATGTTCTATAATTTTTTTGTGATGTTCACGTGTTATAAATATGATGTTCTATGATGTTTTTTATATGTTCACGTGGTATAGATGCGATGTTCTACAATGTATTATGTGATGTTCGCATAGTATGCATATGATGTTCACGTAGTATATAATGATGTTCTACGATGATTCTGTATGTTCATGTACTATACATGTGTTGTTCTTATTATGTTTTTTGTGATGTTCTATGATATATTTAGTGATGTTCACTTAGTATACATATGATGTTCTATAGTTTTTTTTTATAATATGTTTGAAAAGTACACATGTCATATTCTTTTAAATTTTTCTCTATTACATGTTTTTTTTCTTATGCTTTGCTCCAGATTTTATTATTTTTTATTTATATTATTTATTTATTTATTTATTTTATGCATCATATTTATAACACGTGAACATCACAAAAAATATTATAGAACATCATATGTATACTACATGAACATCACAGAACATGACATTATATACCACGTGAACATCACAAAGACAATGTGAATTGTCTTTTGAATTCTTCCTCAAACTCTGAATACATCCACCTTGTGTATGATTCAGCTACAGTCCTCAACATTGATAAATTTGGGAATACATATGCAATTGCTCCCGCCATGACTACATCTTGATTAGAGCCAAACAAATGATTCAATAGTTTCACTATATAAAGTGCAGCCCCAAAAATTATTGTCCGCTTGTGATGATCGGCTCCAAGAATCGAAGCAAAAGGCATCTCAAATTTTGATCAAGTACAACTTTTGTACTCTCCATATCCTCTCTTTGCTGACACTAAACTGAACACGAGCATGGTAACCTGTCCTTGTACTGTCCTTCTATGATAACTCATTTTTTCGATGTCTTTGGTTGCTACAAACTATATATTTTTGACATATTGTTTTATCTGCTCTACGCTTAATATAACTATGTCTAATGCTAAATCCAACCTTGCCGGCATATGTGTTGTACATCTCATAAGCTTTATCCTCTGATTGGAAAGTCATTTCGACCTCAGGAATGATCAAAGTTTTCCCAATTTTATGAACCACCTGTAGTACAACAGGATGGATATAGTTACACAGTCATGTTGAATCTATTTTTGAACATATCAGCCATAGATCAAAGCGCCGACCTCTCTCCTAACTATTTTTCTTCCTCACTTCCTTCACCACATTGGGCCGAATTCGACAGTCTTTATGGGCCAGACAGCAAACCAGGCAGCGGTCATGTTGTAAGATCTAAAATTGCTGACATCAGCACGTATTCCATGTTTTTTGAAGTAAAAAAAGTCATACTCCTAAACCAAGTATCATAATTAAAATTCGATTGCACCATCATGTTCCTTGCAATAAACTCTTCAAAACTAGACCCCCACATGGATATATTTCGATAAAAAATTTAACGACATTTATCTCATGATAAACATACATCTAAAGAAGTGAAGATAATAGTCGAACATCACAATAACACTACTCGAACATTGCAAAAAATAGCATAGAACATCATATGTATACTATGTGAACATCATATGTATCATAAAATTTTAAAAATACAAAAAACAAAATTGTGAAGTAATTAATTATAGTCAAATAAAAAGAAGAAAAATGCTACCAATCATCATAAATACATCGTAGAATATCACATTAAAACTACACGAACATCGAAAAATATAGCATAGAACATCACATGTAGACTACGTGAACATCACATATATAATGAAATATAAAAAAAATAAAAATAAAAAAATAGTGAAGTAATTAATTATAGTCAAATAAAAAGAAGAAAAAAGCTATTGAACATCACAAATACATCGTAGAACATCACATTAAGAGTGCAGGAATATAAAAAATAAAGCATAGAACATCATATATATATATATATATATATATATATATATATATATATATATATATATATATATATATATATATATATATATATACTACGTGAACATCACAAATATCATAAAAAATATAAAAATAAAATAATAAAATTAGTGAAGCAATAAATTTGAGTCAAATTAAAAAATGCTACTGAACATAAAAAATATCCTAGAACATCAATATATACTTACTGAACATCACAAAATACATCGTATATTATCATATTTCTACTCGCAGAAAAAATACATGATAGATTACATGTGTCCGTAAAATAAAAAAGTGAAACATAAAATTATAAATCCTACTATAAAAGAGCGAGTTTTTTTAGATGATCTCCCTGCATAATAACCGTTCGATTTAGACTACGTGCTATATGAGCCCTCCGTCGTACGTGATCTTACATCTTACATGTAAGATGTAAACGTGCATAACTCAATCTCACACACCTACAATCCTAAACAGACTCCTCGATCTCTCTATCCCCGCGTCAGGACTCGACCCCTCTGGACCCGAAAAGGAAACCAAGATTCAATCTTACGTGTTACAATCCCACCTATGAACGTCTATAATCCTATCCGTTTTTAAGGAGCGATCGTCCCAGAGCCGATCTTCTCGCTGAAGCTAACCAATCACTTTGTCGTTGCCCCGGTTGGAAAGATCATGTTGTATGGCTTCGTGGCTGCCCAGGACCTCCTGCAGCCTCTACGCAAATACGTGTTCAACCGCACCCGCGACAACCCTCTCATGCTCCACCGCAATCCAGACGACCCATCCTCGCCGCTGCCCATACAGATGACCGACCCTAAGAGGGCCATCTACCTACAAGCTCGTGCTAAGCTCGTGCCCTGATCGAGTATGACTTGCGGATCAAGAGGGCAACAGAGACTTGCAGCTCATCGACGGGGCTGCCACCTTTACCGAGCTGACCGCGTTCCACGGAACCTACATGCAACGGATCCGTGGCGACGCCGACCATGGTGCAGGCGTGCGGCGGTGGACATCAACTTGGCACTCCTCCACCACGCGGTGGAAGCCAGGATGCAGGTCAGTGTGACGAGAGTGCCGGCGAGTGGCCTGAGCTTCTCGCTGTCCTGCTATGGCAGCAGGATAATGCACGAGATCAAGCTCTTCGACGGCGTCATTGATCGGCCAGGGAACATCAAGAGATCAGGCGACGTCAAGAGCTTCGTGGTTGTTGTGGTGCACATGTCTCCTCTGATCATGTGCATCAAGGTTAACCCCATGACTGTGTTACCAAAAATCGACGGTATAGACATCAGCCCCCCACTCTAGACTGGCGTGACTCATTAATATAATTTTGTAAACTTTTTAAACATTTTATGGATCAAATATGTAATTAACGATTATATTTAAAAAAATTGTTGATGATATATATGAATTGAAATGTCGAGAATTCAATTAATATTCTCATTGCATTTGAAATAGTTTTCATACATATGTGCGTGTCGCACATGCATATTTGCTAGTAGAAGAAAAGAAAGAAAAATAAAAAGAATGAAATAAAAAATAGAAAAATAAACAAAAAGAATAATAGAACACCACCGAGAAAAGAAAAATAAAAAAAAGGAAAAAATAGAAGAAAACAAAAAAATAAAAAAGAAAAAAAAGATAACAAGAATAATAGAACACAACGAAAAAGAAAAAAGGGAAGAAAACGAAAAAGAAATATAAGAAAGAAAAAAGTAAAGAAAAAATAAAAAGAAATATAATTCACATTGTCTTTTATTTCTTTTTTCTTTTCTCTTCTTTTTCCTTTGCTTTCATGTTCTTATGAATTTTTTATTTCTTTTCTTCAATTTATTTTTGTTTCTTTTTTCGTTCCATGTGATTTTTCTTTTTTTAAATTTTCTATTCTATTTTTCTATTTTACCTTACTTAATTATTTTTTATGTTTAATTTTTTATTTCCGATATTCCATGAGACGTTCATATAGTATAGATGTGATGTTCAACGATGTTTTTTTTATGCTCACGTGGTATACAATATCATGTTCTGTCATGTTTTTTTTTATGTTCATATAGTATAGCTGTGATTTTCTATGATATTTTTTATGATGTTCACGTGTTGTAAATGTGATGTTCTATGATGTTTTTCCATATGTTTATGTGGTCTAGATGTGATGTTTTAGATGTATTTTTTGATGTTCGCGTAGTATAAATGTGATGTTCACGTAGTATATAATGATGTTCTATGATGTATTCCGTGTGTTTATGTAGATTTTCTATTTTTCTATTTTTACCTTACTTAAGTATTTTTTATATTTAATTTTTTATTTTTTATATTCCATGAGATGCTATGTTCATATAGTATGGATGTGATGTTCTTTGTGATGTTCACGTGGTATATAATGTCATGTTCTGTGATGTTCATGTAGTATACATATGATGTTCTATAATATTTTTTGTGATGTTCACGTGTTATAAATATGATGTTCTATGATGTTTTTTATATGTTCACGTGGTATAGATGCGATGTTCTACAATGTATTCTATGATGTTCGCAGAGTATGCATATGATGTTCACGTAGTATATAATGATGTTCTACGATGATTCTGTATGTATATGTACTATACATGTGTTGTTCTTATTATGTTTTTTGTGATGTTCTATGATATATTTAGTGATGTTCACTTAGTATACATATGATGTTCTATAGTATATTTTTAATATGCTTGAAAAGTACCCATGTGATATTCTTTTAAATTTTTCTCTATTACGTGTTTTTTTTCTTATGCTTTGCTCCAGATTTTATTATTTTTTATTTATATTTTATATTTATTTATTTTATGTATATTATAATACCAATTTCATGTTCTTTTAACAAAGACGGAACATTGTTTCTTTGAGCCAAGAACACCTTCCCTGCTCAATAATAGAAATGCAAAGTTTTGAAATCAACCAACTAATGTTCTTCTAATAAGTTAAGATGCCTCCAATTACTGGAATGGCTTTCATACTTCAAAAAAACACAAAAACCTTACAAAACCCACAATTCGAAGAAAAATTGGCCATCAAGTCTAACATGATCAACCACCAGACATACAGAGTGAAACCAACCTGATCAAGTGTAATAGGCACCACTTTTGCCCCCTTCCCTAGCACCGGTTGCCGCGTCCTCACCTAAACCCACAATTCTTTTCTTTCCTTTTCTTTTCCTTTTTCTTTTCTTTTCTTTTCGTGCTTCATTTTTATTTATATTTCTTTTTTTGTTTTATGTGATTTTTTTATTATTCTTTCTATTTTTCTATTTTTATGTTTCTTTTATTTCTTTTTTCTTTTCTCTTCTTTTTCCTTTGCTTTCATGTTCTGATGAATTTTTTATTTCTTTTCTTCAATTTATTTTTGTTTCTTTTTTCGTTCCATGTGATTTTTCTTTTTTTAAATTTTCTATTCTATTTTTCTATTTTACCTTACTTAATTATTTTTTATGTTTAATTTTTTATTTCCGATATTCCATGAGACGTTCATATAGTATAGATGTGATGTTCTACGATGTTTTTTTTATGCTCACGTGGTATACAATATCATGTTCTGTCATGTTTTTTTTATGTTCATATAGTATACCTATGATGTTCTATGATATTTTTTGTGATATTCACGTGTTATAAATGTGATGTTCTATGATGTTTTTCCATATGTTTATGTGGTCTAGATGTGATGTTTTAGATGTATTTTTTGATGTTCGCGTAGTATAAATGTGATGTTCACGTAGTATATAATGATGTTCTATGATGTATTCCGTGTGTTTATGTAGATTTTCTATTTTTCTATTTTTACCTTACTTAAGTATTATTTATATTTAATTTTTTATTTTTTATATTCCATGAGACGCTATGTTCATATAGTATAGATGTGATGTTCTTTGTGATGTTCACGTGGTATATAATGTCATGTTCTGTGATGTTCATGTAGTATACATATGATGTTCTATAATTTTTTTGTGATGTTCACGTGTTATAAATATGATGTTCTATGATGTTTTTTATATGTTCACGTGGTATAGATGCGATGTTCTACAATGTATTATGTGATGTTCGCATAGTATGCATATGATGTTCACGTAGTATATAATGATGTTCTACGATGATTCTGTATGTTCATGTACTATACATGTGTTGTTCTTATTATGTTTTTTGTGATGTTCTATGATATATTTAGTGATGTTCACTTAGTATACATATGATGTTCTATAGTTTTTTTTATAATATGTTTGAAAAGTACACATGTCATATTCTTTTAAATTTTTCTCTATTACATGTTTTTTTTTCTTATGCTTTGCTCCAGATTTTATTATTTTTTATTTATATTATTTATTTATTTATTTATTTTATGCATCATATTTATAACACGTGAACATCACAAAAAATATTATAGAACATCATATGTATACTACATGAACATCACAGAACATGACATTATATACCACGTGAACATCACAAAGAACATCACATCTATACTATATGAACATAGCATCTCATGGAATATAAAAAATAAAAAATTAAATATAAAAAATACTTAAGTAAGGTAAAAATAGAAAAATAGAAAATCTACATAAACACACGGAATACATCATAGAACATCATTATATACTACGTGAACATCACATTTATACTACGCGAACATCAAAAAATACATCTAAAATATCACATCTAGACCACATAAACATATGGAAAAACATCATAGAACATCACATTTATAACACGTGAACATCACAAAAAATATCAGAGACACATCACAGGTATACTATATGAACATCAAAAAAACATGACAGAACATGATATTGTATACCACGTGAGCATAAAAAAACATCGTAGAACATCACATCTATACTATATGAACGTCTCATGGAATATCAGAAATAAAAAATTAAACATAAAAAATAATTAAGTATGGTAAAATAGAAAAATAGAATAGAAAATTTAAAAAAAGAAAAATCACATGGAACGAAAAAAGAAACAAAAATAAATTGAAGAAAAGAAATAAAAAATTCATAAGAACATGAAAGCAAAGGAAAAAGAAGAGAAAAGAAAAAAGAAATAAAAGAAACATAAAAATAGAAAAATAGAAAGAATAATAAAAAATCACATAAAACAATGTCACACCCATTTAACGACCAAATGGAATGCATACCCTTATATGTGCCCAGAGATCAATCACACATAAGTTCACAAATTATAACGTAAGTATCATCACAAATGTTATTACATCACGATATTTAACATATAGCCTTAACACAAATGTAGCGGAAGTAAAAATAATAAACTCTCGTGGTAGCTCCAGTCACAGGTACATTGAGTGGTTGACAGCAAGTCTAGTAATCTTCAGGGAAGTAGGCGTAGTAGTCACTATTACCACCATCTGTTACCCATCCGGGATTTTTATCCAAGTAAGAAGAATAAACAAGCGTAAGTACATCTCGTACTCAATAAGTGTAACATGGGGTTCATGAGGCTCAAAAAGACATAACATTGGTTTATCAGCATGTAGCTTTTAGTTAGCATAATTTTAACATATCAATAGCATCAAAATGTCTCAATGTAAACAATAAACATATAATCCATGTGAAATGATTGATGAATAGCAAAAACATAACCATTAACAATTATCAACTATTCCATAAGGGTCCAAGGCCACTCGTGACCGTGAGCATGGCTGATATAACAGTTTTACACTCTGCAGAGGTTGTACACTTTCACTGTGAGTCGTGTTACCCAAATGCCCGGGTTAATTACTTCCAAAACACTACCAAGGTGAGCAGGCAGGGTAAACACTATGAAGTCTTTCGAAGGTTCGTCTAACAAGTTAGGGCCATTAGATTCACTCGGCAAATAGATGTTGAGCCCCCCTTCCAAATGGCACAATAACCCGCAGCCTATACACATAAGGACAGAGGCCGCACTATACCCGATTCGTCAAGCCATTCTTACGCCAAAAAGGTTACCTCTAACAAGCTAGAAAAGGTCATTCTATATGACTAAAGCCAGAGCCATATAGCCCCCATAGTTATACTGTAAATCCCGGATTGTCGCTTATAGATGGGTCCTTATGGAGAGTAATTAGAGCATCAAAACTAACCCCCATGCTCTAATCCCCTTTAAACATTAATCAAAATCATCTTTTAATGTTTGTTGCATATTCCTCTAATCAATTTACATGATCATAGTCCATGTTCAAGCCCTAGCCATACTACTCAATGTATTGTAATAGGTATCAAGGTGTAGGATCAATCACTAAGTCATCCTTAACAAGGAATAGATGCACAATGATATTATTTGCATAATGTGAATAGAACAACAAGGATAATCCCATGCTATACTTGCCTTGCTCAAACTGGTCCTGAAGATCTTGCTCGTAGAAAGGCTCTTGATCCCCAACGAATTGCTCACCGTCTATACTCGACCAACAAGAGCAACAACACACATCCAGAGGCAATCATGCATAAACAAACAAGACTATAATTAGAACAGTACACCATCAGTAAGAAAACAAAATAAAGGACTTTAAAACGAATCTACAACTCGCTAGGATCACACAGACGCGAAGATCACGAAAAACTGAGCTAAAACGACAAAGTTATGAATTTACGAAGATTTCCTATAGAAAAATAAATACTTTAATAAAAACTCGAAAATAAATTAATCCAAACCTACGGTATAGTTCTATAGTCACGTAGGACCAAATCAGAGTTAAAACGGAGATTCTACGACTAAAACAAGTTGAGTGGCAAAACTGTAAATATCAGAAAGCGTATTTTTCATTTTCCGAAACGAAATACGTTTTCAACCGATCAAAGCGTACTCTGAGCTTTACGTTTTAGGACTGTGGGTTCTATATACTAGAATCTCAGGGTCTCTTGTACAAATTTACAAACGAACCGGTAACTTCTAATTACATCCGTTAGATTCAAAATCAATGATCCAGATTGGATCAGGGAGAGAGAAGGGAAGCCAGCGCGCTCCGGCCGATTCCCGGCCGCCGGCGAGCTTCCACGGCGGCGCCATCACCGGAGAAGGCCAAAACACCGTTCCGACCACCAAACGATGAAAGGAGAACACCGGGAGGTCGAGAAGCTCACGGCGAACTCACCCCGCGCGAAGATTGGACCGGAGGATGACCGGAAGGCGGCGGCTAGCTCGCGGTGGCGGCTATGGCGGCGGTGGTGCTTGCGGTGGCGCGATGAGGTGACTAGGGCGGCTCCAAAAGGATGGGATGGGGGCGAAATAGTGCGGGGGTCCCGTTTTATAGCTCGTAGGCGTCGGTATACATGGAAAAGGCAAAGATTTGCGGCGGATTCGGATCACCGAATCGAAGAAGGAGGAGAAGGCGGTGCGGAGCCGGAGGAAGAAGAAAGGAAAGGGGAGAAGGTCGCTGACAGGCGGGCCCAGCAGGTCAGCGGCGGTCAGCGGCCGATGCGGGACGCAGGCGCGCGCGCGATGACGGGCCGACAGGCCGCGGCTTGGGCTCGGCCCAGGGAAACCGAGGCGGGCGCGGGGAAAAGCAGGGGTGGGCCACCGCTGCAGGCCGAGCTCTGGGCTGCGGGAGGGTTTCAGCCCGAAGAGGAAAATTCCCTTTCTCTTTTTCTTTTTCAAACTTTTCAAAGCCAAATTTCAAAGAATTTTCAAATCCAAATTGAATTTGATTTAAACCACTCATCACAAAATCCCAAATGCAGTAGCATGAATGCTCAATCATGTTCCTACCCTTAGATTAAATTTTTAAATTTATAAAAATTATTATTATCCTAAATTTGCATGCTCACAAAATTATATATAAAAATCATATATTCCTATTTTTCTTCTTTCCAAAATTTTAGGGTGTTACAATTCTACCCCCCCTTAAGATGAATCTCGTCCCGAGATTCGACCGATGCTTACTCAAACAATTGCGGGTAGGTTTTTCTCAGATCCTCTTCTCGCTCCCAAGTAGCCTCTTCTGCTGTGTACCGATTCCACTGTACCTTACACATTTTGATTATTCGACTTCTCGTGACTCTGTCAGCAGTCTCCAAAATTTTAACCGGGAACTCTTCATATGTAAGATCCTCCTTAACAGTGAGCTCCTCTAACGGAATCTGTTCCTTTGGTACTCGCAAACATTTCTTCAGTTGAGACACATGGAACACATCATGTACACCTACCAAACTCTCGGGTAATTCCAATTGATATGCCACTTCTCCACGTCTCTCTATAATCTTGAAAGGTCCAATATATCTTGGTGCCAATTTACCCTTCATGTTAAATCTCTTCACACTTCTCATGGGAGACACTTTCAAGTAAACATAATCCCCTACCTCAAAAGTCAACTCTCTTCTACGCGTATCAGCATAACTTTTTTGTCGGGACTGTGCTATTTTTAGATTATCTCTAATCATTCTCACTTTCTTTTCAGCATCCTTTAGTACATCAGGCCCAAACACTTGACTCTCCCCTGTCTGATTCCAGAACAACGGGGTCCTACATTTTTGTCCATACAGAGCCTCAAACGGTGCCATCTGAAGACTCTTCTGATAACTATTATTATAAGAGAACTCTGCATAAGGCAAGCTCTTATCCCAGCTAGTACCATATTGTAAAGCACAAGCTCTCAACATATCTTCCAATATCTGATTAATTCTCTCTGTTTGACCATCTGTCTGGGAATGATAAGCTGTACTAAAGTTTAGTTTAGTTCTCAATGATTCATGTATCTTTTGCCAATAATGAGATGTAAACTGAGTACCTCGATCAGACACAATCTTCTTTGGAACTCCATGTAGACTCACTATTCTTTCCATATACAACTCTGCCAATTTCGCACTGCTATATGTAGTCCTCACTGGCAGAAAATGAGCAACCTTAGTCAGACGATCCACTATCACCCAAATGGAATCATATCCTCTCTGAGCCCGTGACAACTCAACTATAAAGTCCATACCAACCTCTTCCCATTTCCACTCAGGTATCTGCATAGGCTGTAACAATCCTGCAGGTCTCTGATGTTCAGCTTTCACCCTTTGACAAGTGTCACACAAAGCAACATACTCAGCAACGTCTCTCTTTAAACCATACCACCAATATTTCTCTTTCAGATCCAAATACATCTTAGTACTCCCCGGATGTATGGAATAAGCTGACTCATGAGCTTCACGCAGAATTGCCCTTCTGATATCCTTATCCTCAGGCACACACAGCCTTTTTCCAAACCATAGCGTACCATTATCATCCTTATGAAATCCTAGAGATTTACCCTTCGCTATGTTGTCAGCTATCTCTCTCAACTTTTCATCTTTCAGCTGACCCTTGCGGATTTCCACTGCATTGGTAGTAAATCCTAAGTTCAGATGCTTGCATTCAGCACATAATTCCTTTGGCATAGGCATTACGTGTATTTCATTTGCATAGCTTTTCCTACTAAGAGCATCAGCAACAACGTTGACCTTTCCTGGGTGATAATGCACCTCTAGATCATAGTCTTTTATCAACTCCAACCATCTACGCTGCCTCAAGTTCAGATCTGTTTGAGTGAAGATATACTTTAGACTCTTGTGATCAGTGTATATATCACTCTTGTGTCCAATCAAATAATGTCTCCATATCTTTAATGCATGAACCACTGCAGCTAATTCCAAATCATGAGTAGGGTAATTCAACTCATGCTTCCTCAACTGCCTCGATGCATATGCCACAACTCTACCTTCTTACATAAGAACACATCTCAAACCCAATCGAGATGCACACAATAGATAGAGAAAGGTTTATTCAGATCTGGCAAAACTAAGACGGGTGCAGTAGTCAATCTTTTCTTTAATTCCTCAAAATTAGCCTGGCACTTCTCAGACCATACAAACTTGGCATTCTTCTCCAATAATGCAGTCATTGGTTTTGCAAGCTTTGAAAACCCCTCTATAAATCTCCTATAATAGCCAGCCAATCCCAAGAAGCTACGGATCTCACTTACATTGATGGGTGGCTTCCAGTTCAATACATCTTTCACCTTGCCAGGATCTACTGATATTCCTCCATTTGAGACAATATGACCCAGAAAAGGAACTTCCTTCAACCAAAACTCACATTTACTCCTTTTTGCATATAGTTGGTGTTCTCTGAGCTTTTGCAAGACCAACCTCAAATGTTCAGCACGTTCTTCCTCAGTCTTGGAAAATACTAGAATATCATCAATGAATACCACTACAAACTTGTCTAGATATTCCATGAACACCTTATTCATTAAGTACATGAAGTATGCAGGGGCATTAGTCAAACCAAAAGACATCACTGTATACTCATATAACCCATACCGTGTGGTAAAAGCTGTCTTTGGTATATCCCTGGCACGAATCTTCAATTGATGATATCCAGAGCGAAGATCAATCTTGGAGAATACACAAGCTCCTCTCAACTGATCAAACAGGTCATCAATTCTAGGCAATGGGTACTTATTCTTGATAGTAACGTCATTAAGAGACCGATAATCTACACACATCCTCTGAGTTCCATCTTTCTTATCCACAAAAATCACTGGTGCTCCCCATGGTGAAGAACTAGGACGAATAAAACCCTTATCCTGCAACTCCTTAATTTGTTTCTTAAGTTCTTCTAATTCATTTACTCCCATTCTATATGGACGCTTAGCTATGGGTGCAGTTCCAGGTAATAATTCAATAATAAATTCAATGTCACGGTCTGGTGGCATACCTGGCAATTCCTCAGGGAACACATCGGGAAACTCCTCCACAACTGGATCTTCCTGGTTGGCACCGTCATTGAGCTGGTTCACTGTAGCGGTCTCCTGTTTCTGCACTTTTACCTCAACCTTGATTCTATCACCCTTTGGTGTTGTCAGTACAACTGATTTACCGTTGCACTGAATCTCTGCTTGTTGTTGCATCATCCAATCCATTCCCAATATAAGATCAATCCCAGCTGTTCTCAATACTATAGGACTAACTGTAAACTCTACCCCCCTTAAGTTGAGACTAATCGGAAGACAGCGATAAGGTGCTGGCATGCTTCCACCAGGTGAGTTTACTAAGATAGGGTTCTTCATGGCACACAAATGGATTCTATGTATTCTAACAAATGATTGTGATATGAAAGAATGTGATGCTCCAGAATAAAAAAGAACAGTGGCGGGAGTAGAGTGGACATCGAACGTACCAAGCATAACTTCTGGCTCCTCCACTGCGGTCTCCTGGGACAAGTGATTCACCCTTCCAGAGTTAGGTGCTGGCTTCTGGTGGCTGCTCTGTCTCTGGGGAGTCTGCTGGTTGGGCTTCTCAGGGCAATTGTAGGATAAGTGACCTTCTTTCCCACATCGGAAACACCTGTTGGGAGTATTGGGAGCACTAGTCTTCGTGGGAGTGTTGTTGGAAGGACCCTGACGCTGTGCTTGATTCCCATTCTGCTGCGGAGGACGTTGGTTGCTATTCTGTGGCTGGAATGGGGGACGTTGCGGGAAGTGTCCACGGAAAGGGGCCTGACCACGATTTCACTGTCCGGAAGGAGGCCTCTACTGATTAGTCTGCTGAAAGCCAGTACGTGGACGGGTGTTGCTACCAGAGGCTTGTCCCTGTAACCTTTTCCTCTTTGCATCCATTTCCTTGCGCTTGTTATCCACCACGATAGCGCGGTTCACAAGCGTATGAAAGTTAGGGTAGGTATTGGAGTTCAACTGCAACTGTAGTCCATCATATAATCCCTTCAAGAAGCGACGCTGCTTATCATTGTCATTGGCCACCTCATGTGGAGCATATCGTGACAATTGAGCAAACTTGTCATGGTACTCAGCTACAGTCATTGACCCTTAGGTCAAGTTCCTGAATTCTTCCGCCCTCAACTCTATCATTCCTTCAGGTATATGGTAAGCCCTGAAGTTCTCTCTAAACTCCTGTCAGGTGACTGCAGGAGCATTAGCGGGACGACCATACTCATATGACTCCCACCAATCCTGAGCTTCTCCCTGAAGTTGTCCGGAAGCGAACAACACCTTCTGTCGGTCATCACATTGTGCAATATTGAGTTGTTTCTCCATAGCACGAAGCCAATCGTCGGCTTCCAAAGGATCAGCAGCATGTGTGAACACTGGGGGACGACCCTTCAAAAATTCACCACGCTTATCACGTGGTTGAGCCCCAGCAACTGGCTGATTTTGCTGATTCTGCACCAGTTGTTGCATCAACTGCGTCTGCACTGCCAACAATTGCTCGATGGTTGGTGGCGGTGGTGGTGGTGGATTTGGGAGAATGTTTCCACGACCCCTGCCTCTTCCTCTTCCGGCCATCTGCCACCCATAAACATGCAAACTTTAAGAATTCCATGTTATCAACCACTTATAATATAAAGAATGAGATCTGAAAGTTTTCTGGACGAGTAGCAATATTGATAGTTCAGTATTTCAATCATATCTCGAGCTACAGAAGTCCAAAAGAGGCATGCTTTATATGGTTGGAAAGCTTATAAAATTATCCACAACTTCTATTCAGACCTCAAGATCAGATTCTGTCGTTAAGTCTATGAAAAATAAGGCGTAACAGAAACTGTCCCAGATTCCAGACTGTACAGAAACTTTAACTTGTAAAAATTATATCTCTCGAACCAGATCAGATAAAAAGGTAATTCCAGTGGCATTTGAAAGATGCTTAAGTCTAGTTTCTCTCATTGAAATTTCATAAATATTGCACGAACCGTTTTTAAATTATAGCAGAAACATTGCAGACTGCTCCCGAAAACAGCAAGGACAGAAACGTGATAATACCAAACCCAACTATCATTCCCTTGACTATTAAACTTATTATTCTTAAAAATGGAACTTGTAGACATGCCTACAAGTCCCAACACTCAAACAAAGATCCAACTCACACATAAGCATAATAATAAAGCAACTGGCACACCAAGGTTCAAACCACACGACAGACTCGACTGACTCAACTGAAGTTACTAAGAACGTTCTTATTACATAAAGGACTCCTACTTCCTAAGGAAGTGGCTCATGCTCTAATGTCTCATAAATCTTGGGCATGCCTTGGTTTGCTCAGAGTTCATCAATGGTTGCCTGGCACCTCTTGATAGTCTTCCCTTGTGCCTTCACCATCTCTTCTAACTGCAACTTCCTATCCATCATATCATAGACAAGGTTCACCATCACCCGAGGTAGTGGCTCTAGCTGCACTGGATCTGTCATAGCCCATCCAAGGTCGGGGTGTGCACGAGGAAAGTAGCGATGAATGTCATGCTTCATAAGGTTAAAGCGAAGATAGCGGAGACCCATACATGCTTCAAAAGCAACATCTTCAATGCTATCCTCTATAGTAGCTCGATGACCCACGTGAGAGAACATCCTGTCCAGCTGATACGCCCCCTTGTCTTGTTTATGTGCAAAGATGCTTGCCCTTGCCTTCCAGTACGTATCCTCCAGTGGATGAGTGTACTCCCAGCAGACGTACTCCATAGCTGGATGCCAATCAGCGAAGTAAGCAATGAGCATCCCCACAAGGCGAAGATGAGAGATAGCATTCCCTCCATTCCTGTGGTAGATCCTCACAGTCCACCCCATTGGAGGAGGTGGCATATCTCCAAGAGCTTCATGATGTGGTGGAGACGGGGGTTGTCCTCCTCCATTAACTTCCTCTTCATCAGCTTCAATCTCGATGATCTCTGGATCTTCTTCAGGCTCGGGCTCTTCCTAGGGAGGTGCTGGTGCTTGGATTGGTGCTTCAGGGGCCTACTCCTGTTCCTGGGGTTCTGGCTCTTGTGGCTCTTCAGTTGTAAGCAGGGCACGAGGTGGGTAGTATCCTCCAGAGCTGATGCGGGCAGTCTTACGGTCACGGGCCATCTACAGGATTTTTAGATGAAGTTAGAATAGAGGCAAAATTTCGTAATAGAATGAGACATAAGAAGCATAAAAATTTATCAAATAACAAGAGCAAGATAGTGAGCATAAAAATAGTGTAAAGATGATGCTAAATCGACCATTTCTAGCTAGGCTTGCGTCCTACAGTCAACAAGAGCTCTGATACCAATTTGTCACACCCATTTAATGACCAAATGGAATGCATACCCTTATGTGTGCCCAGAGATCAATCACACATAAGTTCACAAATTATAACGGAAGTATCATCACAAATGTTATTACATCACGATATTTAACACATAGTCTTAACACAAATGTAGCGGAAGTAAAAATAATAAACTCTCTTGGTAATCTTCAGGTACATTGACTGGTTGACAGCAAGTCTAGTAATCTTCAGGGAAGTAGGCGTAGTAGTCACTATTACCACCATCTGTTACCCATCCGGGATTTTTATCCAAGTAAGAAGAATAAACAAGCGTAAGTACATCTCGTACTCAACAAGTGTAACATGGGGTTCATGAGGCTCAAAAAGGCATAACATTGGTTTATCAGCATGTAGCTTTTAGTTAGCATAATTTTAACATATCAATAGCATCAAAATGTCTCAATGTAAACAATAAACATATGATCCATGTGAAATGATTGATGAATAGCAAAAACATAACCATTAACAATTATCAACTATTCCATAAGGGTCCAAGGCCACTCGTGACCGTGAGCACGGCTGTTATAACAGTTTTACACTCTGCAGAGGTTGTACACTTTCACTGTGAGTCGTGTTACCCAAATGCCCAGGTTAATTACTCCCAAAACACTACCAAGGTGAGCAGGCAGGGTAAACACTATGAAGTCTTTCGAAGGTTCGTCTAACAAGTTAGGGCCATTAGATTCACTCGGCAAGCAGATGTAGAGCCCCCCTTCCAAATGGCACAATAACCCGCAGCCTATACACATAAGGACAGAGGCCGCACTATACCCGATTCATCAAGCCATTCTTACGCCAAAAAGGTTACCTCTAACAAGCTAGAAAAGGTCCTTCTATATGACTAAAGCCAGAGCCATATAGCCCCCACAGTTATACTGTAAATCCCGGATTGTCGCTTATAGATGGGTCCTTATGGAGAGTAATTAGAGCATCAAAAGTAACCCCCATGCTCTAATCCCCTTTAAACATTAATCAAAATCATCTTTTAATGTTTGTTGCATATTCCTCTAATCAATTTACATGATCATAGTCCATGTTCAAGCACTAGCCATACTACTCAATGCATTGTAATAGGTATCAAGGTGTAGGATCAATCACTAAGTCATCCTTAACAAGGAATAGATGCACAATGATATTATTTGCATAATGTGAATAGGACAACAAGGATAATCCCATGCTATACTTGCCTTGCTCAAATTGGTCCTGAAGATCTTGCTCGTAGAAAGGCTCTTGATCCCCAACGAATTGCTCACCATCTATACTCGATCAACAACAGCAACAACACACATTCAGAGGCAATCATGCATAAACAAACAAGACTATAATTAGAACAGTACACCATTGGTAAGAAAACAAAATAAAAGGTCTTTAAAACGAATCTACGACTCGCTAGGATCACACAGACGCGAAGATCACGAAAAACGGAGCTAAAACGACAAAGTTATGAATTTACGAAGATTTCCTATAGAAAAATAAATACTTTAAAAAAAACTCGAAAATAAATTAATCCAAACCTAATGTACAGTTCTATAGTCACGTAGAGCTCGCAAATATGAATCTAACGCAATTTGAATGGACCAAATCGGAGTTAAAACGGAGATTCTACGACTAAAACAAGTTGAGTGGCAAAACTGTAAATATTAGAAAGCGTATTTTCATTTTCCGAAACGAAATACGTTTTCAACCGATCAAAGCGTACTCTGAGCTTTACGTTTTAGGACTGCGGGTTCTATATACTAGAATCTTAGGGTCTCTTTTACAAATTTACAAACGAACCGGTAACTTCTAATTACATCCGTTAGATTCTAAATCAACGATCCAGATTGGATCGGGGAGAGAGAGAAGGGAAGCCGGCGCGCTCCGGCCGATTCCCGGCCGCCGGCGAGCTTCCACGGCGGCGCCATCACCGGAGAAGGCCAAAACACCGTTCCGACCACCAAACGATGAAAGGAGAACACCGGGAGGTCGAGAAGCTCACGGCGATCTCACCACGCGCGAAGATTGGACCGGAGGATGACCGGAAGGCGGCGGCTAGCTCGCGGTGGTGGCTATGGCGGCGGTGGTGCTTGCGGTGGTGCGACGAGGCGACTAGGTCGGCTCCAAAAGGATGGGATGGGGGCGGAATAGTGCGGAGGTCCCGTTTTATAGCCCGTAGGCGTCGGTATACATGGAAAGGGCGAAGATTTGCGGCGGATTTGGATCACCGAATCGAAGGAGGAGAAGGCGGTGCGGAGCCGGAGGAAGAAGAAAGGAAAGGGGAGGCGGTCGCTGACAGGCGGGCCCAGCAGGTCAGCGGCGGTCAGCGGCCGATGCGGGACGCAGGCGCGTGCGCGATGACGGGCCGACAGGCCGCGGCTTGGGCTCGGCCTAGGGAAACCGAGGCGGGCGCGGGGAAAAGCAGGGGTGGGCCGCCACTGCAGGCCGAGCTCTGGGCTGCAGGAGGGTTTCGGCCCGAAGAGGAAAATTCCCTTTCTCTTTTTCTTTTTCAAACTTTTCAAAGCCAAATTTCAACGAATTTTCAAATCCAAATTGAATTTGATTTAAACCACTCATCACAAAATCCCAAATGCAGCAGCATGAATGCTCAATCATGTTCCTACCCTTAGATTAAATTTTTAAATTTATAAAAATTATTATTATCCTAAATTTGCATTCTGTGATGTTCGCATAGTATGCATATGATGTTCACGTAGTATATAATGATGTTCTACGATGATTCTGTATGTTCATGTACTATACATGTGTTGTTCTTATTATGTTTTTTGTGATGTTCTATGATATATTTAGTGATATTCACTTAGTATACATATGATGTTATATAGTATATTTTTAATATGTTTGAAAAGTACCCATGTCATATTCTTTTAAATTTTTCTCTATTACGTGTTTTTTTTCTTATGCTTTGTTCCAGATTTTATTATTATTTATTTATATTATTTATTTATTTATTTATTTTATGTATATTATAATACCAATTTCATGTTCTTCTAACAAAGACGGAACATTGTTTCTTTGAACCTAGAACATCTTCTCTGCTCAATAATAGAAATGCAAAGTTTTGAAATCAACCAACTAATGTTCTTCTAATAAGTTAAGATGCCTCCAATTACTGGAATGGCTTTCATACTTAAAAAAACACAAAAGCCTTACAAAACCCAAAATTCGAAGAAAAATTGGCCATCAAGTCTAACATAATCAACCACAAGACATACAGAGTGAAACCAACCTGATCAAGTGTAATAGGCACCACTTTTGCCCCCTTCCCTAGCAACGGTTGCCGCGTCCTCACCTAAACCCACAATTCTTTTCTTTCCTTTTCTTTTCCTTTTTCTTTTCTTTTTTTTTCGTGCTTCATTTTTATTTATATTTCTTTTTTTGTTTTATGTGATTTTTTATTATTCTTTCTATTTTTCTATTTTTATGTTTCTTTTATTTCTTTTTTCTTTTCTCTTCTTTTTCCTTTGCTTTCATGTTCTTATGAATTTTTTATTTCTTTTCTTCAATTTTTTTTGTTTCTTTTTTCGTTCCATGTGATTTTTCTTTTTTTAAATTTTCTATTCTATTTTTCTATTTTACCTTACTTAATTATTTTTTATGTTTAATTTTTTATATCCGATATTCCATGAGACGTTCATATAGTATAGATGTGATGTTCTACGATGTTTTTTTATGCTCACGTGGTATACAATATCATGTTCTTTCATGTTTTTTTGATGTTCATATAGTATACCTGTGATGTTCTATGATATTTTTTGTGATGTTCACGTGTTATAAATGTGATGTTCTATGATGTTTTTCCATATATTTATGTGGTCTAGATGTGATGTTTTAGATGTATTTTTTGATGTTCGCATAGTATAAATGTGATGTTCACGTAGTATATAATGATGTTCTATGATGTATTCCGTGTGTTTATGTAGATTTTCTATTTTTCTATTTTTACCTTACTTAAGTATTTTTTATATTTAATTTTTTATTTTTTATATTCCATGAGATGCTATGTTCATATAGTATAGATGTGATGTTGTTTGTGATGTTCACGTGGTATATAATGTCATATTCTGTGATGTTCATGTAGTATACATATGATGTTCTATAATATTTTTTGTGATGTTCACGTGTTATAAATATGATGTTCTGTGATGTTTTTTATATGTTCACGTGATATAGATGCGATGTTCTACAATGTATTCTGTGATGTTCGCATAGTATGCATATGATGTTCACGTAGTATATAATGATGTTCTACGATGATTCTGTATGTTCATGTACTATACATGTGTTGTTCTTATTATGTTTTTTGTGATGTTCTATGATATATTTAGTGATGTTCACTTAGTATACATATGATGTTCTATAGTATATTTTTAATATGTTTGAAAAGTACCCATGTGATATTCTTTTAAATTTTTCTCTATTACGTGTTTTTTTTCTTATGCTTTGCTCCAGATTTTATTATTTTTTATTTATATTATTTATTTATTTATTTATTTTATGTATATGATAATACCAATTTCATGTTCTTCTAACAAAGACGGAACATTGTTTCGTTGAACCTAGACCATCTTCTCTGCTCAATAATAGAAAATGCTCTATCTTTATTAGACAAATGTTCGTTAAATTTTTTATCTAAATATATCCATGTGGGATCTTGTTTTAAATGATTTATTGCAAGAAACCCGATGGTGTAATTGGATTTCAGTTTGGATGCTTGGTTTAAGAGTTATGACTTTTTAAAGTATGTTGATGAAAGTAGAGAACGATATGGATAAGGTAGGCCCTGCAGGTGGGCAGGCTGCGTCAGCCACCAGCTATCCGCCCGTGCGCGCGCGCCTGACCAGCGCTTGGGCAGGAATTCAATTGGGTGGGAACCATCGGACGAAGAATATGGTCCGCCCAATGGACGCTAGCAGGCCCCGGTCGTAGGGGCCGTCACATGCAACGATGCCTGAGCTGAGGCCCCCTATGTTGATCAGGGACACTATTGGCTGGGCAGGGAGTCCAATACGAGCACCGTGCCAAGTAGAGGACTTAAAATCAGATGGACAGGTTCCATCAAAAGAAATCCAACCAACTAATCTATGTTATTTTCCAAAAATTCACGAATTTGGGCTAAAAATACAAAAAAAATTGATACAGGGAGGACCCCATCGGCCAGCCACATGTAAATTCGCACTCTACGCGGCTGCTAGGGTTTGAACCCATGACCACAGGCTTGCGCAATCCCTCCTCTAACCACTCCACCCAATACTAGTCTATATTGCAAAATCCGAGCATAAATTGATTATTTGAGGCCCTAAACGAATTCAAATAAAAATATTGTCAACTACAAAGTTTCATAACTTTTCGAGATCTACAACTTTCATGTTGGTAGTTTCTCCGTCTGAGGTCGTTTACAAAATTTGAATTTCAAATTTCAAAAATTCAAACGTAGTTTTCCTTCACAAGATGATTTCAAATGAAAAAGTTGTCAACTACAAAGTTTCATAACTTTTTCAGATTTACAACTTTCGTTTTTGTTGTTTGTCCATCCGAGGTCGTCTCAAAAATTTAAATTTCAAATTTTCGAAAATTCAAATGTAGTTTTCCTTGAAAAGATGATTTCAAATAAAAAAGTTATCAACTACAAAGTTTCATAACTTCTCGAGATCTACAACTTTTATTTTGGTAGTTTGTCCATCTGAGATCGTTTACAAAATTTAAATTTCAAATATGAGAAAGTCAAATATAGCTAACATTGACAAGATGATTTCAAATGAAAAAGTTGTCAACTACAAAGTTCTTTAACTCACCAAGATCTACAACTTTTACTTTGGTCATTTCTTCATCTGAGATTGTGGTAGTAATGTTGTTCACAAATGTTACATATCTCTCAAACTACGAGAAACTATAAGACAAATGTAAATTGTGAACAACATCACTATCACAATCTTAGATGAACAAATGACCAAAATAAAAGTTGTAGACCTTTATGAGTTCTAGAACTTTTATGTTCATGACTTTTTCAGCTGAAGTCATTTAATGTTTCAAAATCACGTTTGAAGTTGCAATTTTTTGAAATTTAAAATTCAAATAGATAAAACTCAGTCACGTGAAAAGATGGACATAATAATAGTTGTAAGTACACAATAGATTGATACACCATGATTTTAGAAATTTTAAGGACAAAAAATCATCAAAATTGAAGTTAATACGAGGGAGAAAACTAGTTACAAGTTTTAGCCAGATATTAAAAAGAGAAATCAAAGTTCTTCAACAATTTCAAAATTTAATTTGAAACAGAATTTTGAAGCAATAAATGATTTCAAATGAAAAAGTTGTAAACATCAAAGTTTCATAACTTTTCAGTATTTACAACTTTTATATTGGTCATTTCTCCATCCGAGATTGTTTATAAAAAAATAAATTTTAATGCTTAATTTTAAATATTCGGAGTCCATTTTTGCTGAGCCGCCCATTTGTAGGGGCTGCTGGATATTGAGCCGCTCCTACAAATCGGATTTGTAGGGGCTGCCGACTAATTTGGCTACCATTTGTAGAGCTGCCCCTACAAAAAAAAAGAGGACGTTGCTACAAATCGTTTTTATAGTAGTGGATGGTCCCAGAGTAGCTTAAATGTGCTTATGTGGTTTACGATTATGTCTCCATGCCATTTTATTTTCTTCCTCTAGACTTGAGGTCAAGTAAAATTACTATATAGTACTGTATAAATGCTAACAATTCCTCCTATTTGGATATATAAGCCATCCATTTTAATATATGAACGCATTATCCAAATAATCTTAATCTATGAACAGTAATATATAAAGTGCAGTTTTATTTGGGTATAAGCACGTCAGGTAACAGGTAGTGCGCATCTTATATCTTTTAATATTCTAATCGCCCACCCTTGATCTCCAGCCGAAAGTGGCCACCTGTTGCTCCTCCCAAAACTCTTTTCCATTACCCTAAAAAGGCATCTTTTACTTTCTTTACTAGCACAAGGAACAATAAAATAAAAATACATGTTTTTTACCAGAATTATCTTACTTGTTTTCCCTCTATTTTCTTTCTTATCCATGAAGTAATTGTACCCTAACCAACTTTAGGCGTTAGTCTGTTGGTCACAATACCATGAAAACAATTTTCGGCACTCCTAGCGCATGCACGCCTGGATTCAGAATCGCGTCCGGATGCACCTGACAGATGCCTGCACAGGTCCGAGTCTCCCCGCCCCCACGAGAAGAAAGAACGACAACCACGCCCGCCACCTCCACGGACCGTAGACTCGCGTCCGAGTGTCTGGCCCCCCACGAGAAGAAAGAAACCATGCCTGCCGCTCCACTGGGTATACTCGTTTCGATCCTGGTGGCCCGTGCGAGACCCAACATCCCGCCACGCTGCCCCCGTCCCCCGCCATCCCGTTGCACCGCCCATTCCCCTGCTGTGCCGCCTGTCCCCCCCATCCCGTCGCGCTACCCATCCCCTGCCGCACTCACGCTAGGTGCGTCACATCCTCGCCACGGAACAAGTTCTACTACAACATCACAACAAAACGACTGCAACAAACAGAACAAAGCTACTGCAACACGAGATGCAAGATCAGAAAAAAAGAAACTAATGCAACAAAAAGAAATATTACTTGTTGCAACACCATAAGAAGACTATTGCAACAAAAAATAGAACAAAAAAAGCAAAAAATGCAAGAGCAACATCAGAAAAATGACTAAGGTAACAAAAAAATTACTTGTTGCAACAACAAAGCAAATCTACTACAACAACAAAAAGACAAAAGCTCAAAGCGAAAAGCCAACATCAGAAGACTAATGCAACAAAGAAAAAATACTTGTTGCAACAACAATACAAAGCTACTGCAAGAATAGAAACAAAAGCGCAAATGCGAGATGCAACATCATAAAAAAGACAAATGCAACAAAGAAAAGATATTTGTTGCAACAGCAAAACAACGCTGCTGCAACATCAGGAACAACAGCGCAAATGCGAGATGCAAACATCAGAAAAAGAGACTTATGAAATAAAGGAACATTACTTATTACAACAGCAAAAAAAAGCTACTGCAACAGATCTCGCCGAAACCCTAGCCACCATGGCGTCCCTCTGATCCAGAGGAAGAGGAGGAGGAGAAGAGCTCTGATCCAGAGGAGGAGGTGGAGGAGGAAGGCTCAGATCCAAAGAAGGATCCACCTACGTCCCCGGAAAAAACTGCCGTCATCGCCCTCCTGAGGTCGTGGAGGGATGGAGGGAGGGAGGGGCGGCTCGCCGAAAGCCGACGCCGTCGCCCTCATCTCCGGTGGCATGGAGGTCGCGGAGGGGGTGGAGGGAGGGAGGGGGGAAGGAGGGATGGGTGGCTCAATAGAAGCCGCCGCCGTCACCCTATTCTCCGGTGGCATGGAGGTCACGGAAGGGATGGATGGAGGGAGGGAGTGGAGAGAAAGCGGGAGGAAGAGCGAGCGAGCAGAAAGAGACTAGATGCGTGGGGGTCATGGGCGAGCCGTGCAGGGTTGGGCGTGGTTGGGCAAGCCATGCGGGGTCCGTCCGGACAGGACGGACACCCGCACGATATCATTATCGATCAATTTTTAGGGATCACTAAGAATGGTGTTGTAAATAAGGGAGGACTTGGTGGCTGGTTTGGGTGGTGGCAAGGCCGCGGGATCTCCCGGATGCCATTGTGGTTGCTGTTTCATGGGGAGTTGCGCCCTAGTCGTGCACCGAGGATGTAGGCATATCGCCAAACCTCATTAGAAAACATAGTGCCTCGGTGTCGTTCTCATTTGTGTATTTTCTTCTATGTTGGTTATGCTTCCGCGTCCGTCGGTTAGTAGATCTGTTTGGGTCTAGATCTAACCGTGTACTCTAACAACTTGCATGCCTAGGGATCACGGCCCGGTACGGCATGACACATTATGAGAGGTTGGAGCGTACAAACGCATCACGCAGCCCAATTCCCACATCTAGCTTGTTGCACGAAGGAGTAAAGCATTTTGCGCACCTGACCTTTTCATACAAAAAAAGGTCAGCGGCTGAACGGAACCAAGGTGAAGGACTGAAGGTTTCATATGAATCGGAGATTGGGGAAAACTAGATCGGTGACTCAGGCTACCCCTTCTTCCCTGGCTCGTCACACTATACCAAGAATCGAACCTCACCGTTACAGAGTCCAACGCCTAGTTTGACATAAGGCACTGTAGAGCAACAACAATACGTACGAGCGAGGACACCGGTCAAGTTCAAGGAGACACGTGGAAGTTTCGTCTCTAGTGCTACAGAGTGAAGCAATGACCGATGAAGTTAGGGGCCAAGGAAGAAGCAACCAACACTTCCAGCTCGGCCATGTCGTTGACCTTGGATCTGCTCTGTTATGGCTGCCGAGGTACAGGTACAGGGAAGCTAACTCGGAAAAGAAAGAGTTTTTGGTTGCCCTGTTTTGGCATGCAGGGTGTGTATCAGTTGACACTCGCATAGTTCTAGAGCTACCCAACGGATGAGAACAAAACTACAAATTCTGAAAACTGGAAAGTAATACAATTAGTATCTTATCTTACAAGTGTTGAGAAACAATAACCCTAATATTATTGTGGGCTCATACCAAATATACCCCTAAAGGGTTAAGACTATATAAAGGAACCTGTACCGATCTATAATGAAAGAAGAGATACGAGTTCCACGGTATACTTGCGTCTCCTGTGTTTTCTTGTGTATTGTTTTTGGGATTAGGCAAGGGAGACGGAATCAATCTACAACTTCTACACGTCTTTTTCTTGGGACCAGGAACGGAACACGGATCTGACAATCCGTGGATAGGCCGATTCTTAACACGTTATCAGCAGCTCTTCCAACTGGGTGAGTCGTTCCATGATATGTTTGCCATCAAATCAATCTCTATTTTGGTTTTGCTAATAATAGATTGATTTTTTTTTCTCTCGATATGACCATCTCGGCAACACGTGAGCCATGGAGGTGCTCATGGCCGTCGTCAGTCATCCCCGCCGCTGGGAGCCAGAGCGAGCCGCCGTGATCCGTGGACCTGATCTGCTGGCATCCTGACGCAATCTATTGCATGGCATCCGTTGATGCTTTCCATTAGAGCCTCAATCCACCACAAGAGAATCGATGCAATCAGTTGCATGGCGTGAGATTAACCACCGCATCTGAGCTCGCAATTTGTGTGGCTGCGCCCTTGTGCTTAGATGCGCCACTAAACCCACCATGAGATGCATGGCTGATTGCCATCCCATGTTTGATGCGCCAGCATCATTCAACACCGAGCAAGCAACGTCAAAGGACGGGCAATTGTTTCTCTAGGCATGTCGACGACTAGGCAGGTCTATATATATTGCTATTAAAAAAACTTGAAGTTAATGATAATAGCATGATTTTTTTTGCAATGGTATATTATGCGGATATTTTATGATCTTCCATATGTTTTGGATAAGATGGTTTAGAACCCCATGGAAGTTTTACATTGGCTTTATGTTTTCCTTGCATTGTTTGTATGTGAATATTATATGGGATTATAATCCTGAAGTATTACCAAGGCCAATATAAATAACCTGGAAAAACACATATGCTTGGAAAACTCTGGGAAATAAATGAAATATGTATAGCTACATAAGACCATTTTTTCTTACTCTAGCGCTCTCTTTTAATGCTTTGGTTTATTTACCAGAAGTAACCTAAAGAAAAACCATTGCATGAGACTTGTTGGTATATCACACAAATAAATTTGGGATTATTTTATAAAAAAAAGAGAACTAATACCTCGCCTAGGCATATTTGCCAAATGTGACCTGAAGTCAACATGTTGCCCTTGTCTCTCTGCTGCAGAATAAGCATGAGATGCCATCATAATTGAGGTTTGTTTCAAAGCAACGTTATGTGACTTTAAACTAATATATCCCCCTAGGCAACAAGAAGTTGCTACAAAAGTACCGAAGGAATTAATATTCTGAGTTTTTTCCTAATTAGTGCGAAAGCACAATACTTCTTCCTGATGAAGAAAATTGCGTGTCCTTCCTTGGACTAATAAAGCCCTGAAGTGCATATCAAATCTCAGAATAATTAGAGGTACCCACAATCGCTGAAATGATAGTGGGCATTATCTTCGGAAACTGTTGTATAGTCTACAAGTACAGTAAGATGAATTATATGGTGGAGTGACTTCTCTACGCAATAATATGCTGGCTAGTAGTCCCGTTCATGGCACACCTTAAATAATTTATTAAGATCTACTTGTCATCTGCCAGAAGATGGAAAGCAGGCAACAAGTATGAATCTCACATCACAATAAAGCTGGAAGCTAATTTTTGGATATTAATTAATTATCAGTTATAGCAGTCATCCTAGGCTCTTGAAGGCCATATGGATCTTGACAACTGCATATGTTTCTTAGATGTACCTTTTACCAATGAAACATTGTGCTATTAGTTGAGAGTTTATCCCAGAAGGATATTGGTCACTATTGCTTTTGCGAAGCAGCTGTTTTTTTTTCTTAAGTCAATGACTTTGCATTAAAATAATATTTCCTAGATAAATAAAAATCCTTGGCTTCTCTTCATGCTGAATAATGAATTGATCCAAGTCATGTTTTATATAGAATATGGAATATGTTGCAATAAATATAATGACTCAATTTTTTCAATGTGGTATGAGTAATTGGGTCAAATTTGGGCAATAAACAAAAAGAGCTAGACTATAAAATAACTCTGCATCCGAAATTTATGCTTAGCAACCATGGCTAATTGTCATATTCTTCTTGTATCATACTTATGCACACCAAGTTTAACGCGCCTAAAAGCACAATGCCGTCATTAGTTATCTTTTCTCATACATAGACCTAGAAGGTCAATATAGGTAATGGACAGATTGATTGTCAATTATACAACAATTGGTGAGCATTAGCCCCTGAAGGATTGTTATGGCTAAATTGTGGGTTACGTCAGTAACTATATGTGTTAAGTCCAGAAGACTGCATATGCATTTGTTGAAACCAAGAACTTGCAGAGCAATAATTTATAATTCACCAGAAGTTATGGACTCAACAAGAAGTTGAGGATATATATACCCCTCCTGTAGAAGGAAATATACGCAGTATTCATGCAACTGCATTATGAAGTCCAAGCTCACTGCATATAATAATAGACCCCCTAATAAAGTGCGTAATATTTTCCCAAATAAACCACTACTAAAGCATACATATACACCACTAGAAGTTGGTGAATGGAGAATTTTAGTATGCTATTAAATATCCCGGCATTAGGGGGAGATTAAAGCCCATATTATGAAATGCCTTGATATTTATGAATCAAAACGCACAAATCCAAACTAAACTAGTTGTTTAGTTACACTCCTCTATTCTATAGTATGGAGTTATGCCAGATAGCTACTTGTATTAATGAGGAGCAACCGGATTGGTTAAAATATAAATGAATGCTTCTACCCGAAGTAGACGTGGATATACCCGGGATTAATTTTATATCCATTTGACATTGGCATTTTGATCAAATCATGTGGGGACGCCTGCAAGTAAGATCTAGTGGCCTAAGTCACAAGCATATGCTCATGAAGCAAACTCACATTATATGTGATAAAACTCCTCTCCTACTCTTGTAGAGAAATCACCCTACTGGTGAGTTACCTCACGACGAGGTCCATCCTGAAGATGAAAATCCTAGCAATGCGCGCGTCTTATAAAGCTAGGAAAACGGAACAATAATGGATCTATCATTTTGGGAAATAACGAAGATCATTATTAAGATGTTTAAAGTCGGAAAATATATGTCGACATTTGTTTGCCTCTATAATTGCTAAATTAGTCTCTTTGGGAGAACCCGGATCCAGAACAAAGTCCATAGCAAGAGTGCTTGAAGCTCTCATATCGGGTCAAATGAAACATGCAATTGAGGTTGAACCAAAAATCGCTAAGTAAATATCTTGAACCTGATGTTCGGATAATTATGGGTCATCGTTGAATAATGGGTGGTGAAAAGCGATGGTTCAAAAGGTCCTAATAGAGACCAGTTCCGACGTAATTTTTACAAAAATGTATTCCACTATATAATAAATCTGGCTAATGGCATGAATTAAAATATGCAGTTATGGGATTCTGAAAATCCATGATGAGCAATATTAAAATCTCATACCAATATTGTCTTTATGTGAAATGATCTCCCTATAAGGACAATAACCCCATGAAGGATTTTCCTTGAAGGAATGCATGGTTATAAGTCTGAATGCACCAAAGTAAGTGAATTCCTTGAAAGGAATAAAGACCCATATAAGATCCGAGAAGTAAGAATGAAAAGAGGAACTGAAAAGAACAAAGATATACCATATAAGCACATGAGCTTTTACTATGAGTGTATATATACTTGTGATATGATGCGTTGTCCACCTCAAGATTTGGAGTTGAAGTATCCTCTGAAAAAAATGATATATATGGTGTTACTAGCAATACTTTCCCCGTTACGCTAGAAATACAGACTTGTGATGTCTTACTATGTATTAAAGATTAAAGATTCTTGAAGAATCCATAGTCAATCCTAGAAGGAGGCACGACTATTATGAATTATGAAAATTATAATGATATAAGAATAATGATTATTAATCACATCTGGAAGATATGTGTCATTGCTACTTTAAGTTGCACAAACATGCATCCTGATATATGCATGCTAGAATATAATATTTTCTATCTCAATGTTCTTGAAGAATAGCGAGACAAATGTCATGAAGACTGAATATTGTGGAAATCTTGTAATATCACTGGCACTATCCACATTTATATTTATTTCCAAATAATGGTTAATGTTATGGGAATGAATTACTTCAACAGATGTCGTCATCAGGGGGAGTATTTATGAGATATTGATTATCATTCACGAGACTATGAAAGTCTCAAACACTGTTGAAGGCTTTATCATGACACCATTTATGAAAGTGGGTTTATTGTTTATGTACACTTCATATTTTTACCTCACGAGTTCCAGAAGTAAGATGAGGCTAAAATTATGAAATGATCCTTGTAATGTATGCGATATATTTGTTAAGTCTCTATGTGCACATGCTTCCTGTAGAAAGCGTTCTTGGCATAGCAGGACAGTTACAAGGAGCAGGGGAGAATTTTCCTAGAATATTAACCTTCGATCAGAATTCTAGAAGATTTAAAATGATATGATCCAGAAGGTTACAATTTGTCCTGAAGACATAGGTTGTACTCTTTTTCCTTGATGAGTTTTCCTAAAGTTTCTTATGTAAGGTTTTAATGAGGCAACAATGTGCAAATACATTAAGCGGCACTATGTACTCTTTCTCCATATTTTTCCACTGGGTTTTTAGGAGTTTTAATGAGGCATGAGTTGATCGCGGTATTCGCCAAGGGGGAGTGTTGAGAAACAATAACCCTAATATTATTGTGGGCTCATACCAAATATACCCCTGAAGGGTTAAGACTATATAAAGGAACCTGTACCGATCTATAATGAAAGAAGAGATACGAGTTCCACGGTATACCTGCGTCTCCTGTGTTTTCTTGTGTATTGTTTTTGGGATTAGGCAAGGGAGACGGAATCAATCTACAACTTCTACACGTCTTTTTCTTGGGATCAGGAACGGAACACGGATCTGACAATCCGTGGATAGGCCGATTCTTAACAACAAGAACGAAATCTGCACCAACGCAACAAGCTTATTATTCTGCCACGTGTCCTACCAGACCACCAGGCTAGCGTATTGGGCCACGAAGCTTCGCGGGCCGACGCTCGTCCCCTCCGCCGCCTCCCAACACCACCCGCCAGCTTGCCGCGCTATGGGAGCGACTACAATCGCTGCCACCCGCGCCTCCCTCAGCATGCCACGCCGAACCCTCCAAGGCCTCACCTTCTTCGTCATCCCCTCGACCTCAGGTCCCTTCCCCTGTTCCCCCACGCCATGGATGCGAGGATGTGCTCATGACGATGCTGCAGGCGCTCCTTGCCTACCTCCGTGCGCTCGACGCGCCTCGCGGGTCACGAGCATCAAGAAGGCGCTGATCTCTAGCTCGTCTTAATCCTCCGCTTTTCTGCATGTTGCGCCGCCAGCGCCTCCCTCCGTGCACCGCCCTCGGCTGACGGCCCCTCCGACACCTCTCTCCGCACACCGCCTTCGCCTGACGGCCCCTCCTTCTTCCCCGTCTCTTCGGTCGTGGCCTGTGACACCGGCTTCCTGACCACACACAGACCTTCAATTTATCCACCGACCGTGCCATCCTCCACCTGCCGCGCCGCCCGTGCCTTCCTTTGCTTGTCGCTGCTCGCCAACCTCATACGCCTGGCCCGAATCCTTCAGCATGGGCTCTCGTAACGGGTGTGTGGGGGACGATGTGTTGCTCTGCTGCTTGCCAGACACGGAGGAGTCTGCGCAGGGGCCGCGCAAGGTGAGAGACGTCAGTGCTGTGCATCTCTGTTGCGCCCTGTGGGACCTCCCGTGCCGCAGAGCACGTCCGCTAGCTCAACGATGACCGAAGTGGCGTCGATATGGATGGTGCCCAGCTGCTGCTCGACGAAATGCCCCCAAGGCAGGTGTGCACTGAGCCATTGAATAACTAGCGTTTTTCAGGAGTTGTAATTACTCACGTGTTTTAGGACAGAAATTGATCATCAAATTTATGAGCTTAAACGTGAATATTCAGTTGTTTTTCTATCCTGCTGGATTGTATCGATTGAGATAATAAACAGAATGCATGGATAACTGTCAAGTGTCACTGAAAAGAAGTGTTCCATTCCATGTGTACTAATTATACATGTACATATATGGCAATTTAAAATTCATATTACTGGTAGCAATTTGAACGTGTGCACTGAGATTTATGCCCTTGTGTGCTCTCATGTGGATTCCCACCAGCTATTTGATTTGTTGGCTGTGTACCAACGCTATAATTTCATATTATGATTTTTCTTAGCATAGCTCCATTGATGTATTCATAATAATTCATACCATCACAACTTTGTATACAACCTATAGAACAAAGGACCACATCAGCTTCTATCGAGTAGCATTTTCACTCAAAATAGTTCTTGTAGTAACTTGCTGTAAATTACAACTCCATAATTCACTTATTTTCGCTCGTAGGTCTTACGCAAGTATATATTGCTTATTACACTTTCTTTGATTCTTAGTATATTACTGCATACAGCCACAATGATCTTAATCTGTTCGAAGAAAAGGCTGGCAAAGCCCTTTTACTAATGCTCCAGCAGCCTAGCGCAGGTGATAAGGTTAGTACCTTATTAAGAAACAATCAAGAAACTGCTTTACAAGGTTTCCCCTCATTAAGTACCATTGAAAGGGCATTAGACCAAACTCTGATGGATGGAGTGAGAAGTGCATATTTATGTTACTTTCGTCATTTATGAGGATCATAGTAGTATGCATGCGCTCTCATGTGAATACTGACAATAGAAAATACATATTTGCTTGGCAGAACGATCATTTTTCTAACATAGTAACATATTTGTTTGGCACTTCCATAGCCAAACACCATTGATTTTGTCCAAATGGACCTGTTTACTTGTAGTCATGGGCTCATGGCAAATTACCACAAATATATTGTTTGCATTTTCATGCATTATTATAAGCTAATAAGTCTAGATGAAATATCTGAACCTACCACAGCTCTTACAAGTCATCTTAAACTAGAGGAGGTTTATTGGTATATAATGTATCCTGGCTTTTCTTGAATAAACTGTTTCTGCAGCAATATGTACACGTCTTCCTTGCAGGGACATTTAGAAAAAATAAACATTAGTACCGAAGACATTCTCCGAAAATGCAAACAAATTTCTGAGAGATATGGAAAGAAGAAATGATATCTTTGCCACCTGTTAAAATAAATTAGTCACGACTTGCTATGTCAATAGAGGGAACTTTTTTAATGATTTATTGTTTGTAACACCCCAGGTGTTAGACTTGCATTTTGGCACTTGCATTGCTTGAGCCTAAGCATCATTTGTTCATATATGAGCATGGAACATATGTGATGCATTAGTGAAACATATGGAACATACTAGTGCAACATGTGAAACATGTATATATGGAATGTGCTTGAAACATCTCCTTGAAACATGTGCAACATACCTTGTTATTCTGTGTTTCAATGTGTGTATGTTTGGTGCTCATGTCTGATAATGCAAGTGAGTGTTGATGTCACTTCTTTCATGTGTCTCACATCACTCTCTATCTATAGTGATCCCTGGAAAAGTTTCATGAAGTTTGGAATCAAAAAGTCACATGAAATGATAAGCAAGTCTTTGTTTCAACGACTTTACCAAGTGTTGGAATTGCACCATTAAGTGAATAGAATTATAGATCATCAACCAAACCTTGCAACTTTGCCCAAAGTCATGAAAGGTTCATATTGAGCAAATGCCCTGAAAATGCTCTAATAGGTCACAAAGGACAATTTAAGATTTATCGTGATACTATTTTGGTCAAAGTAGAACTGCAGGTTTTTTGCATGTTTTGGATTTGACCTTTAATAAAAGTTGTGGTTCATATCATGTAGAGCAAACTTTGTTAAATGGTCAAGGGCTAGTTTGGTCTCTAACCTAGTCAAATAGATCTCCCAAAATTTAATGAAGTGCTGTTTTGGAACCCCAAATTTTGGCCAAGTCAAATGGTGTCTCAGTTTCGGGTACCCTACTTTAGAGCTGTGTAGTTTCCTAACCAAGCCGAACTAGTTGATGATTCTTCAATAAGAGTTATAGTTTAGTTTGAGTAAAATAAACTTTGTTTTTGGAGCATATCATGAATCGGCTTGGAAGGAAGTGAAACCGAGGCTCGAAGATCGAATCTGCAGCTGTTTTCAGACTTAGAAATGATTTGAGGCTGAGATTAGTAACAACTTCTGATTGGCATGCCGCATTCTCACAATTTTGTTAAGTAACTTGGCTTGATCCCAAAATAAAAGTTGTAGCCAAAGTCTTTGAGAAGGACATACAAGAAGTTGGATCAAGTTTGATCACGTTTGGACCAAGAAATTCGAGTTTGAGTAGAGCAAGACTTGAACCTTGTTAGTTGTTGACAATGTCAACTTAGGAGCTAATTATGCACTAATTCATGACCCTAATGGTAGTGCACCTTAAATGAAATTTGTAGAGCTTTGAGTGGGCTTCGACTTTGCTTTTGGGACCATTGTCCAATTCGGTCCAGAACTGGCCCAGAAATGCGTTCCACCTCGGCCACTCCGGCGCACACCACGTGTTCGAGGTAATGTCGACGTGGCTGCTGTGCATGAACGCCGCGCGCCCTTCCGCTTGCCACGCGCCTCGTCCTTCCCTTGCCTCGATTTGGAGCGCCTGAGCCGCTCATGGACCTCCCCATTCCTCCCAGGCGCTCACTCTCGCTCCTTCACGCTCGCCCTCGCCGCCGCGGACACGCACAGCCATGACCAAGCAGCTGAGCTCGCCACTGTCGTCGTCCTCCCACCTTCGAGCCATCTCGCACCTCACCGCACGCAACACCACCATCGCCGCCGCTCCGCAAGCATGGCGCGCCGCTGCCCCACCTTCCCCTGTAGCCAGAACAACCCCTGCATGGAGCCGTCGCCGCGGGAAACAAGGGCACATGAGGGCAGCTCGCCACCGCAGCCTCAGGCCGTGCCGAGGCCACCTGCGGGTGCAGCCGATCACCACGGTCCTCCCCCGCCACTTCCTCGACGCCGGCGAGGCCTCCATCGGCCGGAAACAGCGAGTCTCCATGTGCCCCCTCTGTAAATCGTGACTAGGGGCTTTGTACTAGAATTCAAGAAATAACAGGGTCCTAACTGCAATGTCATAGACTCAAGTGAATAGTGCCTCGAGGGACCTATTTGTGGTAAATTGGGTGAAACTTTGAAAATGCATAGTAAATCATAGGAAATTCATAAAATAGCAAATGAGGACTTTTTGGAATCCTTGTGAAATTCTCTATGCACTGGATCTATAATATATCATGTTTTAGTTTAAAGTTTTAGCTGTAAAAATAGATTTATGCAGCTAGATTTTCAATGCTAGTTGTGTTTGTCTTTTTCATAAATAAAGTTGTAGTGCTCCAAATGAAGTGTAATTTTTGTGGAATATTACACTTATAATGTATGATATCTAGTAAAAATTTCAGGATTTTAGGCTTGATAGATTTAGAGATATGAAAAATAACAAATGTCATATGATGCTTTGCTTCTATTTTGGATAGTTCTGTATGTATGCATTGTTTGGCTCAGTTATGAATCATGCCTTGTTGATAATAAATGAGTTGTAGTACTTTTTATAAGATTTTTCAAAAAGCTAAAGAGCACAATTTTTGGTTAAGTATGTGTTTAGCTATAGTTGTTTAAAGTACTGTGGCAGTTTCTGCCCAAACACAGACAGGGTGGCTTTGTGTAGCATGTGTGACCTTGTTAGTAGAAGAATTAGTTCTAGATGTTTATAGGTTCACAATTTGTTAAGCTTTCCAAAAATTCTAGAACCATATTTATTGGACATGTGGAACTCAACTTATAGCGGTTTAAAGTAGCATATCAATTTCTGTTCATGTTTTGGACAGAGATGTCTTCCTTGGTTTAATTTACTTTGTTAACTGTGAAATCATCTTAAGATGATAATAAGAAAGTTGTAGGTAACTTTATAAGCTTTCTAGAAAGTTAAGAATCTTGTTTGTTGGAGGTCTAAAACTTCAGTTATGCTTCTATCAAGTTCTTATAAGTTTTCTGTCCATAGTTGTGCCTCTGCTGTTTGGGCTGCATGTGCAGTGTTACTTGTGCAACTAGTTTCATGGTGTAAATAATGTTTACTGTGGTTTTAGTAAATACAAAAGTTGTAGATAATTATCTTATCTTGCTTGTGTTAAATTTTCATGATCCCTGGTCTGATAGTTTAGGAGTTGCATGCTTAATAAGTACATGCTGAGATGATTAAAGATGAAATGTAGATAATTTCCTAAGCTTTCCAAAATGTCTTGTTTCATATCATTTGGATTTATAAAACTCCATATATGATTGATTTATGAAGCTACTATTTGCAAGTTCAGAAATTGGCATATTCCAGTTATTGTTGTTGCTTCACCTTAACTTGCTTTGCATATTGCTAAGTGTGGTTCACGTCCTTGGTAATTAAGTTAAATACATCTAAGATTATGTGGAACTTGTGTGCCATACTGAGTGTGCCCTCTTTGCTATCTTAGCATGTTGGTTTGTGTGATGTTAATTAAGCAAAGTGATGTGTTTAATTGTCTTTAGTATAACCTTGTACTTGCCTTGATTAGTGTGTTATGCATCATCTATTGCATTTCCATGTATTTATACACTTGCATCTTATATCTCATCTAGGTATGCTAGATGCACCACGTGAAGGACATGATGTGGAGCTGAACCCAAAGATGGTGTTGGTGGATCCATCCTGAAGATGGAAGGACCTTGAAGTGCATGCCTGAAGTGGAGGTGTCACCAAGATGGTGCAAGCTAATTGAAGTTATTTGTGTCGGATCTGAGGCAAGTCCTGGAGCATTACAAGCTTTCTAATTTCTGAAATGCAATTAAGTACTATGTTATATATATTATTACATTAAGTTATAGGTGTTGGATGAAAACACTGGTTGCATTGATATCCAATCCTTGTCCAGATATTATACCTTGAATCCTATGTAGCTCAGGCTCGAGTAGATGCTTAGCCATGCTTTAAGCGGTAGAAGTCAGGTGATTTCCTGTCACTTGCGAGCTATATGAATATACATGTGGCACGGTTGGCTATATTTGCTATTGTGGAAAAGAACCTGGTATAATTTAAATTAAGACCGGGCGGAGGCTTGTAGAGTAGTAGACTTACTGTGACTCCGTCTGTATCGTTTAAGGACCGAATTCTTAGAGCCTTTCCTTGTCATATTGAACGCATGCCTAAAACTTAGTTGGCCGGGTCTGGTGACCGACCACGAAGCCTAGTAGCTCAACTCAGGCCGGGAGTCAATAAGTATAAAGTGCGCCTCGGAAGGGAGCCATAGGCGTGAGTCCAAGGGCAGGTGATTTAAAAGTCATGAACGTCCTGACAGAAGGGTAATCTCTGAGAGTGCTGGCGCTGATCAGACCCGTGAAGTTGGCTCCTGAGTTGTACCAAAGGTGATCGACGGCTGCCTTTAGCAGGGTTTGCCGGGTGAGTATTAGGAATACCCTCTCAGCTGAGTTGTAATTCGATTCGAGTCGCCGTCTCTCACCGGTTAGTGAGAACTTGACGGGATTAACTCCAAAGTAGATACACTAAATAATATGATGGTTCAGGAATGATGATATGATGATGACCTTATTATACCTGCCATAGTTAATATTGTTTGCTCCTAATAAAGTGAGTGCTCTAGTACACGTGCTAATATAGATGACAGGTTAATGATTATTAACTTGATGCTTAAGCATTAATGATTACTTATCTGTACTAAGCTTTTATGCAAAATGTTGTCAAGCTAGCCCCACTTATATCAGCCTTGCATACTCCTTGGTGTCACTTTATTTCTGGTTGATGATGGGTAAGTCTAGCTGAGTACCTTCTCGTACTTAGGGTTTATTCCCACTTGTTGTAGGTTGTGATGTATCATGGATACTGCAAGAATTGGATGGCTCCTGCCGTAGCGGCAGAGTGTGATCATGGGCATGATCCTTCTGAGTTATCTTGTCTCTAATGCTTTTGTTGTAAGTTGACCTTGGTACTGGCATATATTTGAAATAAGAGTAATGTTAGTTTCAAATTACTTTGCTTCCGCTACTTTTCAACTTAAGTTGTAATAACTATGTTAAACTCCGATGTATATTGAATTACTTGTAAAATGGATGTAACATGTGTCTTGTATGTTGAATCACTACGATCTTGGCTTGTATGTTGGTTGGTTTGAAATCCCTCGTGATTTCATTGGACTACCGGAGTTATATGGCCTTAAGTGTGAGAATTTGATCACTTCGGTGATTGTTTTCTTACTTGTGCTCGTATAATTTGGATGGTTCTGTGATATTGTTGTTTATTCGAGATGATCTTTACATTATTTACGTTACTTAGTTGGTGTAATGGATTTCAATTTAATCCTTTGCAGTGACTGTTAATTCACACAGATGCCAATTGAGGGCCGCGGCCACCATGCAGACGGGGAGATTGGAGAATGATGCTGTCAGGGCTAGTGCGTGGGAGATGAGGGCCACATACAGCCGCCTCCTCTTCACTGCCGCGGGGTCAGGGCTCTGCTCTAAGGAAAGAAGCTTCGATGGGTGATCTGAGGAAAGAAATTTGGATGGGAATTGGGAGCTGCGGGAGTTTTCTCCTTAGCGGCGGAGGACACGATATGCGAAAACGAGTGGAGTAGGTCATGCGTGGCCAATCTTTGACTTTTTTTAACGGGAGATTGATAGCTTATTATTGACCGTGCAGTGGTTTTACAGGAGGTTCCTGAACTATAGCTTCCCTCCGTGAGTACAGTATAGATGATGCTATTTGGTTCTCTTCTTGATATTTTTTATTTATTTACAGAGTTTGTTTATTATAAAATGTCCACAAGGGATAGTCTAAGACATGGTGTTGTCACATGCCATTCAAAAATCAAAAGGACACTTAATGTCACACAATGCACAGACATAATTCTCGCACTTCCCGTAGCAACGTGCAGGGTATCATCTAGTTATATAAGGTTTTTTTTGTGCGGCATACCCTGTGCTAAACTCTTAGATCCGTCACTGAGTAATCACTATCATCATAATCATCATATGGTGAGCTGATATGAAGTGTTGGATGGTTGGGATGGACTTGGGCTGCCCTCCTCAGTGCCGCCTCCACTTGCTCCACTTGCTCCAAACAGGCATGCGTAAGCACGTCGATAATAACACTGATTTCCCGGAGCGAAGAGAGGAATTCCAAACTGAGGCTGTTGCAGTAACGATGGTCGTGGACGGCCTGCTGACGGACTTGGAAATGGAGCACTTGGAGTCTTGGCATGAATTGAGGTGTTGCTGCACCTTCGCCTTGGCTAGTAGTAATGGATCCTTTCTTCCCTTCATCAGAAATAGGGGCTTCATGCTGGAGTTTGCTGGGTTGGAAGGGACTGGTGGGGAGCTCATCATCAGAGACATAAGCATGGCCATGGGTCTCTGAAACTGCAATTCATCATCGCTCTTTTCTCCAACTGGACCTCTACCCTTCTTCCACTGAGACATAGAAAATTTGTTTTCATCGTCACTCTGAAATTTGTCGTCATCGTCTTCTCCATCCCAGATATGAAATGAAACACTCTTCTTAACGCCGTCCTCTTTATTGGCAACAAACAAGACCAATGAACTCTTCAGTCTGAGGCACCTCAGCTTGGGGAAGTAGCAAGCATTACTGTCACTGATGTTGCGTATTGTGGGTGATGAGTGTTGTAGATCCAAGTCAAGGAAACGGAGCTCCGGCAACCTGCCCAGGGTTTTTAGCTCCTGCTCGTCCATGTACACCAGGCACAATTCCAGGTGGGAGAGCTTACAATGACACCAAGGATTGATGCATGACGGCAGCTTCCAGAGTTGGACCTGAAATAATACCAAACGTCGGAGATCACCCTGGAGGACAAATTCCATTTCTTGCACGATGACAATTTGAAAGCCAGATGATGATGCAATTTTCAGATGCTGGAGCTTGTGGAGATGGCAGACAGACTCCACCAAATCTCTTTCGCTCTCCTCATCTTCCAAGTCAAATGATGCATCCAGCACCCGGAGTTCCCTCAGGCTGCGCAGCTCCTTTACAAACTGCCTCGAAGCCTTACTCGTAGATAACTGTATTGACAGCTCCTCCAGGGATGTCAGCCTCCCCACTGAAAACCCCTCAGCATCAAGGATCCGGCAATCAAAGACAATACGGAGGCACACCAACTGTGTCGGCAAGCTGCTACTGGACGTCAGTTCCATAATGTAAGATGTCCACAAGTCCAGCGTCTGCAGCATCGTTAGAGCTCCTATTTCTTCGGGGATCTTCTCGATGTGTCTTCCTTTTATACCAAGAAACCTCAGGTGAAGTAATTGTCCGAGGTGTCCAACTCGGATATGCCTATGAAGCAGTGCATTACCATAGTAACTTATATTCAGCACACGTAGAAGTTTGAAGCTAGAAATTGGGGCCCATGTATCAATGGCCCACTCTAGGGCAATAAATGACCTCACTTTGGACATGTCAAACTTATTAGCCTGATTACTGACCATGGTCTTATTATGGTGCACCAACCTGCGTATCACATTGCCTGGAACAAGTGTGCCTCGGTGATTATTATCATAATCAAATACAGTGAAGAAGTTTTCCTGACATGACATGGATCGGATGAAATCAAGCACCATATCATGAACACGACAACCAGGGACATAATCTCCATCATAGTCGGGTTCTACCTCTTGGATCAAACTTCTATTGATAAGATCATTAAAGTAACCCTCTCCTGTTTCAAATAAGCCTTTTCCTTCTCGTTTCTTGACAAATCCCTCAGCTACCCACATCCAAACCAATGGAACTTTAGGGATAAAAGAGTCTTCTGGAAATGCACTGAGATACAATAAGCATGTCCTTATGTGCAAAGGCAGGTCATAGTAGCTGAAGGACAGTATCTTCTTCACAATATTTTCTGCATCCTCATTATCTTTACACCCAAAACCAATAGATTTATATAGCTCAAACCATCTGTCCGTTGGTTCATCCACCAATAAACTGGCCATTGTGATAATAGCTAGCGGTATACCAGCACATTTCCTTAGAATTTCATCAGATACCTCATCTGGCTGATAATCAACATGTTTCCTTTCATCACCATATATTCTTGTATAGAATAATTTTCTGGAACTATCATGAGGAAGTGGTGGAAGCTCGTAGACTTCATCAGCATTTTTGGCAACATCCCAATTACGAGTAGTTATGATTATTCTACCTTCACAGCTCTTGTCATAAGCAGTAGCCAATTTGAGAATTTCCCAAGACTGTTTCTCCCATAGATCATCAATAACAATAAAGTACCTATATCCGTATGAAAATGCAAAAGTTTTGAATTAATCATTATGTTATAACATATATATAGTGAAGCATGGTAATAGCTAGCTAGCTAGGGACAAAAAATTACTACCCCCATTTCAAAAGTAATTACATTTTTTACATGGACATGGTTGTCGCAAAACAAAATTTCAAAGACATAGCGAGGTTATACTTTTATTAGATTGTATTTCAAGACAACATATTCGTATTATTTTCCAATATGCAGACTTACAATGCATGATAAATATTTGGCCACTAAATATTGAAATGATTGCTTTAAGATGACATTAAAATAGTAGAGGCAGAGGAAACACAAGACTTTGGGCTGTGGCTTTTGAAAAAGCTACTGTAAGTTGTGGTATGTGGAAAAGCAACTGTGAGAAAAGCACAAGGCCGTTTGATTAGTGCAGCTATGAATCTGTAGACTGTGTGAGAATAACGGTAATGCCAGAAGGCCAGGGGTCGGTTTATTTGCAAATTGCTCGTAACAAAATAATTAGAAAAAGTCTACGTAAGCCCCCGACCTTCATGCTTATGTCTATTTTACCCTCTGAACTATGAAACCGGGTATTTAGCACCTTAAACTTTATCAAACCAGACATTTAAGCCCCTATAGTGGTTTTGGCTTTTGGTTTTGTCGACGTGGGCTCACATTGCCATGGTGGCGCTTGGGCCCACACGATACATAGGGGAGCCTGAGCCTAGGGCACACACTCCTCATCGCCGGCAACAAGAAGCTCGCTAATGCGGTTGCTCCCACGCCGAGCTGCGATAGGCTGCCACCGCCACCACGGGGCTCCTAGGCGTGCTGCCGCACCATGCGCTGGAGTCCCGCAGAGACGCCGTAGATGCCGCCGATCTCCTGCAGCGACCTGCAGCGGCCGTCCTCCAGCCCGTGCCGTAGCCTTAGGCCCGGCCCTGAGGGGGGGCGGGAGGGACGGTTGTCCCAGGCCCAGGAAAATCATGGGCCCCCAGGTATGTATACGTATACACTAGTATACACCAGATCTCTGACTCCCTGTTTCCCGTGACAGTGATCACACCGCAGCCCACTCTGCAGACCGCATGAGACGCGACGCGACCTTCCGCTTCCTTCGCTTGCGGCGGGGGCGCGTGAGGGGCCTTGCGGGCGGCGGCGTTCCAGCAGAGTAGGCAGGCAGCAGCAAGGGCCCTAATCAGCAGAGAGCAGAGAAGGCAGGCGGCAGCAAGGCCCTAATCTCACTTCTCAGTCTCTCAGGCTCACGTGATTCCTATTTCCCTCGTCCCTGTTCGGCAATCGGGATCGGCAGTTCCAAGTTCTAACAGGCTGCAGAGGCGCCAGCCGGCAGGCTGGCAGCAAGGTATGGTAGGAATCTGAAATTTATTTAATCCCTACTTTATGAAATTATATACTTACTAATTGTTTCTCTAACTTTTAACACTACCATGCGTCAAAAAAGTATGCTTCTGGCAACGACAAAAGAAAGAAGAAAAAACGAATAGATGATTATAGAGAGAGGTTCTTAAGAGTAATACAAGCACTTCAAGAGACGGATCATGTTCATATAAATTATTTCATATGGCCGTTAGAAGAAAAAGTGAAGAGATGATTTGATACAACCACAGAGAGGGGGCTCTTCATAAATCCCCTCAGCGCCGGCACGATCGCCTAGCCGTTAGAAGAAAATTTTGAGGTAATTTAATATGTATACGAATTATTTCATATGAATATTGCTTTTGCATTCAGTTAATTGCTTATTAGTAATATTTTGCATATTTTTGTGTATACACTACCAATAGGTAGTGCTAGTAGTATTATCATATTCATATAAAAGGGTCCAAAATTTTAGTGTTGTTCTAGGTCCAAAGAAACTCAGGACCGGCCCTGCGTAGCCTCAGCACAGCATGTGACTTCCCGCGAAGGCAGCCCGCCTAGCACCAGCAGCAGCCGCTCCCTCAGCTAGCCCCGGAACAGCGCGGCCTCGTCTCGAATCTCCGGACTCCTGAGACGTCGCCGACTGGTCCGGTATCGCCTCCGCGAACTTGCGTGCTGTCCGATCCCGATCTCTGAGTAAAGTCAGACGGCCCTGCGAGAGCACATGCGGCTGCGACCTCTGAGTCCGATGGGTTCCAATGCCCTGGCTGTACCGGATCCTGCGCCGTGCCTCCTTCACCTTGCGCATGATGCTATCCATTCTCGCCTGCACTTCATGCATGCACTTGAATTCTTTCTTTCTTTCTCTTTTTCTTTGATAAAGGAAAGACGCATTACAGAGGCAGAGAGAGATCGAGGCATACGTACAGGCAGCAGAGTGACTCCTGAATTTTCAGCTAGGAGTCGCTTTCCTGATCCAGTACTTGACGTATGTGGAGAATCTGCAACCCTTTCAGCCGTCAAACTTCTCGGCTGTCGAAGTACATGGAGCAGGCATGAGCGCCAGCAATGGCGGCGTGCCGTTGGTGGTGACGGGCAGCGCACCACCGTATCCCTAAGAACGCAGCTGGACAAGCCACAAGAATCTTGCCCGCTGACGCCTCCGCCGCCATACGCGCTCTCCGCCAGTGGCTGCGGCTCCTGCTCCCGGCGAGGCGGCTCGCGCTCTCCGCCAGTGGCTGCGGCTCCTGCTCCCGACGAGGCGGCTCGCTGGCGCCGCCTATCCCGAGCGCGGCAGCGATGACGATGGCGCTCGGTCCACGGCGGTGTGTGCGAGGAAGAGCTGGAGGACAAGTTCTAGCGGGTCGTCAGGGACTCGGGGGAGCAGCAGCACAGCCCGCCGCCAGGGAAGCAGGCGCCCGTCCCATTGCAGTCCGGGAGGTCGCCGGGGACATCGTGGAGCGAGCCGTGAGGTTGTTGCGTGCGCATGCGGGGCGGCGGCGGCAGCGGCAGGGGCAGGGCGACCAGGCCCAGAAGCATCGGCTGCCTGTCTAATCTAGCGTAGATCTCCTCGGGCTGCTCGCCTGGTTTGTTCTCAAACCGAGCGGCGAATTTAGCGGACGGGTGCGGACGAAGGGGTCTGACAGCTGGGCCCCACCACCGCGTGTCTTTTGCTACCCGGTTGAAGTGCCACTTAGGCAAAACCGCATGCAAAAACCACTCGAGGGTGTTAATTAAATGGTTTGACAAACTTTAATGTGCTCGCTAAATGGTTTTAAAGTTTAGGGGGTGGAGTAGCCGCAGTACCAAAGTTGAGTAGATTATGTAGACTTTTTTCTAAAATAATTTGTTCACTAATTCGCATATAAATGACTATCATAGAAAAAGAAAAAAATAAATTTTCTAAGTTTTAGGATTTTTTTATGTTTGTCTACACATTTTAGAAGTTTTTAGCCTATTTATGCATATATAAAATGAAAGATACCAGAAAAAAGAAAACACACTTGCACTCAGAACCCTAGAGCTTTCCCAAATCAACCCATAGCCTAGTGTTACTGTGGTACTGTTTATTTGGGTCTGGTTTTCGCATCTGGAACCCTACAAAAGTTTCTAATTCTTTTTGGACCTTCTTCTTCAATCTACGAATGGAGCAGATGAATGCAGCGGGTAGGAATGTTGCGCTCAGGCCACTGGGGAGGGAGGGCCGCCCTGGAGTTGGGTCATGGCCGTCCGGAGTTACGCCCGATGGAGCAGGGAGTGCCTGCCGCCGCTGCAGGGCCAGCGCTTGTCCGTCGCCGCTGCAGGCTTCTCCCATCAAGCACGGCAGCTAGCCCCGCTAACTGCCGCTCGCCTCGGGCTCCCTGCGCGCAGAGGTTGGGGTCGCGCCTGTGCGCCGCGGTCGGTGTAGCGCCCGCCGCCGGGGCCAGGGTGGAGTTTCGCCGTCGCCGGAGACATGGACATACGCTCAATCACGGAGAGGAGTCACTCGCGAAAAGAACAAACCGTTTTCTTTTCACAATCTGTGGCAGTTGGGTAATTTCTTTGAAGCTACCCACCTCCAAAGTAGGTGAAAGCAGGGGTAACCTGCTTTTGGATTTGTACTAGAGGAAGGCTACTTTTGGGCCAAAGCAGATGTAGCTTTTTATCCCTTTGTTTGGGTTTTGGCTTTTCCAAAAGTGAAAGCACGTTGGAAAGCCCAACCAAAGAGACCTTAAGTGGCTGATGCATACCTCCTGTTTCCATGGAGGAACTCTGGGAGTCCATTAACGAATTAAGTTACAGAATATAGAAATGAATTTTAGCAACAGGATTATTATTTGATAGAGGTGGTTCAATCTACTGTCCACTCTAAAAATCGGTCTGAACCGAGCTGACTCTACAAATGCATTTGGAGAGTCAGCTTCTATTTTCAAGATCTATACAAATGCCCTTATTTTTAGAGGCGGCTCTATTTCCAAATGCCTATAAAAAACTGCTGCTAAAAATAGGACCTGCACAGTGAAATTTAAAATTTTAAATAACTTCAGATGAAAAAACGATCAAAACCGAAGTTATAGTGCTCGAACAGTTATACAACTTTATAGTTGACAAATTCTTCATTTAAAATAATCTATCCTCAAGGAAACTACATTTGAAATTCAAAATTTTAAAACGACCTTGGATGGACAAACGACAAAAAAAATAGTTGTAGGTCTCAAAGAGTTATACAACTTTGTAGCTGACAACTTTTTCATTTGAAATTATATATTCGAGAAAAAATACGTTTGAATTTTTCATATTTGAAATTTGAATTTTTCTAACTACCTTCATTTGAAATTTGAATTTTTCTAATGACCTTGGATGGAGAAATAGTCAAAACCAAGTTGTTATCTCGAAGTGTTATACAACTTTATAGTTGATAACTTTTTCATTTGAAATCATCCGAGTAAAATTACGTTTGAATTTCATGCATTCGAAATTTGAATTTTTCAAATGATCTCAATTGGAGAAACAATCAAAATTAAAATTGTAGATCTTGAAGAGTTGCAAAACTTTGTATTTGAAGTCATCTTTCTTTGGAAAATTATGTTTGAATTTCTCATATTTGAAATTCAAAATTTTGGAATGACCTCGGATGGAGAAACAACCAAAAAGAAAGTTGTAGATCTTGAAGAGCTATATAGTTTTATGGTTGAGAACTTTTTCATTTGATATCATATATCCAATGAAAATTATGTTTGAATATCTCATATTTGAACTTTGTATTTTTCAAATGTCATCGGACGAAATGATCAAAACCGAAGTTGTAGATCTTGAAGACTTATACAACTTTGTAATTGACAACTTTTTGTTTGAAATCATTATGTTTGAATTTCTCACATTTGGAATTCAAAATTTCCAAACTACCTTGACGGAGAAACGATCAAAACCAAAGTTGTGAAAGTCAAAAAGTTACAGAACATTGTAGTTGACAACTTTTTCATTTGAATTCATTTAGGATCCTAAATACTCATTTAAAAATTGGATGAAGATAATACGAGGAGAAAGAATATCTCGTATGGACACACAAGTAATTTGTGGGTGTAGTAGTTAGAGGAACTACATGTGGTGAGCCTGTAAACTTCATCAACTTTTGTGGCAACTTCCAATTTACGTTTGCCAATTTTGTTATTTCCCAAGACTCTATTTCCCATATGTCATCAATAACAATTAAAAACCTATCCGCACAATACCACAAAAGTTTTGAACTAATAATAATTAAGATGTCTAAAATATGCGTCTATAAAATGAAGTGGCATGCATGCCAACGACTTGAGTTAGAAAATGACTACTCCCTCCAAACAAAAAAAGTGATGCTTTAGACATACATACCGCCACCAAAATACAGCACATTTCATGAAAAAAGTATATATAGAACCTGGCAAAATTAAATACTTTTGTACATATAAAATTCAAGATAAATGTAACCATATTATTTCCAAATATCAAAGCTTAGTGCATAATAAATACTTTGTAACTAAAGATATAAATAAATGGCTTAAACGGCCTTAACACATCACTTACTTGTGAATAGAGGGAGTAAGTACTATTAATCACAATATGGCAAACAGAAAACCTGAGATTTGAGTGGTTGATGCGTACCTCTTCTTGCTTTCATGGAAGAACTTATGAAGCTGATCAATGAGTTGCCTTTCATCCAATGCGGAGTGGAGGTTTTTTTCCTTATCAAGATCGATGATAATGTCATTCAAAATTTTCTTCAAATCTGGATTCCGGCCAACAGGAACAAAAGCTGCACAATCGAAATCCCCTTTGATCTTATCATAGACAACTTTTGCAAGAGTGGTCTTGCCTAGGCCACTAACTCCGACAATTGATACTATCTTCATCTTCGTACTGGATACGTCACCCTGCTGCGGGTTCGTCTGCAGCACGGACATGAGCTCACCACTTGACTTGTCCATGCCAACAAGCTTGTTAACTTCACTACTACAGAATTTAACTGTAGGGGCGGCTCTAGAGCCTCTGTAGGGGCGGCTACGCCAACCGCCCTTCCCAGGGTGTTCCTACAGAGGGTGCCTCTGTAGGGGCGGTTTCCTGGCCGCCCCTGCAGTTCCTTGTAGGGGCGGCTGGTGTTTTCAGCCGCCCCTGCAGTGCACTCTGTAGGGGTGGCTGGTGTTTTCAGCCGCCCCTGCAGTTCCTCTATAGGGGCGGCTTGTGTTTTCAGCCGCCCCTACAGTAACCTCTGTAGGGGCGGCTGGTAATATCAGCCGCCCCTGCTGTGTGTATTTGTAAGGGCGGTTCAATCAAGAACCGCCCCTACAGTGGATTTTCAGGCAAAAAAAAAATAATTCAAATTCAAATCTGACCATATATATATAATTCAAATTCGAATCTGACCGCCACAAATATACATATATACATCCACAAACACAAGACCATTAATTAGAACATCATCACAAGTCATAATTCACAAAAGTCCATCATTACAACATAGTCCATTATGAAGTCAATCATTATAACATAGTCCATTAAGAAATCCATAAGTCCACGTGCAAAACAAAGTCCAAACCGTTCCAAAGTCTGATCCAAACCATACCATAAGTCCACATTGTCATCAACGGCCTAGGGCTAGCCTATCAGTCTCACGAAGGTGTTGGTATAGAGGATTACTACCTAAGTCGGAAAGAAGATGATGGTAAGTGCCTTTATGGTACACAATCTGGTCCATTATAAAGTTGCAAAGGTCGCCGACCATCTCTAAGAGCTCGTCATCCTTGTATGGGTTCCTTCTCGTGTCTTTATCTTTCTCCAACTACAAGAGAACAAGTTTATGTTTACTATATCACAACATATGTGAATTTTTCATACTACGAGCGAAGAGGTTCAAACTTACCAGATTGGGATTTCTATTGTAGCCACCGGTGGTACTCATCATAATACATGTGTAGTATCCACAATGTAGACTCCCAGGCTTCTGCTTGGGGCACTGTGTGTTTTGCATATGGAGACGTTAAGTAATACTATTGACAGACACGTAATATATGGAGTACCAAAGTAAATGACACTTACCGCACATAGAGTTTTGACATACAACTTTTCCTTCCTATTTGGATGATGCCTCCCCTTATGTTCCTGGACATAGTGCCTGAATGCCCTGTTCCAATGGTTTTAGCAAATGCAACTTGTTAGTATCCCACATTGAACCTACAAGTATGTATACAAACATAGTAGCTAAAATAAGGATTGTCGATATGTATACGTCTTGACAATCGCTATGAAGTCTTTGTATGTCTCGACTGGGGAATCCGCTGAATAAAAGACCCATGCCATGCTATGTGAGAGCCAGACGCCTATGCAAATCCAGTGATCGCTGCATGAATTTAGTCATAGAAAGAACACATAAGCTCTTTTGCATCGAACAAAGTATATTGAACAAAACTAAGTATACAGTCGAACTTACTTGAAGTGGTATGGTATCGTGTTGTTGGAGATTTTTAAAACATAGGGCAATGTATGCCGCAACCTTGAGGGACTCTTCCAATATTTTCTTGTTCCTGATATCCTCTTTTTCCTTAAGTGTCTTTCCACCTCCTAGTTCTTTGCAATCTAGTTTCCACTCTTTAGGGTAATTAAAATTTGTTGATGCTATAGGTGAAGGGTCTATATACCCGTGTTTCAGAGCTGGCCTCTTTCTCACAAAGTCCGCTTGCATTCTATAAATCACGGCGCGGGTTAGTTACAACAAAATCAAAAGATTACATTCATATCATATAGAGAGGGCAAGGACTTACAGGCACCACATGCGAATTAGATTCATTTCCATTCGTCCGAGGTGAAAGCATGCCTGGATATCCTTAAACTCAACGGCAATTTGCCCACCTGGGGCTCCAAATGTGCCAGCAGGGATCCATGCTTGTAAGATTTCTAATTCTGTTATCTGAGCACGCAAGTACCAATCGTGGAACTTTCTCATTCCACGTGGCAAGCACTGTATGACTCGGTTTGGTAGGAAGTTCTTGCCTTTTTCATATTTATCTGGGCAATCATTTGACCATTTGAGGTTATCAACAGCTGGATACTTTTTAAACCCTTTGTGCAGTTTGCTAGTGGTGCCCTCCTCAGAAGCTGGTGCTCTGAATTCTTTTACTTGGTTCTTAGTCTTGAACTGGTCATGGGCCATCCACTTGTGCACCGACGAGACGTCATTAATGCCCACATATGATGGCCTTATCTTGATTGGGATTTTGTTTCGAGCTTCCCATTCGGGCACGTCCTTGTCAACTTGTGCATCACCTGCTCCAGGGGCCACTTGTTCTTCACGTATCGGCTGTTCACGAGGCAATTGTTGTTCATGAGACACTTGTTGTTCATGTATCGGCTGCGCTTGTTGAGAAGGATGTTGCATCTCATCATGCCTTTGCTCGGTACGAGCTGGAGAAGGACGTGGCATGTCATCATGCCCATGCTCGGTACGAGGTGGAGAAGGATGTGGCATGTCATCATGCCCTTGATCGATACGAGGTGGAGAAGTATCTAGCGTGTGGTGGTCATGGTCATGGGTCGGTGAGTATACCTCCTCGTCCTCGACGGGTCGCTCCAGAGGATGAACTTCAGTCGGAGTTGGTGAAGACTCGGTCAATACAATGTCCCATCTGTGCCAGAGGATGAACTGGTTCATGACGTCTCTGAGTAACACGAGCCCCTCGGGAGTAGGGTGTTCTATCTTCCAAGTCATGAACTCGGGCTTCACGGTATGCACCTCGACCCGAGTGTAGTCCTGCGGGATGTCCCTATTGTGCCACGTGCCGCCTGGAGGATGTGCCACGCCCGTTGCCACCACAATGATCACGTTTTGCCTGCCCATCAGAACCACCAATTTGCAACTGGTTGGTGCCCGTATGCGATCGACGGGGGTTCCGGTTGCATTGGAACCTTGACTGCTGGGAACATCCGGAGGGCTGCCAACTACCGCCAGTTCTCCGAGCGGGCCCATTAGTGTCTGTGGCTCCATCGTAGATAGTCCTTTCTCCACCAACATCTTTTCAAATAGAGCCTTCACTTGGCGCTCAAGATTAGACTCTCGGTCTCTGCCATGTTTCTTGTACATGTGCCTCTCCTCTACGAATCCGTGCTTCCAGGACATCCTCTTCCCTAGCCCCCTGGTGCGTCCTGTGTGCTCGGGGTTTCCCAAGGCAACGGTAAGCTCGTCCCTCTCTCTGGAAGGGTTGAATGCGCCCTTCTCCTTGTCTTCAGCAAGTTTCAGTATCTTTGATACCACCTCTCCGGTCTCCGGCTTAGCAAACTGGAGGCTATTACCGGATGAATCCACACTCCTCGCGTATATCCACTGTTTGAGGCGTGGCTTCAACTTCGGCACTTCCGTATTCTCGGCAGCTTCGGCCTCTGCGTCCATCTTCCTAAAGACCTCTTGCTTGCCAGCGTAGCCACCGGGGCCTAGACGAGGGTAGTGTTGGTTCTTCTTCGCCTGCTCGCTGTTATGGGCACTGAGGGCCAATGATGCCTCTGAAGTCTTCTCAGCCACGAGCTCCTCCCATTGACTAGGAGTTATGTTGCCATACTCGTGGAAAGGAGTTAACTTCTGTTGGATAAAGTTCTTGTTCAGATCCGACCGCCAACGTCGGAAGCTCTGCCCCATTATCTTAAAAGCATTTTCTTGTACCAACTCGTGCGTTCTCTCCGGAAACCTAAAGTTCTGCTTCAGCTTCTCCCATAGGTCTACCTTTTGGCTCATAGGTACAAGATTCCAGCCACGGATAGCTGGGTTCAACTTATCTCTAACTACAAACCCGATGTGATTACGGAATTTCGCCCTGTATGTATATGGCTCAAGGATATGCCCGTCTGGCCCGACCTCCGTTATCACATAGCATGCCTTGTCGTGATATTGGTTTGGCTTTCTAATCCCCCCTCGTTTCCTCTTTGGCTGGGCAGTCTCAGTCGTGGTTGTGTCCTGAGGTTGTGGAGCGGAGGCCTCATTGTGAGTATCTGTGGCTCCTTCCTCTGATCTCCTTTGCCCCGCTACATATTGTCCGGCAAGATGAGCCGGAGGCCGACGTCATCTTTTCTGAGGTTGAGTAGGGACGACCTGTGTTTATGGCAGGTCAAAAGTGTTAGCAGAGGTAACATATAGCCATAGCATTAGCCAAATTTACAAGCTTGTAAGGCTTTATCCGTACCTCATCATTCGGATCAAAATCCTTGTCCAACTCGTCCTCCGTTGGCCTCCGTCTGGGTTCTAGTGGGAAAGGATCCTCGGGACTTACATATCCCCCTGATGAGGTGTCATCATCCTCATCATCATCCCCTTCTTCGCGTTGGGCATCCTCTCCGCCTTCCCTTCCCTGGGCTCCCCCCACTAGATCATCATCATCGACAAGGTCCTCCTGAGTAAGCATCACTTCTAGACCCTTTTCTAACTCGTTATCGAACTGCTCCTGAGTAAGCTGATCATCTAGTTCTTGCTCTCCATGGGATGGCTGCTCATCATTCACGGGGCATCGAGATGCACTCTTTGATGTTCGCGACATTTCGTGCCTTGTTCTAAGAGATGCAAGAAAAAAAAGTAGTATAAGTAGTATAAGTAGTAGTACTAGTGGTACAAGTAGTGGTACTAGTACTAGTAGTAGTAGTACTTGTAGTAGTACTGGTAGTAATAGTAGTACTTGTAGTAGTAGTTGTTGAAAGCAGTCTAAAGGAACCCACTGGATTACTTGTAGTAGTAGTACTTCTAGTAGTAGTACTACTAGTACTTGTAGTACTAGTAGTAGTAGTACATGTAAAGTGTATAGTTTTTTTAATGAATCTCAGCACAAATACAGACACTCATATACATATATGTACAGCTTATCCCTATAAGCTGCAGACAGATCTAAGATTGACAGTCACCATAAACAACCCCTACTGTCAATACGTGTAGATGTCCGAAAAAAAGAATAGAATGATTCTCCTACAGTCCAGGAACTGACAGTACAAGCTCAATGACAGAAGGTCACAGCCATCACCCGGCCAGTTACCAAGCCCATGTTTTCGTTGACTGTACAGATGAATATATACTAAAACTAATTGATAATTGTTGGAACTTGGAATCATCTGCAGGGGCTTAGCCAGTTGTTAAGGCTACAGAGGAGAATCTTTTGCAGCTAGCAGCTGAAATAAACACCACTAGGAAGAAAATGTAACTGCACAAATTTGAATTCCCATCATTGGATACATTAAGTGGCAGGTATCAACGCTCAAAACAATAACATGGTGACACCAGATATATGTGCTTGTGTTGATAAGATACTGACAGAGATAAGAATCTGATGAAAAATGTTATGCTTTCAAGCAGAAGCCATCTCCTATTTGCACCCTTTCTTCAACCACACCAGAGCACTTGTTAAAAGCAACCTCCTTGCCAACCAATCCCCATAGGGCTGTTTGCTACCTCCCTCAAGTCTTGCAAATTTTGGCACATCACCTGTCTTGTCTCTGTTAGTTGGACTTTAAGGCCCCAGTTCTGAACTACTACTGTTTGAGCAATACATTTGCCATAACCCCTAAGAGACGTTCTGAAAACACAAGAGATTTCAGTTTCACCAAGACGCGTAGGGCAGCGATCAGTTAAAACATTTATAACTAGATATTTCTTATTACTAAGCGTCTAAGCCACATCTGTTCAGTAGAGAAATGATCAGATCACTACCACAGTCTACTGCAAGGACCTGAAATAAACCACTACCACAATTGCTTGGCCACTACACACTCAAAGAACAGGTGATGAACTGACTCCTTTTCACAACAAAACAAACAAGATGGGACATATGAAAGAAGTAATGTAAAATCGAAGTCATAGTTCTGACTGAAAGCAGCTCCGAAGCAGCTGGCAACACATTGATTACGCTTTCAGTGACACGATAATCAGATGTTTTTATTTTTGGAGGGAGAACATGATAGTCAAATGTTACTGTCATCCTTTTAATTGTACTTCTAGGTGATTCGACAGGAGTTCCTCGGCTTTCCAGTTTAGCTTTGCCAGCTGATCGCAAATGCAACCTGATGATGAGCATGCAGTTTCTGCCTAAAAAAACAAGGAACACATATCTTAGTAAAATTAACTGATGTTGCCGAAGGCACATGGTGGCAACTGCTGTCCACGAAGGACCCCCCTGGAGATTGGAGAAAGGGCGAAGCAGAGTAGCAGACAGGGGAGGCAGATGAAACGCGGCGCGGAATCAACTAGGCTAGACGAGCGGCGGCAGCGGGACACATTTGCTCGCTCGGCAGTGAGCGCGCAGCGCAGGTAATCGCGCATGGAAGCTACTACACAGTCCACACAATCGTCCGCCACACACTCGGTGGAGGCCCGATTCATCAGACCTACGAAACCAATCGCCTCGCGAGTAGTACGACGTTGGAGGGAGCGCAGTGCAGACGAGGGTCGAGGAAGGGACGGACCTGGTTGGTTCCGGTGGACGGGCAGTTGAAGGCGAGCCGCGCTAATGGCGCCGACGGCGAGGCCGGCGGAGGACGCGATGCGATGCGGTACGGCGGGAGAGCGCGACGTGGTCCCAAACCCTAACCTCGTAGCTGCGCGGAGGAGAGAATGGTGTGGTGGTCGGAGGGGAAGGGGAGAGCGGGTGGCGGCGTGGAGCGGGGGAGCGGCGCGGTGGGGTGAGCGCCGGCGAGCGGGTGGCGGCGCGGAGCGGGCGAGCAGCCTGACGGCGTCTGAAACTAATTTCGCCCAAATTCAGCTTCTAGTGCCCAGCGGAGTCTGATATATCTCAGACCATGGTAGGGGCGGCTGACCTTATGAGCCGCCCCTACAGTTGAATAGGGGCGGCTGAGGTTATAAGCCGCCCCTGCAGTTGATTTTTTTTAAAATTCTAAATCAAAATGAATTATTCACATGTAAATAATAAGTAATACAATACAAAATTTTATATTTATTTTTTTATAGATATATTTACATATACAATAACTAAAACAACTACAACAGTTTAAAATTGCAAAATTGAACATTTAAAAATTTGAAAAAAATTTAAATTTTAAAAATTAAAATCAAAACTACTAAAATAATTTTGAGACAACAAATGATTTTAAATAAAAATTTGATAAACGTCAAAGTTGTAGAGGTCATGAAGATCTACAACTTTTATTTTGGTCATCTTGTCATTTTACAAAATTTGAACCTTTCGATTTTGAAATTTTAAAAAATAACAAGTTCGAACCAAAATTTGAGACCCAAAATGATTTCAACATAAAAAGTGATGAATACCAAAGTTGTTCAACTCATTAATATCTACAACTTTTATTTTATTCATCTTGTCATTTGACAAAATTTGGACCTTTCAAATTTGAAATTGTGAAAAACGACAAGTTCGAACCAAAATTTGAGACCCAAATTGATTTCAACATAAAAAGTGATGAATACCAAAGTTGTTCAACTCATTAATATCTACAACTTTTATTTTGATCATTTATTCATTTGATAAATTCTTAGCACACATTGTTCACTAATCTTACACATGTCTCACATAGTTGATAAAACCTTACAAGAGATGTGTCACATTTGTGAACAATATCATTACCACTTTGTCATATGAAGAAATGACCAATACAAAAGTTGTAGATCTTGATGAGTTATTCAACTTTGGTATTTATCACCTTTTCAGCTGAAATCATTTGGGGTACCAAAATCTTGTCTGAAGTTGCATTTTTTTTAATTCAAAATTTAAATTGCTCAAACTTTTCATATGTATATATTGACAACTTTTATTTTGGTAATTTCATAATTTGATAAATTATTAGTACACATTGTTCACACAAACATACGTGAATGTAGTCTCAAACACACACATAAATGTAGTTTCAAACACACATACATAAATGTAGTCTTACATACATGAATGTAGTCTCACATACACATACATGATTGTAGTCTTATGAACACAGACACACTTACATAAACTAGCTAGCCCACCGTGATAACTTTCCCCTTGACACCTTTTCGTTCCCATGGCAATACATCTTTGGGCAGGTTCTTTTCCACAGCCTCGATCTTCTTACAAAAGTTTGTGAATAGCGGCATCTCATTGCACTTATTGTAAGCTTCAACATCGTCCACGCCATCAACTCCGATGATATGTTGTTTCCCGGAGGCCACCACATGCTTTGTCTTCTTCTTTGGGGGGAGGTTACTTTGCGGGTCGGGCATATAGAAGACTTGCGCGACACGTTCACCGAGCACCCAAGGGTCATCCTGGTAGCCTACATTCTGGAGGTCGACGACTCTCTGTCCGATCTCATTGAATTGATGTTGCTTGATCCAGCGGCATCGAAATAGGGCCACCTTTATATCCCTTCCATAGTCAAGTTCCCATATATCTTCAATTATGCCAAAGTACAGGACCTTTCGCCCCACTCCGTCGAGAGCCTCTATTCGGACGCCGCTGTTCTGATTCACAGATTTCCTATCCTTTGTGTCGGTATAGTATGTGTACCCATTGATGTCATAAGCATTCCGAGATGTCACCTGTTTCGATGGCCCGGCCGCCAACCGACTGATGGTAATAGAATCTATGGTTTCTCCAGGCTGTATGTTCTGGTCCTTCAACCATGATGTCAGGCGTTGCTTATGTTGTTTCATGACCCAATCATCTGAACGGCCATTCCTCTCGGCCATAATGATAGCCATGTGTTCATCAATGTACGGTTGCATCACTGCCATACTCTGCAAGACACTATAATGCGCCCGACTCACCTCTCTGTAATCATTGTCAAGGAACACTTTCCTACCACTTGTGCCCTTCCCAGCTAGCCTTCCCTTGTGACGAGAATCGGGATTACCAATCCCTCTCTGTACTTTTAGCCACTCTTGGCAGCACTCGACGACTTCTTCGGAATTGTAACCCTCTATCATGGAGCCCTCTGGGTGTGTTCGGTTATGCACGTATCGGCTTAGAACCGACATGAACCGCTCGTAGGACCACATTTCATGCAAGAAGCTAGGGCCCAGCGCCTCGATCTGATGTACCAGGTGAATCATGAGATGTACCATTATATCAAAAAAAGCGGGAGGTAAACACATCTCTAGCTGGTTCTGGGTCTCCACCATGAATTCATGTAGGTCACTCAGCTCTTGCCTGTGAATCGTCTTCTGTGAGATCTTCGAAAAGAAGTAGCACATGCGGGTGATGGCCATCTTTAGGAACTCTGGCTTTATAGCCCTGATTGCAATTGGTAGGAACACTGTCAGCATCACATGACAATCGTGAGCCTTGCAGTATGTTAATGATAGGTCCTTCATCGACACTAGCTTCTTCGGGTTTGCCGAAAACCCAGTCGGCACTCTGACCCCCCTAAGGAAATTGCATATAGCTCTCCTCTCTTCTAGGGTTAGGTTGAAGCTAGCCGCGGGAAGACTGTACTTGCCATTATCCTGCTGTACCGGCCAAAGCTCCCGCATCACGTTCAGCTGCACCATGTCTTTCCGTGATCTGAGACCATCCTTTGACTTGCCCGTTTCCATCAAGGTAGCCATGAGACTCTCAAAGACATTCTTCTGCACGTGCATCGCATCAATGGCATGTGGAACCTCCAAGTCTGGCCAATAAGGTAGGTACTGAAAGAAGATCGATTGCTTCTTGAATGGTACACCTTCGATGGGAGGTGTGCTTCTATCTCTGATCGTTCCATTCGGATTCTTCTTTCCATAGACGACGTGTATGTTTTGGACCATTCTGAACACATGTTCTCCATTATGACGTCTCTCTGGAGGGGGTTCATCCTCCGGGATGTTGCCATAGTATCTTAGGTATAATTTGCTGCGGTACTTGTGACCTGTCTTTAAGAAGCGTCGGTTCCTTATGTAAACTATCTTCCTGGATCCATCTAGGAACACCCATTTAGTACCATCCAAACAGACTAAGCATCCAGTCTTGCCTTTGAACTGTCCAGACAGGGCAAACAGCGCGGGGTAATCATTGGTAGTAACAAATATTATTGCTTTGCATATGAAGTAGTCCTCCCGCCGGAACGCATCGTACATCGGCTCCCCATACCTCCATAGCTTCTCCATTTCTTGCATCAGAGGCTCCAAGAACACGTCTATATCAATGCCTGGTTGTTTGGGGCCGGAGATAAGAATGGTGAGGAGAAGGTACTTCCTCTTCTGACACAAATATGTTGGGAGGTTGTACATGGTCAAGATGACTGGCCATGTGCTGTGGTTGGTCATCCTCTCATTGAAGGGATTCATTCCATCGGTGCTCAAGCCGAACCGTACATTCCGTGGGTCATCACTAAATTCTGCTTTGTACTTGGCATCGAACGCTTGCCACTGGCTACAATCAGCCGGGTGTGCGATCGTATCATCATCCACCTTGCGCTCATCATCCCACCATGTCATCAGTGCGGCTTCCTTAGGGTTTAGGAACATACGCCTTAAGCGGTTGATCACTGGCAAGTACCACATAACCAAGGCAGGAATTCTTCTCTTATTTGTATCGTTGCCTAATGGAGTTTCCTCTAGGGGCTGAGATTCTTGCACCACCTTCTTCCCACCCTTCTTCCTCTTTCCTGTGGAGGCTTCCACCCCACTTTGAAGGTCATTGTTCTTGTACCGACTAGCCCCACACCTAGGACATGTATCTAAAGTCTCGAACGATGTGCCACGTCGAAAAAGGATACAGTGGTTGGGGCATGCATGGATTTTTTCAACCCCCAATGTGAGTGGACTTATAACCTTCTTCGCTTGGTATGTGTTGGCGGGAACTGTGTTTGGCCGTGGGAGCAACCGTGACATGAGGCACAACAGATCATCGAAACTGCAGTCCGACCAGCCGTACTTAGCCTTCAGGATGAGTAGCTCAAGCACAAAACGTAGCAGTGTGAAGTATGTCGGACAACCCTTCTCAGCATCATACACAGTCTTCTTCGATGCTTTTGTCACCCTCTCAAGATTTTCTAGACCTCTCTTGCTCTTTTCTAATATTTCTGGTCCAAAGGCCCCAAGCATTTCGTCCAAGTTGTCACCGTCATCTGCATCCCCCTCACGTGCTTCGCCATCATTGCTGGCACCACCAGCATCATCACCACCTTGTTCATTGCCAAAGCCACCACCTTGTTCATTGCCAAAGCCACCACCTTGTTGATTACCATAGTCACGATCCATTTGTTGCTCAAGATCGTATGTGAATCGGGACAAGTATGCTTGGGTTTCAGCTTCATCAGCTAGATCATCGTCGCTGTCATCAACAACCACTGTTTCACCATGATGAATCCACACTGTGTAGTCCGGAACAAATCCTCTTCTAATAAGATGTTCTTTGATGGTACTCACATCTCGAAATGCAATAAGGTTCTTGCAATCTTTGCAGGGATAAATAATCGTGTCGCTATTCTCTTTCAACGTCGCTGCATGCTTCTCTGCGGCTTTGATGAATTTGTCCACCTCATCACGGAAAAGAGCGTCGTGTCTTAACGAACCATACATCCAAGAGTTCCTATAGTCCATCTTATAGAAACAAAATAACCAAAGAAAGAATATTACTCGAGAATAATTGTATATACCTGAGACACGCACTATGGTAGTAGAGGATAGTAAATTAATTGACTATTAATGCATAAATATTTTAAAATATAAATTAATTGGTTCAAATAAACAATTTCACATAAAACAATTAGCAACATTTAATATTTCATCCACTACCTTTCATGCAAACTCCATTCCAATTTCATGGTAGAGTATAATTAATTAATGGCCTATTTATCCATAACTAATTAAAAACACACATTATATAAAGGAATCAAAATAAATATTAAATGATAATTAGTAGCCATGGTAGAGGATATTTTACACATTAGCAACAATTAAAATCTTACACATTCACCTACATGCAAACCCTAGTCACATAAAGGAAAAATTGAAAAAGAAAAAAAAAACAAAATCCTAGATCTAGATATAGGGTTTCATGACACATGCATCAAACTTTACTAATACTACACTAAAATCAACAAAGATGTACTAATAAAGGGTGCAATCTTACTTTCCTACATAATTTATCCTAGTATAGTGAAAATTAGGGTCTAATTTCACTCATAACTAGCTCAAGCTCCATGGAAGAAAGAGAAAACCTCAAATCAAATTACTCACTAACCAACAAATTAAACTTAAATAAAGAGTTGGAGACGCATTTCCTTACCTTTTAGAGCCTCTCCACCAAAGGATTTGAGATCAAAACCTCCCCCCTTAGTAGAGCAATTTTTAGGAGGAGCCCAAGGCCTCCCAACCTTTTTTTTGTGTGTAGAAGAGTATGTCCCGAGGTGGAAGAAGAGGGTGGCTGCTATTTATTCGTGCGCCATCAGTAGGGGCGGCTGGTGATTGAGCCGCCCTTACAGTCATAACTGCAGGGGCGGCTGGTGATTGAGCCGCCCCTACAGATCAGCCCTAACTGTAGGGGCGGCTCAGGTTACCAGCCGCCCCTATAGTGACATCTTCTTCAGGGGCGGCTGGTGATTGAGCCGCCCCTACAGATCAACCCCAACTGTAGGGGCGGCTCAGGTTACCAGCCGCCCCTACAGTGACATCTGTAGGGGCAGCTGGGGGCTGCTGGGGCTGGGGACGCCCACTGTAGGGGCGTCTCCAACCCCAGCCGCCCCTACAGTAAAAATGCCCCCGTTCCTATAGTACGAATCTGGCGTAGTGCTTGTGTGTACATGGCCACAAGGCGAGGATCAATAGTGGACGTCGTGGCTGCCCTTGTCCGAATATCTTTCACCTTGTACATTCGACACCGCTTTGTCACTGCGTGAAGATGAGTCAAGATGTCGTTGACATCGCCACTTATCTTGCGGCGGGCCTTACTCTTCTCGAAAAATTTGGTTATTTTCTTGAGATACTTTCCCAAGCTCTGCTTCTCCTCAGTAGAGTCAGGGCCTTTGACATGCACGAGGAAGGTGTCGAGAACATCCTCCATATCATAGGAGGCCTCCCGGACTAGCCGAGCCCAGATCTGGACCGGCTTATCGAGCTGATATCCCACGGCACTTCAGCCACCTTGCTGAGCTAGTGCGGCTTGCGCGAGCTCCAGCTCCTGGGTGAGGGAGCTGATGCGCTCCTTCACACCAGTCTGCAGGTTGTACTCCTCCTCCAGCAGCTGGTAGAGCTTGGGGATGATGCTGCTCATGGCGCCCATCACTAGGTTCGCCATGCTTCACGGGCAGGCTGGGCTGTTGTGTGTCGCTGAGGCGCTAGCTCTTTTGGCTGTCGCTGGGTGGATGGGAGGCGTGTGGAACTATGGCAATGAGGATCTACGTACTGACTACTTGGTAACTAATCTAAGAAGGATCCATCATGAGCACGTTAGGTAGCAGGTAGATCGTAACCACATGTGGCCATGTGGCACGTCAGGCGTGCACATGTGCACATCATGAACCTCCTCTTGTTCCAATCGCGGAAAGATCAATTCTTGATCACGTCTGTAATAAACTAATTAAAATACATTAACAATGTCAATTATTGGGCCTTTAGGTCAACGCGTCTCTCTTCATACTCGTAGCTTGCCAACCCAACCCGACTGACACTACTGGACAGACAGGCTTTGCCGAGTGCCAAAAGCACTCGGCAAAGACCTATTTACTCTCGGCAAAGGCTTTGCTGAGAGCCCCTCTCGGCAAAGGGCTGCCGGCAAAGCGGCGTCCGGCAAAGGGGCCTTTGCCGAGAGCCTTCTTTCGGGCACTCGGCAAAGCCTTTGCTGAGGACCACGGCGGCTCTCGGCAAACAAAAATAGCCGTTAGGAGCTTTCCGCCGTTACCGGCCTGGCAAAGAATTTTTCAAATTTTTTTACTTAATTTCTTTGCCGAGAGCCTAGATGCCCGGCTCTCGGCAAAGATTTTTTTTCTTTTTTTTACTTAATTTCTTTGCCGAGAGCTCAGGTGCCCGGCTCTCGGCAAAGATTTTTTTCCTTTTTTTAATAATTTCTTTGCCGAGAGCCCCGGTGTAGGCTCTCGGCAAAGATTTTTTCTTTTTTTTGAATAATTTCTTTGCCAAGAGCCCCGGCGCTTGAACCTCGGCAAAGATTTTGGTTTTTCTTTTTTTTAATTTCTTTGCCGAGAGCCCTCTGGGTCGGCTCTCGGCAAAGAGCTGGTCTTTGCCGAGAGCCGGCCAAGAGGGCTCTCGGCAAAGCTGCCATTTCGTTGTCCACTTTCCAGCTTTGCCGAGAGCCTGCCTTAAAAGGCTCTCGGCAAAGAGCCTTTGCCGAGGGTCACCCTCGGCAAAGTGACCAAATTTTTTTTAGTTTTTTTAGTTTTTGTTTTCAATCCCTACAAACACGACAAATGTATATATATGTCTATATTATCCATCACAGATATACCATATCTAGCACCATATATATCACATCCATCGCATAACTCACATCCAGCACCATATGTCACAATTGTTCACATAAATCTCATAAAACTGTCTCAAATACAAGTCCACGTGCATAACAAGTTCGTGCATAGTTCATCCACATGCATGCATACCAAAACAAGACACGAAACTACCAGTGCTACTCACTGCGCCGGTCGCCCTTGACAACCTTGTGACGGCGGTGACGGAAACACTTGGTCGCCCTGAGCACCTGGAAGTGGGTTGTTCGAACCCGCTGACGGAAGCTGCACACATGAGAAGAGTTTGCATCATAGGAGATTGGTTGATTAGCTAATGTTGCAATTCCTTGCATGTGTGACTCACAGGAGTTTGCATCAGGGGAGATTGGTTAGGATGCGTCGATGGACCCATTAACCCTGGAGGCACGAGGGAACCCGTCGAAGATTGCATCCAGGCGACAATTTCCGCAATCCTTTTGTCCTGGGCCTCCTGCGCTGCCCGCTCAGCCGCCAACTCCAACGCCAGCTCTGCGGCCCTCCGGTTTGCTTCTTCCACATTGGCCTACAAATTGGTGCAAAGCTAATGATACAATATTGCAAAGGAAATAAAGTTGTGTAATGATCAATGTACGACGAGTGCCACAGGAATAACCTCAAGTACTTCGACCCGGTGTTGTGCAGTGCTAGGCCGCGTGCGTATCTCCGGGAGTGAGGAGCTGCTTGTGGTCCGTGCTCGGATCTGGGAGAGAGTGGGAGTACAGGCCATGTCGATCACGCTGTCGCCAATCCAGAAGCGGCCATGCTTCTTGCCTTGTCCAATCCTCATGACGGTCTCTGCATCAATGTTGTCGGTTCGTGGATCATACTCTGGCCCATGGATCGACCTTGACGCCTCCGTGTACGCCATCATTTTCTCGTAGGCGGTCGAGCTTGTGTATGCCTCGGGCGGGTCATCCGGGTTGAAGGAGACATCGGACGTCGCCTTGCCCTTGTGTGACATGGACCATGCGGCGAAGTTGGAGCACTCTTGGCCTTGATGTGCCGCCGACTGCAAGAACAAAAACAAGATGATTACAATTCTTTGCCGAGTTGAACGAAAGCAAGAAGAATAGAAACATGACCACGTACCCATGCTTTTTTGTATCCGGAGAGGTTGCGGTTGCCTTGATGGTGTGGTATGCCTTGCATGCATGCACGCCGCTGCCGGGCAGCCTCGTGCTGAGCAGCCCACTCCGGACTTAACCACCTGTCCACCATCTTCTCCCAAGCCTCGGGGCACGCATTGCACCACCAAGGAATCACCTACACGTCATCAAGTAGTGACATATTAGAAAATCAAGTCAGTCATTCATACGTAATCTCAAAAGCAACCAATTTGAATGTTCTTTAGCTACATCAAGGAACTGTGGTTTGGTGAGTGTAATGTCATTTTCTCGGATGTCCTTCTTGGTGATCTTTTGTCCAAGCTTCGTCGCATGGTAATCTATGATGGCCTAGAGTCGCGCCTCGTGATGGACGTCGACGACGCGTTTCCTGCAAGCTCGCCTAGCCACTGCCTCCGCCGTGCCCTCGAATCCGTTGTCCAGTTTGAAGTAGTCCTGCGTATACAGACATGATGCATTAGTTATTTCAAGTAGAGTACAATGAATGCGTTGTATTGAGCCATGTAGTGTGATTTTTATCTTACCCAAAACTCATGAATGACGAGCGCCCCCACGTTGCCAAATTCCACGTCTCGCTCGGATTCGTAGTGGGCAAACGTGTAGGCGGGCTCGTCCTTCCCAGCATGCGTGACTATGCCAGGGAAGTGGGTCCTGCATAGGAGACCTAGGATGCCATTGACATGGCGGGAGGCAGTGTTCCCCGACACAACCTCCCACCCGCTGCACAAGTGATTAAGAAAACATATTAGTGTCTTTCGATTTCGAACGTAGCATATGAAGTAATAGTGATAACATGCAAAGTCACTTGCCTTTGCCCCACTGGGCGAATCACTGGGCGTAGAGCTCTTTGTGGCTTCTTAGGAAGGGTGGAGGGACCTCGCAGGTAGACACCTGACGAACTAGAGAAAGCAGTAGCTCCCTCCGCGACGCCCTCCTCGTCCTCCTCGTCGTCCGCCTCCCCCGCCTCCTCCTCCTCCTGTGCCACCTCCTCCTCCTGCGCCACCTCCTCCTCCTCCTGCGCCACCTCCTCCTCCTCCTGCTGGTGGACCGCGCTCGTGGTCCTCGAGTTCCTTCTGCTCGTGGTCCTCGTCCTCCGCCTCGTCGAGGTCGTCCCCTGCACCTCCTCGCCCCCGCCGCTGGAGACTCCAGAGCCTCTAGGGTACAACGAGCTCAGGTTCCTCTGACGGCCGCCTGGCATTTTTTCAAGAACCTGCAATTAAAAAGAAGAAAGAAGTAATTAGATATAGATGCAAAATAAATAAAACAAAATTATGAGACTTACAAAATTACAAAATTAAAAAATATTACATGTATGTTACAAATATTCTTCATCATCGGGATTAGCCGGATCGTAACTCTCATCATCACTATCAACCATGTCGAAATCCTCCATATTATCCGATGGAGGAATGTTGTCTTCGTTGTCAATGCTTATACGTAATCGCTCAAGCATTTGTAAGTCCTTAGCATTTTGCACTTCATATCCATCGTCAGCATCATCATCAACCATAACATTGTCTACATCCATTCCTATCTCGTCGGTTAAGTCTATCTCGAACCTCCCTTCTAGACCATTTTTTGTTTTCGCATCCATTTTTTTTGATAGCATGTTACAATACTAATATTTTAATTTTAAAATTTGACACTTTTTTTAATGCTTTTTACTATATATTTTGAGTTTAGTTCATTTATTTACATTTATCCGAAAAATGCAAGTTTGAACTGCAGGTTCATACAATAGTGAAACTTAGCGATTCAAAAAATGATATTGATGATATTGATTGTATTTTGAGACAAAATACAGGAGCTCTCATGAAATTTCAAACATCTCGCGCACGGAACATGGCGACAAACTTTGCGATGAAGTGTATTTTAATTATATAAAATGCAAACAACTTCCGAAAATCATGAAACTTGACGGCACGTCTTGAAATCACATGTGGAGGCTAGGATAAAAATTTAAAAATATTTCACGCACGTTGCCCCGTACAAGGGTTAGAAACATAGACATCTTCTTTGTTGATCACTGTTATTGCATGTGAGATGTCTAGGTTTATAACCAGCTTAAAAAATAGCAATTTTTTCTTATGCGAGGAAGCCCGCACTAGGCTTCAAACATGAAAAACCGTATTTGTTTGTTTGGCTTATATGTCTTTCATTATACAAATAAATTCCATAACAATATATTGGTATTGTATAAATTAACTTTGTCTTTATATTAAGGCCTTGACCCTTGAGTTCCGTGAGAGCATTAAACAAGCTGGCAGTGGATGCGCATGGTCATGGCTCAATCAAAGTTCCTTGCATCTTGCTCATCACGGCATCATGGTTACCGCATGAGGAATAAAAAAATGCTATAGTATATGTACGATAGTTTGAATATTCTATTTAATAAGTACAGTATTATATAGTGTCTCACCCATCATGCATATTATTTATAAGCACGCAATTAGCTCGAGATCGAATGATCGATGACCGAATACTGGCCATTAAATGCCCTAACAGTTCATTAATTTTGATGCCTGGTGGAGCGCAGAAACAAGCGCAAATATTACAATTTGATGCGGTCAGGATACAGCTAATTTTAATTGTATAAGTGAGAGACCTGCAAATTAAAGCACTGATGGACTGTCCTCACCAGAGATGTAGATGATGGCTACGAATCTACGACCTCCAATTCTTCACGCCTCCATGGACACAGCTGCGAATGGCGAGTCGACGACCGATGAGCATAGGGAGACAGCAGTGTGCGACGTACATTGGCAGGTCTGGCCTGAGTGCGTCGCTGATGCAACCGTTGCCACTTGCCACAAGTATTACTCAGCAGAGGCGTAGCCAGGGGGCTAGCAGGGGCCTCCCCCCCCCCCCCCCCCCACCACAATGCAGGAGAATTTGTTTTAATACCCCTGTAAAATTTCCAATTTGTAGCACATCAATGCATAAATTTACTCATTTTTTATAATAATATTATGATTTTTTTGTTATGAATACTAAGTACATGTGTATGTTTACCATACTTAGAGATGTCATCGTACATGTCCGGTCCCTCTTAATCAAAATCACTGGCTCCGCCTCTGTTACTCAGAGCCATTTGCGTGCTCTTCCCCTCTCTTTTGTTTTTTTGTCTGATGAGTTATGTCCACATGGTGTGGGCCTAATCCTTGTGGGCCGAGACACACAAGCCTTCGCATCCTGCTGGTCGTGATTATATACTAGTCCGTCCCAGAAAAAGAGTCGCTATGGGAATTGTGCTGGTCAAACTTTCTTAACTTTGACAAGTTTTTCAGAAAATGTGTGCAACATTTATATCTCCAAATAAGTTTATTATGAAAGTATATTCAACGATCTATCTAATGATGCTAATTATGTACCATAAATATTAATATTTTGTTAAATATATTTAGTCAAAGTTAAAAGTTGTTGACTTTTTGGGAAGCGAGAACAACTCTTTTTTTTGGGACGGAGGGAGTATGTCCAAACCACCAACAGGCCATCACAGTGAACAGGCCTCCATACGTATTGCTCCTATTCTTTTCCTCATTATTTTAAAAAAAACTTTGCACAGCTGAGCCGAGCTACATCAGCAGAGTGTCTGTCTCCACCAAGAGAAGAACTACGTACAGCATGGACTCCATGGTGTTGCAAGCTGCTTATATATTGATCTGGCTGGATATGAGGTATACAGACATCCTGACTGACGGGTGGCCTGGTAGCATGAAAGAGTCAACCACTTTGCACAGCTCTGGCCTTTTCATTATATTGTCTGATTAGGAAAGGTGAGAGACTCTGAGAGGCAGCAAGGTGAATGCATCATATGGATCGGAGATTTGGTAATATAGATCCATGTCTTCAGTCCTTGCCCAAGTTGCCAAGTGATTAGTAACATTCGACTGCCAAGTCTACAAATCGTAGGAAGCCAAAATAAAGTCAAAGCACAAAGGCGAAGAACTTGATGATGCACAGGAAGGCACGGAAACAGCAGAGAAGAAAAACCCAAGCATCACGAGGGTTTCAGGAAAAAATGGTTCCCCTGTTCTGATAAGTAGAACATAGTGTTTGTTTTTGTTCTTTAATCTAATTTTCAAAGGCCATGTCATGGATTAGACCAAACTCTAGGCCAATGCAGCAAACATTCAGAAATAAATATGTATTCAGTTGAAAGGAAATTAAGAATCAGCAAAGCTGAATATGTTGAAAAAATACACTTTTGGAGCAGTAGATACAATCAGCCACGAGGCCATTTAATCTTTAACCGTGTAGTATAGGCATCATGAAGCTCTAAAAGGAAGTCGACAAATCTCCCATTTGATCGCCTTTTGTGGCCCAACAGACTTGAGAAATCCCATTCTAGGAAAAGCAAACACTGAAATCTCCCACAACTAAAAAGACCGAAACGTGGATATTTTTTGGTGCGACAATTGTTTGGTCGTGTCCGTCTGCCACCCCATGCAATCCCATGTCCTATGTCCGCTAACGATGCGCGAGCCAGAAAAAGGAAAGGAGCCAGCAAGAAAAGAAAAGAAATTGCCATCCTCATTCGCTCCACGCACGAGACGCTGCAGGCCCTGCGATTCTGAGAAAGGAAGGCATCGCCGCCTATCACGCCCCTGACACCTCCTCTCCCACACGTGCGATGACTCCTCCATCTCTCTCCCCCTCGGATGAGGCACCAGCCCGCCCTGCGCACCGCCCGCGCACGCCCCGAGGCCACCTTCCCAGCAGCGGAGCCGGCATGGCATCCCAACGGCGAAGGGCGCGCGATGTTCCGGCAGCCCCCTGCGCACCGCCCGCGCATGCCCCAAGGGCACCTTCTAGGCAGTGAAGCCGGCTCGCCATCCCGATTTAAGGACGCCTGCACTGCAGCGGTGATAGTGGCAGAGGAGAACGAGGCCACGGCACCGGCGAAGGTGCGCGCCGGCCAAGGCCCAAGGTGAGTTCTGCCCTCACCCGCCTCGATTTCTCTTCCCCCAAATTCTTCTAATCTGCTCGATTACTCCTGTCTCAATTTGATTGAGCGCCCGTCTGTGCCAAAGCTACTTAAATTCGTACATAGGCACGGCCGCCGGATCTGGGCACCATGATGGAGTGCCGAAGAGCTATCAAGGAAACAACATCAATCTGCTAAACATATACAAGGTCACGTCTTCGTTCCCCTCCTCTTCTTGTTTTTCTAGATTGGTTAATGATCCATCACGTGCATACATGTTCATTATCTGATAGTTCTAGCCTTTTTCTTAATAGCAAAATAGATTAAGGTCAAACCTGATAAGACTGCAATCATAGAAATTCACACAATTGTGGATTGTGTGCGCACTTTTACATGTCAGGGAAACATGCACATTGTTGGATTGTGTGCACACCTCCAAAGCCACAAGATTGCAGAACAAAGGTTAATTTAATCGTAATTACTACGTTCTTACAGGGCTCTTCACGTGAGCAAGGGCTCTATAAATGTTCACGCTGGCAGCAAAGTGTTCTCTTTCCTGATTGACCTCACATCTTTGGCATATCAAGTGATGCAAACCAATAAATGTATCCTTTTTGTCTATGGCTTTATTTGAGGCATTGAAAGTATCATTGCACCTGCCAGTTACATGCGTTGATGCCTCAGAGCAATTCTCAGCAAGTTAAAGGGTATCGAAGACCCAGAGCAGAAAAGAGAGTTTATTGGCAGGGAATTCATCGCTGTCTTTGATGACTTTGATCACAAGCTGGAACAGAAGATAGGGAAAAGTCCTGAATATTTAGTTCAAGGGACATTGTACCCTGGGAGTGCAAGGACAAATTCCCACACCATCAAAAGCCATCACAATGACGGTGGCCTTCCAAAAGATATGAAGTTAAAACTCATTGCACCACTCAAGCTCCTATTCAAGGATGTGGTACTAATTTGAACTAATTTGTTTAATATAATTTCTAATTTTTCTTAGTTTAGTGCATGACCATGTGTGTTATGATGAAAGGGACCAAGGAGCCTTTATTTTTTTTGTTACAATTTTTTAATGTCTGTAGGTGCGGAAGTTGGGGAGTATTTTGAATGCCCTAGATTCATTTTTGAAGTGGCACCCATTTCCTGGTCCTGGTCTTGCTGTACGTGTTCTAGGTGATGTTACACAAGGCAATGCTTTGGAGGTTCTTCGTCAGGATTGAACTTTCAGAATTGTTGAAATTTTGCTACAGCACCTTGGATACACTGTGTGAATTGGCAGCTTCTCACTTTATTTTTTTTCCAGGTGGACGAGATATTTGTTCAAGTTGTTAAGGATGCAGTATGATAAAATTTGGCAAGCTTTTGCTGTTTTCTTGCCAGTACAAACAGTTGGCATTCAAGGTGACCAGCGAACCCACTCCAATGCTGTTGTTTTAAGGGCAATCACCAGTGAGGATGGCATGACTGCAGATTGGTATGTACCAGTGAAGTTCCAACTGTGTTTCACCTTTTTTTTTCCTAGCAAACTTTAGGTACGTTGTACCGACTGTTGAGTTTGCAGAAAATTGTGACAACAAACTCCTGAATGAGTAGTACAGTGTATGCAGATTGGAACTCAAGGTAGAGAGTTCTGGCTGGTTCAATATATATTATATTATGACTGAAAAATATCTTAGTCCTAATCTTATTTGTTCAAGCACACTCTTCATTGTTTGCCTGATTAGAGGCGGCATTACAGGGATGCATGATGGATGTTCTCTTTGCAAGGGATTTTTATCAGACCAAGAACATGGAACACAAGGATCAGGTGTCCTCTTTGTCACATTTGCACTCATCGATCTATTGATTTTGGTCTCCATATCAGTGTTGAATGTTGATGTGCCATTGCATCCCATATCTTTGTTTATTTATCAAGGAGAGAATATTTTAGCACATGGAAAATATACTACCACTTGGCTTATTCTTTGTATTTATTCTGAGCTGACCCTGGTATTTTGAGCAAGTTGGCAGTATTGGTTTAAAAATACTATATTGGTAAATTTGATGTGAGGCCTTCTCTTTATAAATCTTATCCTAAATGTTGGATGTTTGTTAGCTTGCAAATTTATATTCTGTTAACACACTGATGGTAGCAGTATCCTGTGATAATCAGTTAGATCACTAAATACTTGCTTTTATGTTTTCTTGAGCTCATGAAATCGAATTATTGTTGTTGTGGTGCTGCATTTGCAGACCAAGAGGAGCTGGTCCGTCACTGGAGGTGAAGCAGAGCCACCATTCAGATTCCTGATTCCTTTGGCTTGGCATGTCTGGCATTAGGGGAGGAGCGATCTTCTCTGGGTGCACCCTTCAATGATCTCTCCCTTGGCTGTCAGCTTCTCTATTATAGGAACTTGGTACAATAACTATTAGGTGAAGTTCAGAACAATTATAAGCTTTGAGCCGCTCTTCAACTTTAATGAGGGATCATTCTTGATTCTCCTCAGAATAGACTAGTGCTTGATGCAGTCTTGATTGTCTAAAAGAGGGCTGCATGAAGAACAGAGTAAAAACATGCTCGTCTATGGAAGTTTTTCATGATACATGAGATTGACACTTCTCTTAGAGTCATCATACTAGAGTGAGCATATGTGTATCTATGATGTCATCAAACCATCGCCATGCCATTTGCTGACTTCTCTATTCTACCAAGACATTATTAGAGTGGAAGCTAATGCCCAAAGGTGGCCGTCAATACATGTAGAATGAACCATGAAATCCTTTTGGGATCAATCTGTGAGCAGGGGCAATTGCATTTGCTGCTATTTATCTATGGACACGTCCATGTTTCTATTTGTTACAGTCTTCCAATTCTAGATGTCCTCTATTCTGAAGATAATAAGAATGTTGTGGGCCTTGAGTGATAAACATTTTAAGAGGTAATCGACTGATTTTCAGCGAGATGACGTTGGTTTCAGTTTTATTTAAATATGTAAGTTTGATTGTTGGTGACAGGTTCAAATTGGGCTTGCGTATAAGCTGATACCACTTACCACCCCCATTTTGGTACTTAATTTATAACTATCTAAACAGCTTACAATTGAAAAGCGAAACAAGTATAATATATCTATTTTGAAATATCTATGAACAAAGAAATGAGGATATGAAAATACGGTAGCTTTATATGCTCAATGATATCCTATGAATGCCGGACTTTATCTGAGAAAAATCAGAGGCAGTGCTATGCACGACAACAATCTGACTGGTTAACTAAATCGGTGGTTCATCAACTATAGTAAACTTTTCTGATTTACGCTTTTCTTAGAAAGGCATATTAAAAGTAAAAGAAATAAAATACCCTCATTCATGTTTTGCATATAGAAACGTTGACACTAATATGATCTCCTAAATATAAAACTTGGCCAAAATATCAAACGGAGGATGCATGATTGTGGACAGACAAACTTAGTCACTTTTCTTCCGCTCCGTCAGTATGAAGCATGTAATATTGATGTGGTGAACGTCACGCATATAATATTATTTTAATAATTTTTTAATAATTTTCTAATAATAGTATAATACATGTTTATACCTAAATTATCATGGTATTATTTTTTTCCGTTGCAACGCAAGGGTGCACGAAAGAAATGGATATCAGAGATTTCTTCCTGCTTATATAGTAGAGTTTGTGAGCCTTCGACGCTGTGCTTCCGTGACCATGTTAATTTCACAAACTTTGCTTTTTAAATTAAATGTCACTTGAACTTAGGTATTTAATTTCATAGTATTGTTATCTTATCCTGTGATCCGTGTATTTTTAGTACATAAAAGTTTAGCTGTTCCGTAGCAACGCACGGGTACGAACCTAGTCTATCTAAATAAGCAGGAACCAAGTAGAATTAGTTGCTGCTCTGTTTGATCCAGGTCTCATAGATCAAGGAATTAGTTCACCGGCTGCTGGAGGTCCATGGACTCGTCACGTGTTGTTGACCATGCAAGGAGCAGCCCTCGTTCACCAGAAACAATTTGTTCTGTCATTGTCAATGAATTTAAAGCTGGTCAGATATATCTGCTCTGGTTTAAGTATCATGGGTGTTCGTATTTTTCTAAAATTATATGAGAAAAAAAATGCATAAGACACTTGCACTTGCCTGGCACGTAGGAGTATATCTTCCACCTTAGCATGGCAATGGATTTATCAGATGTAAATAAATATGGATGACGGATCCAGTCCCCACAAGAGCTGTTGCTGTTCAGCCAATCATGAAGTATTGCTTCCTTTCTGCTAGATACTCTCTCCGTATCGGATTTAGAAGTCGTTTAGAATAGCGATACGGTCTCCAAAATACAACTTTGACCTCTTGTTTTTATAAAAAATATTTATGGAAAAATGATATATGTATACTTTTATGAAAGTATTTTTGAAGACAAATCTATTCATATAATTTTTATATTTGCAAACTCAAAAACTTAAAAGTTATTGGTGATTTATATTCTCAATGTTTGACCCAAATCTTGTCCAAAACGACTTCTAAATCCGATACGGAGGGAGTATATGGAACAAAAGTTAATTGACGAAATTTGGTAAATACTGTATATGGTAATTACTGGAGTACACGGTACTTTAAAAACATATATGGTAAGGATATGGAAATTAATTGATCAAGGAAACATGGTAACGATATGGAAATTAATTAAGTACAAGGCAGGACTCTAAAAACTTATGGAAAGTTGGATTTTCGTACTTTTGGGGGATGATGATGTCAATATCTCCTTTCCACATTAAGTGTCGGATGGTTGGGATGAACTTCGGCTGCACGTCCCAGCTCTGTATCCAATATGTTGTCGAAACCATGTTTCCAACAACGTAGATTCGCATTGATTTCCCGGAGCGAAGAGAGGTGTTCCCAGCCGAGGACCAAGTTAGGACTGTGAGGCGTATAGACTTGAAATTGAAGAACTTGGAGGCTTGGCATGAAGAGAGGTGCTGCTGCTGCGCCTTTACAAATGGTGGAGCCCTTGTTTTCATCATCAGGCACAGAGGGCATGGCGTCGGGGTCTTCTCCATTCCCATTCCCAGGGGAAGAGACACGTTTGGAGGGCAATGGGTGCCATCTCTTTACCAATGCCAGAACATGTTGGAAAAAGGCAAGCAAATAATAGGCTACTGCTGCCAATCCTTGCTGGAGTTTACTGGTTTCGAGGGGTCTGTGCAACTCAACATCATGAGAAACAGAGGGCATGGGACTCTGCATCTCATCGTCGCTCTTCAACTCATCATCAGAAACAGAGGGCCCGGCTCTCTCCAACTCATCATCATAAACAGAGGGCCAGGATTCATCATCAGAAACAAAGGTCCTTGCTCCCTCCAACTCATCATCAGAAACACTGGCTGCTGGAAGTCCATGGACTCGTCACGTGTTGTTGACCATACAATGCAAGGGGTAACCTTGCCTCACTAGAAACAGTTTGTTCTGTCATTGTCAATGAATTTAAAGCTGGTGAGACATATCCGCTCAGGTTTAAGTGCTAAACATATCATGGTTGTTTGTATTTTTCTAAATTTATACGAGGAAAAAAAATAAGACACTTGCACTTGCCTGGCACCTAGGAGTATATCTTCCACCTTAGCATGGCAATGGATTTATCAGATGTAAATAATTATGAATGATGGATCTGTCCCCACAGGGGCTGTTGCTGTTCAGCCAATCATGAAGTATTGCTCCCTTTCTGTGAGATATGGAAGTCAATTGACAAAATATAGTAAATACATGGCAATTAATTGAGTACAGGGTACTTTAAAAACATAGAGTAAATATATGGTAATTACTACTTGAGTACGTGGTACTTTTAAAACATACGGTAAGGATATGGAAATTCATTAATCAAGGAAACATGGTAACGATATGGAAATTAATTAAGTGCAAGGCAGTACTCTAAAAACTTATGGCAAGTTGGATTTTCGTACCGTTTGGATGGGATGAACATTTCTACTTTTTAATATGAAGTGTCGGATGGTTGGGATGCACGTCTCAGCTCTGTCTCCAATTTGTTCTTGCAATCACCAATTTGTTCTTGCAAGTATAGATCCGCATTGATTTCCCGGAGTGAAGAGAGGTGTTCCCAGCCGAGGTTGTCGAACCAGTTAGGAATGCCAAACAGATGGCGGACTTCAAAGTGAAGCACTTGGAGGCTTGGCATGAAGCGAGGTGCTGCTGCTGCGCCTTTACAAATGCTGGAGCCCTTGTTTTCATCATCAGAAACTGAAGGCATGGCGGCGGGGTCTTCTCCATTCCCCTTCCCATTCCCAGGGGAAGAGGCACGATTGCAGGGCAGTGGGTGCTGGCCCATTAGTTTAAGTGGCCATCTATTTACATATGCCAAGACACGTAGAAAAAAAGCAAGAAAATAATAGGCTAGTGCTGCCAATCCTTGCTTGAGTTTACTGTCAAAGTGAGTGAACGAGTTGCCCCTTAGGGTCTCGGTTGCGTGTTAATATATGCAAGGAAACAGCCCCCGGCGTGGCCGATTACACAAGTCATGGAATTACAACAAACTCTTGATCTACAAGATCTACCGCCTACTTGAGTTACAAGAAATGTTAACTAACCTGCCTAGAGCTAGGTACACTGAACCAGGACTCAAGGTCCACGGGTATACGGTACACGGGTACACGGTAAACACGATACCGTTTAACACCCCTCCTCAACCTCAGCCGCCACTAACAAGGTTGAGGTTGCTCCTGAATTATCGCAACTTGGCCGCCCCAACAGGTTTTGTAAATCCATCTGCCAGCTGAACTCTAGAGCATATGAACCGAATATCAAGAAGTTTTTGCACCACCTGTTCACGAACAAAGTGAAAGTCGATTTCTATATATTTAGTTCTTGCATGAAATACTGGATTAATTAGCTGCAAGATATGTAGCGGCCAAGTTGTCACACCATAACTGAGCTGCAGGAGGGTGTCGAATACCGAGTTCAGTTAACAATTTCTGAATTCACATCATCTCGGCAGTTGCATTTGTCAGAGCTTTATATTCCGCTTCGGTGCTAGAGCGTGAAACTGTAGGCTGCTTTTGTGCATTCCATGAAATCAAGTTTGTGCCAAGAAACACTACAAAGCCTCTAGTTGAACGTCTATCATCAACGCATCTAGCCCAATCTGCGTCTGAAAAAGCATTGACTAGCATCGAAGTGCTGCTGCTGCGCCTTTGCTACAAATGATGGATCCATTGTTTTCATCATCAGAAACAGATGGCGGGGTCTTCTCCATTGTCATTCCCTGGAGAAGAGGCACGATTTCAGGGCAATGGGTGCTGGCCCATTAGTTTAAGTTGCCATCTCTTTACAAATGCCAGAACATGTTGAAAAAAGGCAAGAAAATAATAGGCTACTGCTGCCAATCCTTGCTGGAGTCTACTGCTTTCGAGGGGTCTGTGCAACTCATCATCATGAGAAACAGAGGGCATGGGACTCTGCATCTCATCGTCCCTCTTCAACTCATCATCAGAGACAGAGGGCCTGGCTCTCTCCAACTCATCATCAGAACCAGAAACAGAGGGCATGGGGATGTCTACTCCATTCCATATATGAAATGAAACCCTCTTGTCGTCTTTGTTGGCAACGAACGAGAACATTAAATTCCTCAGTTGGAAGCACCTCAGCTTTGGGAAGTAGCAGGCATCATTGTCACTGATGATGTTGTGTATTGTGGCTGTGGACAACAACTCCAAGAGCAGGCTAAGATAATGGAGCTCCGGCAAACCGCCCAGGGTTTTCAGGTCCTCCTCATCCACATGTAGCAGCCACAAGTCCAGGTAGGAGAGGGTAGGGAGGCACGAAGGATCGATGCATGATGGCAGCTTACTGAACCAGATACTATCTACAGCCAAATGTCGGAGGTGGTGCGGGAGGACCCAATTTGTTCCTAGCCATGTGGGTGCAGGAGTACTTACATAACCGGCCTTAATTGTTAGACTCTGGAGCTTGTGGAGATGGCCTAGAGACTCCACAAAATCTCGTTCGTCCTCCTCATCCCAGGAAATATAAATAATATTGAGCACCCTAAGTTCCCTCAGGCAGCCCAAACCGTTCACAAGCCACCCCACGGTGCTCGACAAAGGAACTTCTATTGTCAGCTCCTCAAGCGATGTCATCCCCACCACAGAAAATACCTTGCCATCATCAAAGGCATCTTCCTCAAGACTAATACGCAGACACGCTAGCCGTTTTGGCAAGCTGCCACTCGAAGGCATTTCTGACATGTCAGATCCCAACAAGTCCAGCGTCTGCAAGAAACTTAGAGGTCCTATTCCTTCAGGGATCCTACCGATTTCTGTTCCTCTTAGACTGAGAAATCTTAAGTGAAGTAAACGTCCTAGGTGCTCAACTCGAACACAGCTATCACCCGTTGCTCTGCAGTTTTCTAAAGCTAGGACACGTAAAAGTGTCAAGCTAGAAAGTGGGCCCCACGTCTCAGTAGCAGACCCAAGGGATATAAATGATCTCAATTTTGGCATTTCAATATGATTGCCCTGATGAATATGCCTCTTAGTCCTGTTGTGGTTGGCTAACCTACGCACGTTGCTCTGTAGTAGTGTGTCTTGGTTATTATCTAATATATTGAAAAAGTTTTCTTCACGGGACATGGAACGAATGAAGTCAAGCATCATATCATGGACACGACAACCGATGATGATGGTGCCATCATACTTATGCTCTTCTGCTTGGATCATACTTCTGTTAATGAGATCATTGAAGTAACCCTCCCCAATCTCAAATAACCTCATTCCTTCTTTCGTATGGACAAATCCTTCAGCCACCCACTTCCAAACCAATGAATCTTTACGGACAACAGAGTCTTCTGGGAATGCACTAAGATATAACAAGCATGTCCTTAGATGTGAAGGTAGGTCATAATAGCTAAAGGACAGTATCCTCATTGTAATTTCCACTTCCTTGTTATCTTTACTCCCAAAATCAATAGTGCTATACAGCTCAGGCCATTCCTCTCTTTGTTTACCCGCCAATAAACTAGCCATTGTGATAATTGCTAGCGGTATACCACTACACTTCCTGATAAATTTATTCAATATTTCATCTGGCTGATTAGGAACATATTTTCCTTCATGACTGGATATTCTTCTAATGAATAACTCTCTAGAGCTGTCAAAAGGAAGTGGGTGTAGCTTGTAAATTTCATCAGCTTTTGTGGCAACTTCCAATTTACGAGTAGTTATGATTATTCTACCTCCACAATCATTGTCATCATCAATAGCCAATTTGATTGTTTCCCAAGACTCTACCTCCCATATGTCATCGATAATAATTAAATACCTATCCGCACAACAGCACAAAAGTTTTCAATTAATAATTAAGGTATCTAAAATATGCATCTATAAAATCAAGAAGCATTACACCAACTTGAACCAAAAATGATTAGTCCCTCCCATCATAACTAAGTGACATCTTACGCATAGACACTATCCACGGATACAATTTTCAATATCACTTTTTATTGAACAATATTTATAGAACATAGCAAAAGCATACTTTTATGAAGTTATATCTAAAAATAAAAAGTGTCATCAATAGCCAATTTGATTGTTTTCAAAGCCTGTATCTGCGCGCATATGTCATCAATAGCAACAATATACCTATCCGTACAAGAGTGCAAAAAGTCTTGAGTTAATGCCAGCGACTTCGGTTACACACATAGACACCATCTACAAAATAAAGTTTTGGCTTGTACATTTCATGAAAAAAATATTTATATAACATAGCAAAATTAAAAAAAATTGTTAAAATAAATTTCAAGATAAATATAATCACAGTATTTTCAAATATTAAAGCTTAGTGCAAGATAAATACTTTGCAATTAAAGATTTAAATAATTATCTTAAACAACCTTAAGACGTCACTTACTTGTGACTACAATGAGTGACTATTATTAATAACAATATAGCAAACAGAAAAACTCAAATTTGAGTGGTTCATGCGTACCTCTTGTTTTCAAGCAAGAACACACGGAGCTCATCAATGAGTTGCCTTTCATCCAATGCGGCAGTACTATACTGTAAGTATCTTTGCTTATCAAGATCAATGAGAATGTCCTTCAAAATTTTCTTCAAATCAGGATTCCGACCAACAGGAACAAAAGCTGAACAACTGAAATCCCCTTTAATCTTTTCTTATCAACAGGAACTTAAGAGTGGTCTTTGCTTATCAACAGGAACTTAAGAGTGGTCTTGCCTAGCCCACCAACTCCAACAATTGATACTGTCTTCATCTTCATGCTGGATATGTCACCCTGTTCCGGGTTGTGCAGCATGGAGATGAGATCACTGCTTGACTTGTCCATGCCAACAAGGTTTTTCACTTGTGTGTATATGGCTGCAAGACGAGGATCCATGGTGGATGCCGTGGCTGGCCTGGCCACAATATCATCCACCTTGTACCTGTGACACCGCTCTGTCACCTCCTGGAGATGAGGCATGATGTCGTTGACATCACTGCTGATCTTGCGACGCGCCATGATCTTTGGGCACAAATTGGTTATTTTCTCACTGAGGCGTTTGAGCGAGCTCTCCTGCTCAGCAGAATGAGAGCCCTAGACACGCACGAGGAAGCTGTCGAGGATGTCCTCCATGTCATAGGAGGCCTCCCTGACCTAGCGTGCCCAGATATGGACCTGCTCATCGAGCTGATCCCACGGCACCTGGGCCACCTTGCAGAGCACGGCTTGCGCACTCTCAAGCTCCTCGGTGAGGGAGTTGACGCGCTCCTTCACGCCAGTCTGCAGCTTGTACTCCTTCTCCAGTAGCTGGTAGAGCTTGGGGATGATGCTACCCATGGCGCCCATCACCAGGTCTGCCATGCTCTTGTCTGTTGTTTGATGGACTGGTGGCGTGTGGAACTTGGGCGATGTTTGGTAAGTGCGCTATCTGAGAAAGGACCTCAAGTCAAGTCAAGTAAAATAACTGTTAACAATTCCTCGATCCTATTTCGCTAACTCATCAGCGTTTTATGCTCCAAAATTACTAATCTGGCCGAAAGCACCAGGTAATAGGTCGTGCGTTTATACCTTTCCATATTCTAATCGCCCACTCTTTTATCTCCTGCCGAAGCAACCAACCGGTGGTGCTCCTCCCAACACACTTTTCCTTCGTATATAGTACCCTAAAAACACTATTTTACTTTCTTCACTAGAACTATTTTATTCATTCTCTCTCTATTTTAGTTCATCTCCTGGGATTAGGTGTACCTTTTTTTCGAAGAGAAGGGGGATTATATTAAAACTCGGCACAGTACATCTCCAAATTACATATATGAAAAAATGTGAAATAAAAAACACACAATATTCTATTCAAATTCTTCAATCTTCTTTTCTATTGGCATCCCTTGAACGCCCCAGAGCCAAAGCGCAATTCTTATGCCGAATCCAACGACCAACCAAAATACATTGGACATGCCGCAAGATCCAACGCTCCGGATCCAGTCCAAAATGCATCTGAATCGATGAAAGAATATCGCAGTTGCATCGACAGGAGCAGCATAGGATGAAGATTCATCACCTTTAAACTTTGATTTCGTCTCCGTGACCAAGGATGATGAGATCGATGACACGGAGTACCTGTCTTTGTTGGGTGCACCCAGAAGCGCCCATCCCCTTGCAGATAATGGCCACAACATGGCCGCTTGCCGATGGAATCGACGCCTGCAACAGCGATCTCATCATGGCAATCATCGAAGTCATCACAGCAAACACGATCCCGACCGAAAATCATATGATTTCGATCGAAGATTTATTTGGACTAACCCTAACAAACTGGAAAACAAACTGCGGGAAATTAAAGAGATGGGTCCACTCGCCTTGTTATAGCCCGACAGACGCGCCAGAGGGGAAGAAGAAGAGGGGCCCTAGACACGGCCCTAGACACGCGCATTAGGTGTACTTTTAACTAACTTTTAGGAACAATAAAATAACATAGTGGGTTTTTTCACAAGAACTATTTCATTCATTCTCTCTCTCTTTTGGTTCTTCTCCTTGGATTATTGTTTTTTTGATTAGGTGTACCTTTTAACTAATTTTTAGCAATTGGTCACATATTCAATGGTGGTAGGCAAGGCAACAATTTCTTTTTGAGCCCCATAAGCTAATTTTTAGCGATCTCATCATTGCAATCATCGAAGTCATCACAGCAAACACGACCCCGACCGAAAATCTATATTCAAGACTTTAATTATTTTGTTTTTATGCCATTTTATTTATTTCTCTAGGGTTGTAGCCCATAGATCCAACAAGCTAAACGGAGCACTGTCATACACCAGCTCCATCGTGTCCGATGGGCCCTGGTTCTTGAGAAGATAGGAAGCCCTTGTACGTGCGGGTCAAAATTTTCAGCCTATAGGTCAGGATGGGTTCGTAGCACTACTGAAAACCAGGACTTTGCCGAGTGTTTTTACACTCAGCAAAGAGCCTTTTGAACTCGGTAAAGGCTTTGCCGAGTGTGGCTGTGGCACTCGGCAAAATCCACTCGGCAACATATTTGTCGGCAAAGGGACTTTGCCGAGTGTTTTTTATCGAGGCACTCGGCAAAATATTTTTATATTTTGCCGAGTGCCAGGCAAGGCACTCGGCAAAATATTTGCGTCGTCACACCGGCCATTAACGGTCACTTTGCCGAGTGCCCGCCCAGCACTCGGTAAATTTTTTTTATTTTTTTACTTTGCCGAGTGCCCCAAACACGGCACTCGGCAAAGTTTTTTTTCTTTTTTATATAAAAACACTTTGCCGAGTGCCTCTGGCCCGGCACTCGGCAAAGTTTTTTTCTTTTTTTTTAAAAAAACACTTTGCCGACTGCCACAGGCCCGACACTCGGCAAAGTTTTTTTCTTTTTTTTTAACAAAACGCTTTGCCGAGTGCCACAGGCCCGGCACTCGGCAAAGTTTTTTCTTTTAAAAAAAACATTACTTTGCCGAGTGCCGCTCGGTCGGCACTCAGCAAAGTTTTTTTTCTTTTTTTTAAAAAACACTTTGCCGAGTGCCACAGGCACGGCACTCGGCAAAGTTTGTTCTTTTTAAAAAAACATTACTTTGTCAGCACTCGGCAAAGACCCCGAGAATGCAAATTTTTTTACATTCCACTGTTACAGACAACATATATATATATATATATATATATATATATATATATATATATATATATATATATATATATATATATATATATATATATATATATCAATCACCAACATGCATTATATATCAAAAGCACACGCATAATTTCATAAATCCATCGGAAATCCATCACAAATCCACCAAAGTTCAACATTACAAGTTTATTATTACAGGTTCAACATCACAAAGTTCAACATACCTACTGCGGCGGCAGAGAGTGCAACTGTGGTCTCTCGGACTGCGGTGACGGACCGGACTGCGGTGTAGGGTTGACGGGATCAGCCCTCGGTGACACGACAGTGGGGTTGTTTGAACCCGCCGACGGAGGCTGCACAAAAGAAGAGATTGCATGTGTTAGACTCAAAATTGAAAATTTTGGCAGCACCTCCCCTGCACGGGGAGGATTCCAACCTGCAAGAAACAACAGCACGAAGGCCGACAAAATAACGGCACGAAGGCCGACATTCCCAACGGCACGAAGGCCGAAAATCACAACGGCACGAAGGCCGACAATCCCAACGGCACGAAGGCATACTCACAGGTGTGAACTGTCGAACCGGAACTGGAGCTGGCATCTGCACTTGGACACCCGATGCTTGCTCGATGGTTTGCATGATCTAGAACATCTCCGCCATCTACTTCTGCGTGGCCTCTAGCTGAGCGGTCAGGAGCGCTTGCACATCCTTTGTCTCTGCCAGCTCAGGCTGCAGTGTTTCAATCACATGTTTCAGTATTGCAAATCTGATCAATGTGTATAAAGTTCAATGTACGACGAGTGAAACCGGAATTACCTGAAGTTCGTTGACCCACGACAGTGTTGGAGTAGGTCATGCACGTATGGGAAGGCTTCTGGACGTGCTCTGTGCGCCGTCTGCAATCCACAACTGCCCGTGCTTCCTGCCTTGCCCCAGCCTCACGATCACCTCTGTCTCAAGGGGCTCAGTGCTCAGATTGTGCTCTGAGCCACGGAGCGCCCGAACCGCCTCCGCGTAGTCTCGGACCTTAGCGTGGACGGTGGGGTCAGAGTAAGCCTTGGCAGGGGCATCCGGGTTGAAGACAACATCGGATTTCACCCGGCCCATGTGGGACACAGCCCATGCTGTGAACTCCGACACCGGCTGGTCCGGGTGTGCCACCTCCTGCGAGAAAGACGAGCAAGATGATTAGAAATCAGGCAAAATTGAGCGTTAGAATAGATAAATGACATCTCGTACGAGTGCCCACTTGAATGCGGGGAGGTTGCGGCTGCCTTCGTGGTGAGTTGGACCAATCTTCAGTGCCCGCTTTCGCTTGCCTTGCTCGTGCTTTGCGATGTACGCTGGGTCAATGTACCTGTCCACGATCCTCGACCATGCCACTCTATGCGACATGCACCACGAGGCAGGCATCTACACATCATCAAGTGTTTGACATATAAGAAGACCAATTCAGGACCTACTAAATCTCAAAACGAATCAATATTATTCACGTACCTGAAGGTACTGCTTCTTGGTCAGCGCCACCTTTCTTGCACCATGTTTCTTGAGGGGCTCTTTCTTGATGGACCTGTAGTAGTCGATGTGGGCCTGGAGTCGCGCCTCGTGAATCATGTCGCCGACGTGCTTCTGACAGGCTCTGTGTGCCATCCGATCCGCCATCTCCTCTCGACCGTCTTCTGGCTTGAAGTACCTCTGCATACAAACACGATGTATTCGTTCATTATTTCAATAAAAGACTTAACCAATGGAGGAGATGTATTGACCTTCATTGTGAGACACTTACCCAAAACTCTGCCAAAACCCGCTCCTGCTTGTTGTCCTGCACGTCATCCGAGTCGAGCTTGTACCTGTCCCACGACCAGGCCGGTGACCATGTCCCGTCTTTCAGCTTCACAAGGCCGAGGAAGTGTTTCCTGCAGAGACATCCTAGGACGGTCGCGGGGGTGCGTGGGGGGTCAAGAGCACCCGACAGAAGTATCCAGCCCCTGCATAAGTGATTAAGAAAAATTATCAGTTTCTCTGTTGATTCTCAATGTATCATATGAAGTACTAGTGATAACATCTATAGTTACTTACCTTCTTCCCACAGGACGAACCACTGGACGTCGGTCAGGAAACGGAACCGAAGGAAGGCTTGTGGGACCTCGCAGGTAGGGAGTCGACTAAGCATAACTGCTCTCCTCCGTCTACTGAGTCGATGGAGTGTCTGTGCTCGTGCCCGTGGCCGCCGCGTGGTCCTCCGGGGTAGGAGACGGGTCCTCCTGCTGGTCGAGAGCCGGGGGAGGAGGCGGGTCACTCCTGGTCCGACCATGGCCCCTCCCCCTCCCCCTCCCCCTCCCCGTGCCTGCTCCCGCCGCTGGGGCCGAAGACGTCCCCTCACCTCCCGCCGCTGGGCGCAGCCTCTAATAGCTGAGAGCACCTGCCTCGATGTACGGTCCATCGCCATCTTTGTTCTATCACCTACAATGTACAAAGAGTGAACAACAAGCGTTAGTACATACGTTACAAATAGTTCAAAATGAATAAACAAAACAAAATTTAATAAAAATCATAGTATTACATGCTTTAGGAATAATCTTCATAATTGGGGTCATAGGTCTCGTCATCACTGTCAAAATTGTCCAAATGGGCAACACTATCTGAAGGTTCTGTGTCTTCTTCATCCTCTCTGCCTAAATGGAATCGCTCAAGCATTTGAATGTCCTTCGGATTCAGCACTACAAATCCAAGGTCCTCTTCATCAACCGTTTCATTGTCTACTTCCATGGCGGTGCTCACACCGGGTAAGGCTATCTCAAAGCTCCCTTGTAGCCCATCTGCTTGATAGAACTCTCCATCATATGTGTCTGTGTTGAGAAAGGTGTAATCTTCATCGTTTGGAACAGCTAGTTTACCGTGTGAAGATACCTGGTGCACAATAGACCAACCCTTAAGATGGTCTTTGTCTTGGCACACGTATGGCGCATGATACACCTGCACGGCCTGTCGACGCAGTGGCGAGGCGACGTAGTGCAGGTAGACCCGTGACGCCGACGAACACAATCTGGGTCCTCCCGGGTCACCTCCGACGAGCTCATCTCTGCAAAAGAAGAAACATAAAACTATAAGTTAAAAATTTCAGCAGAACCTTCCCTGCACGGGGAGGTTTCGAAAACCTGCAAAAAGAACGACACGAAGGCCGACATCCACAAACAACGGCACGAAGGCCGAAAACCACATACAACAACTATTACTACTAACAACGACTCGATGGCCGACATCCATTGCATGATTTGGATAGAGAGGGAAGGGCGAACCTAGTGTGCTCGTTGACGGTGGGCGGAGTCGGGAGCGGGGCACCGAGGGAACGGCACCGCCGCTAACGAGGTGGTGGATAGCGGCCGGAGCTCCTCCTCCCTTCTTCTTCCTCCTCCCTTCTCCTCTCCTCCCTCCCTTCTTCCTTCTTCCTTCTTCCTCCTCCCTTCTCCCTTCTTCCTCCTCTTCTCCCCCTCCTCCCCTGCTCCTTCTACCTCCCTTGCTCCTCCAGGGCACGCGAATGGCGCATCTGTTGAAGGAGGTAGCGGGCGAGGGCGGTGTGCAGGGGCGCGGCCGGGGGCGGCAGGCGCGGCCGCGGCCGCGGGGCCTCGGCCGAGACTTGCAGGCGGCGCGAGAGCAGCCGGCTGGCGCCGGCGTGGGCGCAGCCGCGAGCGGTGGGCGCGCGCGGGCGGGCGGCGGCGAGCGTGGGCGCGGCGGCTGCGGGCGCGGGCGTGCCGAGCGCTGGTGCGTGCACGGTGGGGAGCGGGTGGGGTGAGCGCGGCCGCTGTCGTGGGGCTCGCCGGGGGCGCCGGATCCGTCGGCGAGGGCGCAGCGGCGGCGGGATGTCGGGCGGCGGCGGGGTGGGCGTGGGGTGTGCTCGGGGGCGCTGTGTGGGTGTTAGGGTTACGGGGTGTGTTGGACCGGTGGGCTTTTTTAGATAGGATTTTTTTAATTTTGCCTTTGTCGAGTGCCACACGGGCCGGCACTCGGCAAAGCCCATTTTGCTGAGTTCCCCCGAAGGCACTCGGCAATTTTTTTTTGTTTTTTGGCCCAAATTTTTTTGGGGGGCCTTTTCACAGTATTTTGAACCCAATTTCAAAATTTGGGCCAATTTTGACTTTATTTATTATTTTTCCTTTATTAATTTTGTTTGCTTGACTTTTTTCGCATAATCAAAATTTGAACTGCAGCCGCATGAAATAATGGAATTGGGCCATTCAAAAAATGATATTCATGATATTTAGCGTATGTTGAGGCCGTATCCAGGAGCTCACATGAAATATCGAGCATCTCGTTGACGCAACATGCCGAGTTACTTGCGGGAAAAGTGATTCTAAATTATAAAAAATCCAAACGAAGTCCAAAAATCACGAAACTTGTCGAGGCGTCGTGTCATCGCATGTGGAGTTCGTGGTAAAAAATTGAGCAGGTTTCGAGCAAGTTACGACGTCGGACGCTAAAAACCCAAACATCTCCACATGTGAGCCCGGCACTCGAGAAAGTTGAGAATAGTTTTTTTTAAAAAAAATTATGACAAGTGCCTGGAGCCTCGCACTCGGCAAAATTATGTTTTACAAAAATTAAAAAAAAATTTGCCGAGTGCAACGCTAACGACACTCGGCAGAATTGTTTTTAAAAAAAACAAAAAATTTACCGAGTGCCAGCCCTCTGGCACTCGGCAAAATATTGTTTTAAAAAAAGAAATTTTGCCGAGTGCCTGAGTGATGGCACTCGGGAAAATAGATTTAAAAAATAATTTTTTTTTTGCCGAGTGCCGGCCGTTAGGCACTCGGCAAATTTGACGGCAGGTGGCCGCCGTGACGGCCCAGCCACCTTTTGCCGAGTGCAGGGTTTGCCGAGTGCTGCGGCACTCGGCAAAGACCAGGTTTGCCGAGTGCCAGGCTTTGCTGAGCGCCAGGCGAGTGCAATATTTTGCCGAGTGCGACACTCGGCAAAATATTGCTTTGCCGAGTGCCCCGGTAAAAAGCACTCGGCAAAGCCTAAAACACTCGGCAAAGTCCTGGTTTCCAGTAGTGTAGTGATCTCAGCATCTTCCATTAGTCGACCATCAACTCGATGAATTGACGTTATATAAAAAAATCCATTAGTGAGCCGGCTGCAATAGTGAAATATGACGAAGCTATAATCGCATGGAGGTGATGAACCACCACGAACTTTCTAATCAATTAATTTAACACCAGCTTTACATCAAGAGCAAACAATTTCCCCACCCGCTACACCCGGAACAACATGGCAAGAGTATTTCACCAATACAATAATAACGTCTTCTTCTGGTCGTTTGCCTGCTTTATAGTTGGCGTACAGTGCATACTTAGCATTACTTAAACTGGAAGACTTGACCCAACAAGAAAGAACTTGTAGAAGTCACAAACAAGTGAAATGCTGAGTCAGATTCATGTGACCTCTTTGGAGTTTACTCATAGTATACTGTACTCCTTCCGCCTCAAAATACTTAATTGTTTTGGGGTTTGAGGACAGATTAGTGTCTCAACAGAAATTACCAATATACTCCAATTTCATTGAAGTTGGTACATGCTAATTAAGGAATAAGCTGCTAATTAAAAATAATGCAATGAGGCATGTAGGTCGTAATACCAATCTGATATGCCCTAACCGAATGTCCAAGAGCTGAAGCATCAAGTTTTCTAGGATAATTTTTAAATCCTAAAATATCAAGATTTCTGGGATGCAGATAGTGTACATTAATTAAAATATCAAGAATATTAAATAGGGATTACCTCATGTTTTTGCCCTCCTGGCTATAGAGTTCGACTGCAACTCAATTCTAGCCCCAATACAACTCAGGTCGTAACCTAACCATATTGTACACATATATTTATTTGACACATATCACAAACTCAGCCTTGGCTAATATGCAGGTCACCGTACACTACGCGAGAACTGAAATTTCCCGAGTGTCTGTGGCTTCCCCGAGCGCCAAAAAAACGTGCACTCGGGAAACTAGCTCTTCCCCGAGTGTTGCACTCGGGGAAGAAATGCACTCGGGGAAGAGAGGCTTCCCCGAGTGCCCCAGATTTATAGGCACTCGGGGAAGAACGGCCCTCGGGGAAGGTCCTCTTCCCCGAGTGTTGCACTCGGGGAAGAGAGACACTCGAGGAAGAAAATTATACATGATGGCCAGCCTTCACACGTCGTTACGTTTTTTCTTTTTTTAAGCTTCCCCGAGTGTCAGAATTTGGCACTCGGGGAAGAATTTTTTTTGTCCTAGTTTTTTGTGTGATGTCTTCTCACATCATTTCAAACTCCTTGATCAAATTTGAGACAATTTTGACTTTGTTTGGTATATTTCGTTAGTTTTTTTCATTTCTTTAAATTTTTTTGCACACTTCCGATTTAAACTGCAGGTGCATGAAATAATGGAATATGGTGATTCAAAAAATAATATTCAAGTTATTTGGTGTATGTTGAGTCCGTTTCCAGGAAGCCACATGAAATGTCAATCATCTTGTCGCCGTACCATCGCGAACAACTTGTGGAAAAAGTGTATTTAAATTATATAAAATCCAAACGAAGTCCGAAAATCACGAAACTTGACTGGGTGTCGTGTTATAGCATGTACAGGCTATGATAAAAAATTGAGAAGGTTTCGAGCAATTAGTGACGTTGGATGCCTAAAACCCAGACATCTCCACGTGTGATCACATGAGATCACATGAGGAGATGTCTGGGTTTTAGGCATCCGACGTCGCTACTAGCTCGAAACCTTCTCAATTTTTTACCATAGCCTCTACATGCGATAAAATGATGCCCAGACAAGTTTCGTGATTTTCAGACTTCGTTCGGATTTTATATAATTTTAATAATTTTTTCCCGCAAGTTGTTCGCCATGGTACGGCAACAGGAGGCTCGACATTTCATGTGAGTTCCTGGAGACAACATAAACATACACCAAATATCATGAATATTATTTTTTGAATCACCAAATTCCAATATTTTATGCACCTACAGTTCAAATTGGAAGTGTGCAAGAAAATTCAAAGAAACGAAAAAAACTAACAAAATATACCAAAAAAAGTCAAAATTGTACCAAATTTGAACAAGGAGTTTGAAATAATGTGGAAAGGCATCACAAAAAAATAAGAGAAAAAAACAAAAAAAAAAGAAAAATTATTTCCCGAGTGCCAACATTTGGCACTTGGGGAAGAGGCTCGTTCCCAAGAGCTAAAACGGCGGCGCTCGGGGAAGATTTTTTTTTTAAAAAAAAGAAAAGTGGCCGGCCCAACCTTATCTACCCCTGCGCTCCCCACCAGACAACCGCGCCCCCACCCGACCACAGCTCCCGCACGCCGCACGCCGCCTGCCGCCAAGCGTCGCTGCCTCCGCACCTTACGCCGGCGCTGGCGAGCCCCCGCGGCGCCGTCCCCGCCGGCGAGGTCCCCCTCGACACCCCCCTCGCGAGCAGCCCCCCCGGCGAGCCCCACCCCCCACGACCAGCCCCCCTCCCTCCCGGCGAGTACCACCCTCCCGCGAGCAGCACCCCCCCCCCCCCCCCGCGAGCAGCCCTCCCCGGCGAGCCCCACCCCGCGAGCACCCCCCTCCCGGCGAACAGCCCCACCCCGCGAGCACCCCCCTCCGCGGCGCACACTTTCATTGTCCACAGCCGGGCTTCCCACTCGCGATGAGAAGCGGAGACTCGCCTTCCTCCAGATCCGGCGGCACCACCTCGTCCGGATCTGCCGTGGTGGAGACGACAGTTGCTTACCTGTTCGCGATGAGGTTTACACCGCATCAGTCTCGAACTCATCGGCCACGGCCAGGTACGCATCACCCCTCCTGCACGTTGTGTGCCCCCAATCCATGAGTCCATCCATCCATCCCTCTTCACCTCGATTCCGATTCAGCAGGTGCCGTGGAGTTGAAGGGGTGGCGTTCATCTCTAGGGAGCTTCTGTCAGCTGCATTAGCGGTAGAGGATAGATCTAGCGGTGAGGAGCAGGATTACAAGCTGGATCTCGACCTTTGCCAGGTGAGTTCAAGTTTTTGCGTGGGTGCCTTCTGGACGAGCGCTACTAGAGATGAGACGTCTGTTAGCTTGCCCCCTTATACCACTAGATTTGCCTGATGGATATGAGTTCTCAAGAGTTGAATTTTTCATGTCAGCAATTTTGGGTTGACAGATAGGTGCTTCTAGCTGCTCGGGGAAGAGGTGATCCCACAAATATCTGCTTGGTCAGAACTAATAGTTTGTAGCTCTATACAATGCAGTCAGATTATTATGTACTAATGACAATGTTTACTTGTACACCATACTATAATTGGGTATGCAGCCTGGGCACACGATCTCCAGAATGTGCTAATTTGGATGCATCCAATGTTAATGTGTGCTCTCATTCTTAATGTGCTAATTTGATATTGGTCGAAAGTCTTGCATGGAGAAAAGATAAATTTAATTTCTAAATGATCGTCATCCCATGATTTATGGAGTTAATTATCTTGATAGAACAATACATTTTAGTAAAATAGAAAAAGGTTTTTGAATCATTAGTTTCCTGTTACTTTATACAACTCAGCATGCATGGCTGACATCTCCTTTCTCATTTAAATGTTCCTTTCTATGATTCTCTGTTTTCTTCTCTTTTGTTTTTTTTGGTTATTTTGCCCTTTTCTGTTATATTGTGTAATTGGCTGTAGGATTTCCGTTTCTTGCTGATGAATAGAAAAGAAGGAATCACATTGTTTGTTCTCTAGCATCTCTTCAGAATGGATTTCGTTGGTAGGTTCTTTGTCCCTCTGGCCTTTCCTCTGTTTCCAATTTTATTTGGCTCACTGCAATGAATTATTAACCATTAACATGGTAGCGCATTCATACACTGAAGAATGTCTTTTATGTCTGGATTAATGTACTTATATACATGTACAGTACCTGCACATGTATATAAGTAAGCTTCTCTTTACTTTCTCTACATTCAAAGTGCAATCATTATATGCTGAAATAGCTTTTGATATGAATAAATATGTAATTTCCATGTAGCATTGATGTTCTCAAGAATTCTAGAAATGCACTTATTTGAGACGTGGGGAGTAGATACTAGAGAGGAGTACTACTAGTACTACCTTTTCTTTTATTAGGCCCAATGCATGCTGATTTGGAACTGATGCTAGGTTTTGGTATGCCAACAAGAAAATAAAATCTAGGAATTGAATGGTGTGCTCACCTGTGATTGTAAAGAACAATGGTAACATTGATTGCTCTTCTGCAGGCTAATGAGCTGCGCAAGCCCTGTATTTAGAATTGGGACAGGTTTAGGTGATTACTAAAACAGCACAGTGATAACTGTGTTGAACATGTACAGTATTTGTTGGAGTGCATCCTGTTTTACCTTTAGACCAGACATATACTCCCCATGCTGTTCAAAATACTGGAAAATGTTTACTTTTTTGCGAGGAAAAAACTTGTAGTTTTGCTGCCATTCTTTTTGATCAAGAGTCATGATGACAATGATGACAATGATGTTACCTGTAAACTTGTTGGAGCGCAAATTATTTTGATGAATGTCAAATTGCAAATCACACCATGTATCTTTTTCTATAGAATATTTGTATGGTTTGACTTGCGTCAAACCACTGACTGCTCTTGACAATCTCCATATCAAACTTTGGTCAGTTTATAGTCATAGGAAAAAAAGATTTGTCTGGTTAGCCTGTTGCTTGGTAGTTCTTGTGTTGTTATATGCTATGCAGATAGTTCAATCATGGCTTTGCTATTAAGAGAATGCTAACAGCGGAAATATACTAAAAGGTTATTGCCAACATTCGCATTCGTAGGAACTTTGCCTTTGTACAGTATGGAGAAGCAAGAGGAAGCTAGTGCCGCTGTCAAGAACACTGACAAGAGGTATTCTTATCTTACTACTAGCCATCCTTCTGTCGTTAGTATGTTGTTTTGTTGCTGCTGCTCCCAGTGCCTTGCCAATTATGTTTCCTTCCTCACATGTATCTGAAGCTGCTTCTAGATTATAACTAGGGAATTCTTTTCTTTTCAATACAATGGGGTGTATCCCTCTCTCCTGGAGTTGTTTAACTTAACTGTAACACCCCAATTTTTCCACTAATCTTACTGAACAATGATAAGGCTAATAATCTGGAAAATTGATAATTAAATACATCTTGGAATGAAGATACATAAATCATATATATGTTAATTCTTGGAACTAATTATGTACATGAGGAGCCAAAGGAAGCCAACTAGGTCGTAGCTACATAGATAAGTGCACTGTAGCAGGAAGTCAATTACAACAAGCTGACCAGTTTACTGGACTTTGATATTAGATTGCATAAATCAATTATAAACCCTTGATGGTGTTTATGTACACTTGTAGACTAATTTCAGTCCACGAAAAAAATGCAGACCACCATTCCTTTACATATATGAGTACACAACACTGTGGCTATAGTTTCACCCACTTGGCCCACAAGGTGTAGCCATGCCCTTCTGAATGGAGTAATCCAATCCCAAGCAGCAGCTCAACAGCTCACAGTGAGGTGCCTTGACCGGGTCATGACTTGGATTAAAATATCTTAAGATAGGAGGAGGAAGGTAACAGAAAAGGGGCTCACTCCTGCATCCATCGAAGTAGTACTCCATCGAGAGTAGTATTCATCCAGTTCATTGGCTCTCCACTCTAGGTTGAGGTCTCCCAGAGAAACACCAACCTTTCTACCAGCACAAGATGATGACTTGATCACCATGGAGAGCGACGTGGGGTGAGAAGGAAGGGGGGCGAGCAGGAGAGGAAGTCAGCAGAGAGCCCAAGTGCTTGCAAGCAAATCCAGAAGCACATCTGAAGCAATCAAGACTTGCAGGAGAAGAAGCAAGTGTTTGAGGGGAAACTGGCCAAGATTGGAGCTAAATATAATCAAGACTAAGGTGAGGTTTCACCTACATAAACTAAAGTAAATTTTTCCCTTGACTATCAAGAGCACAGAACACATGCCTTGACCCATGAGGATAGACATCTTTACTGTACTAGTTTTGCATATCAAACATTTTTATATCTTGCCACTCACGTGCAATCTCTTCTCTTTTTTGCAGCATCAGTCGGCGGCATCGAACCATGTTGGAGGCTCGCCGGCATTGCAAGTCAGGCCATCCCCACAAAGACAGGAGTCGGGAACACATGTTGGTGCGTCCCAACCTTCATAGTCGCCGTCAGCTGCCTGCGGCGTCGTTTTTATGTATTGAACTTGTAAACTATGAATATTGTGTACTTTGAACAAGTGGTTTGTAATAATATTGTCGATTTCGGACAAATTCGGTCGTAAGGGATATATAAATGTGGTTTGTGATATATTGATGTTGATTTTTGGATTGTGATATATATATGCTTTGTTGTTTACATGAAAAAGGCAAAAAAAAATTCGGTGGTGGCTTCCCCGAGTGCCTGGCAGAAGCACTCGGGGAAGAAGGTTTTTTTAAATAAAGAAACAAATTTCTTCCCTGTGTGTCGCATGAGAGGCACTCGGGGAAGAATTTTTTTAAAAAAAATCAAAATTCTTCCCCGAGTGTTGTACTCGGGGAAGAAATTCAAAAAAAAACTGACGGCAACGGCCTTGGAGTGGACGGCGTCAATTTTTCCCCGAGTGCATGTTTTTTAGCACTCGGGGAAGAGCTCTTCACCGTTACAAGATACCCCGTTAGCTCTTCCCCGAGTGCAACACTCGGGGAAGCCTTCCCCGAGTGTTTTTGCCTCTTCCCCGAGTGCATTAGGCACACGGGGAAGCGCCAGCCTCCTGTAGTGATAATGTTGTCCGCGCGTGGACATTCGTGTACACTGGACATGAGAGTTGTTCCTTGACTGCATGCCCGATGAGTTTCGGCACAGACTCACCACAAACAAGAGCATCTGCTATAACTACAAACAGAGGCTCCATGACTCCATCTGTACCCGTGCGCTCTTCTGTTTTATCACCACAATCTCTATCAAGTGACATTAGATCCCTAACATATATACCTGACTAACTGAAGCTTACCTGCTCTCTATTGGCCCCCACACATGCAAGCTAACTTGATACAATACCATACGTGAACTAACTGAATACATGATAATAAGAACATCAAAACCGCTATCTGAGTCGCACATAGGAACTGCCACATTAGGGTTGCCTTTTCATTTTTTTGCTGTCATGCTAAGCCAAATACCTTAAACCATAGCCTCGGGACCCTATGCCCCTCGACCCCGCATGCTACTTGAATCGATCCACACGTCCATTGGTGATGAGCCATCTGCAGTAATGAAATTTCAATTCTTCTGTAAAATTTAGCAATGACAAAGCTCTCGTCGCATGATGCAGACAATGGACATATACAATAATAACAAGGAGATGGTGAACCATCACCAACTCTTTAATCAGTTAATTTCACACCAGCTTTTCATGGAGAGCAAGACAATTTCTCCACCTGCTCCACCCGAACAACCCAACAATATTTTTCACCTATACAGTAATAATGTCTTCTTTGGTTGGTTTACCGTATAATTGATGTCGTACAGTAAATACTTAGTCTTATATTTTTTAAAATAGACGACTTGACCCAACAAGTAAGCACTGTACATTTGTACATGTCATAAACAAATGAAATGCTGAGTCAGGCCTCTTTGGAGTCTACAGCAAGTATAAGGTATAGAATACCAAATGATCGAGTTAGGAAGCGAACTGGGTTCATTTGATATTGCTGTTGTTTTATATTTTGTACTACCTTCGGATCATTAAAAGGGCTGCAATCCAAGTTCGTCAAAGCAGACAGTGCTGAGTCACTTCGGTGTGACTTTCTTGGAAATTAGTACTAGATAGCGCTCTCTGTTTTTCTACAAACAAGTTCAAATGAACCGATTAGTTTGTCCTAATTAGTGTCCTAAATATTTATTTTAAGTTTACATATTTTGAGACTCAAATTGTTGAATTCTTCAAACAACCTCGGATGGAGACACATCCTATATCAAAGTTGTAGTGCTTGAAAATATTTAAAACTTTATAGATGAATTTTTTTTTATTTGAGTTCATTCAGTATTCAAATATTCAATACAATATCACGATATATTTGTAAAAAAAAAAGATAGAATCCTATATATACTGCCAAGTGATTGTGTGGTCTAGTGTTAAGGAGGTGACACCCGCTTAATCAATTTTCATTGTAAATGATGATTAACAGTGACGTTAGGTTCTAGGCAGACAACCTGTCCATCTCTAGAAATAAAAAAATGCCTGCATCTGAAAATGTTTTCTTTGATAGTGAAGCCAAAGAGATACAAAACCTTGGTTAGAAAAAAGATAACACGATTGGAGTTTCAAAAACTCCAAAAAAACTATAGTTTTAATTAGTCCATAGTTTTAGAAACTACAAGATTTGATGTATGCAAACACCCAACAATTTTTGAAAACTGAAGTATTTCATAAAACTGTAGTATTTCTTCAATACTTCAAAAATACTTTGCATCAAAACAGGGCATAAGTTTTTTGGCCAGATCTGAACCTAAGCCGACTCGGGCTATGATCATATCTTGTTTGCCAGTGATCTCAGCAACTCCTACTCCATCTGTAAAGTAATCAATCATGAACTCTATCAATTGAAGTAACAAAACCACCCTTTATTGGTGAGCTGGCAGTGAACCGGCTTTAATGAAATTCAATTCTTTTTGTAAAATTTTGCTATGACGAAGCTCTCATCACAAGTGGACAATGAATATATACAACCATAATCACAAGGAGATGGTGAACCACCACCAACTCTTTAATTAGCTAATTTAACACCAGCTTTCCATCAAAACAAAACAATTTGTCCACCTGCTACACCCCAACAATACAGCAAGAGTAGTGTTTCACCAATACAACAAAATGGATGACTTAACCCAACAAGAAAGCACTGAAGTCACAAACAATAAATGAAATGAATGCTGAGTCAGATTCGTGTGACTTATTTGGAGTTTAGCCCTTGTATAACGTATAGAATAAGAAATGGTCAAGTTATTCAGTAGAATTAGTCGCATATGATAGCTGTTGTTTCATTTTTTACTACCATCGGGCTATGAAAAGGGTGGCAACTGCAAGTTCGTCCTAGCAGACATAATGCTGAGTCAGTTTGGCGGGACCTCCTTGAAGATTATAGTACTAGCTAGTGCGCTCTATGTTTTTTCTACTAACTAGTTCAAAATAAACTGATTAGTTATGGGATATCAGGGGGGCATAGCACAATTTAAAATATATATATGCTAAGCATATTTAAAGAAATGATGCAAAAGTTATGCTGAAAGACCCTATGATATGAATGCTCTTAATTATTGTGCTAATGAAAGTTATTGCATGGAGAACTGCTGATGGCTGGCCAATAAGGGTGTGTTTGGTTTGAGGAATGAGGTGGTCCGTCTTCTTCTCACTCCTCACTTTTTTTATTTAGATTGTGGAATAGAATGAGTTGATCTATCACCGGCTCATAATTAGTATATACATGAGGAATGGGTTGATTCCACCAAAATTCATGGGATGAACTCATGATGCATCACCTCATGAAGCATGAAATTACTCCACAAACCAAACACACCATAAATCTCCAAAATTCGGCCACCACGGTTGAATTGCTTCACCTGCTCTCATCCCCTTACGGCGCTCTCTCAGTCTTGTGTCACCACGGTTGGCAAAGTTGGGTGCTCACTATATGGTCTCTACAACATTGCCACTTTCTTCTGTTCGTTGGAGTATTCATGAGAAGATCCTGCAGCGGCGTTCTGTGCTGCGCGGGTCTGCTTTTATCCAGAGGCTTGCTGAAGTGGACGCAACTGTCGGCTACTTTGGCAACCTGGGAAAACTTGGAGTACCTTCGCCACCAGTTGGACATGCAGGCGCGCAAGGGGAGGGGATGTCAGCGCCGCTGGTCTACATGCAAGTGAAGGTGACGCTGCTACAAGTCAAGAGCTGTTGCCGGAAGCCCAGCAGGACTCGGAGCAAGTTGGGCCTCAGCACAAGACACAAGAAGCTGACACAGGCCGTGGTCCGCAACCCACGCATCTCCGGGCCCGAGTGGAAGACTGCCTGAGAAGCGAACAATTGCTCAAAAAAAAGTTAAAAAAGGTAGCTAGCTGCTTTTTTTATTATACTAGCAAAACATGCCCGTGCGTTGCACCGGGACATACAACTTGCTGAGTGGTTACATGGACGACTTGCAATTTGTAGATTTATGTAATGGTCGCGTTATTTGCTCTAATACGTCTTGGAATTGAATTTTGTACCACCTAGATATGAACTTGTGGTAACTCGTATACCAATTTGTCAGTGGTTGGACACGTCATATTAACTCATACACAGGAGAGAGATATGTTCCAATATGTATCTAGGTATAGATATAGATAGAACGGCTAGTCTTTCCTGGTTGAATAAGTAGATTCAATCGTACAAGCATATTTTCTAAACCGGTTCGGTCAACGAGCCAAAGTCTAAACCTAAAACATGCCGTCCTTTTCTAAACCAAGAAGAGACATATATTTTGTATTCAACCAATCACATGAAAAGGCTCTGTGTGCATACGTATACCAAATAAATAAGTCCGGCTGCCCTAAGCTTCTTTAGGATTCTCCCTTAATCATGGTATGCATGCAAATATAGCATATATTGTGGATACTTTAATTCCTTTTTGGTGTCTACCTGTGTACCATGGCCGGTTGTTTTTTTTTTTTGCTTGACGAGCTGCTTACGGACTCTTGTTATTGTAAAACATACGGACTCTATCCTAGAAGGAAGAATCCTAATCCTAGTCCGTCTGTACAGAACCCGAATAATCTTAAAATCAGACTTCATATCCATCTAGACGCGAACTATTATAATTCGTATAAGCACGGGCTATATTATATATATATATAAGTCTGGATGAAAGAAACTTTCCATTATCCGGTAGTTAAAGAGAGACGTACCAAAAAAATGGATGGACGAAAAAATGGTCTGAAATTTTGCCTCTTTATTAGTAGGTATGGAAAATCTGGAACGCTCGGTGGCAGTGTATTCTTTTCTCCTTGTTTCTTGGAGCCGATGGCCTTTTGCACTCAAATCTTGAACGCCCGGTAGCAGTGTATTTTTTCTCTTTTTTTGTGATCCTATCGCTATTAATATAGAAAGCTAGATGTAGTTGTATTCGGAAAAGGAATTTGTATCCAGCTGGAACGCAGTATTCTATTAGAAGTCATTTGTTATTATTATCTTAGTATTATTTACTGTGACAGTGAGTCGGACTCGGCCAGAGTTGTTCGCGTAAGCGGCGAAAGAAACCTTTGTTTAATAGAACTCATGTGCTAGTTCTATTCTAATTTGTATTCACCTAGCGAGTGTTGGACTTGGTCAGAGTCGGAACCGATGCAGGCTTAAAAAGATGGACTGACCGAGCAGTAGCTTTGTTTAGTAGATCTTGTGTCTTCTGCTCAAAAAAATTATTGGTGCCGGTGTCTAGTTCGATTGTATTTGTATTTTTGCCGGCGAGTCTGACTCCGGTAAAATCACCAGGTGCTCCGATGATATCATTCTTGGTAATGCTAGCTTTTCGGTTAGAATTTGTTTTCCATGCGGGAGAGATGGAGCAGGAAAAAAGAATGGGCCGGACCAAAATTAGGGTGGTGAGAAAATAAATGCACAACATTGTCATTAGATCTGAGGAATATATTTAGATTAGGATTCCTACTCCATATCCGTCTAGACGCAAGCTATTCTAACTCGTACGTAAATAAAGAAAGCGGTACAAAATAAGGAACATAACTCTTATCATTTTCTATTTATTATTAAGAGTTATATTTAGAGTACTCAGGATCTGATGAATCTATTTAGGTTAGGATTCTTATTCCATATTGGTCAAGACGTGAGCTATTCTAACTCGTATGAGCACGGGTTATATATATAAGTCCGGATAAAAGAAACTCTCCATTGTTCAGTACTTAGAGGAAGACGGACAAAAAAAAATAGATGGACGAAAAAAAAAAGAGTCTGAAATTTTGCCTCTTTATTATTAGGTATAGATATATATGCACTTATGCTTGTAGAAGGGGTATGAAATATATCGTATCAAACAACTCTCTGAACCTGATTAAGATTCATCTGTTCTCCGGCCTCCTTCTGTTCTTCCGTGCCCAACTCTGTTCTTCCGATTCCCTTCCTATGTTGCTAACAGGTACTCCCTCCATCCCAGAAAGTGTCGTTTTGGGATTCAAAATCTGTCCCACAAATTGAACTGTTCTAGACCATGGGTAATGCTTAAAAGGAGAGGCTCCAGGCCTACAGCCTTTATCGCTTTGTCCGCCATACGCTCGCCCCTACGCCCGTCGGAGCCAGCCCGCCGGAGCTCGCCCCTGCGCCGGATCTCACCTAGCCGCAGCCCTGCCGGAGTTTGCCCCTATGCCGGATCTCGCCCAGCCGCAGCCTTGACGGAGCTCGCCCGCTCGGAGCCGCTCGTCCCTGCCGGAGCTCGCCCCCTCTGAAGTCCAAACTGCTCGGCCCTGCGGGAGCTCGCCACTCCTGCGCCCGCCACCGTGCGCGAGCAGTGCACTTCCTCTCTCCTTCTTCCCCGCCCCTCCCTTCTCTCCCATCCACTGCCCTGCTGAGATCCACATGCAGCTCGAGAGCGCGAACGACGTGGAGGCTATGCTGGGGCGGCAAAGATCCGTCCCCTTCCTTGCGCCGCCAGAGACGAGGCTGGACGAAGAGGGCATGGAGTCACGAGATCTGGCCGGCCAGGGTCCTACAGCAGCGGCGAACGGGCGAGTGATGCCTCCCCCCATAGTGCGCGTCGCAGAGCAGACCGGCGGCGGGGAGCGCGGGCTCGGCAGACCGGCGGTGAGCACGGGCTCAACTTGACCAGCGGCGGCGAGCGCGGGCTCGGTAGACCGGCATCGAGCGCGGGCTCGGCTTGACCGGCGGCGGTGAGCCGTGACCTCCCTTGCGGCGCTTGACCGGCGGCGGCGAGCACGGGCTTGGCTTGATGTGGAATGCGAACTCGGCAGATGTGGAATGCGGACGAGAGAGGAATTGAGGAAAGCAGGAGAGAGATTGTATTGTAGGGGTATTATCGTCTTTTGCCTCTCTCCTTGGTTGATGCGCTGATCCCTTGAACGACACAATTTATGGGACGGAGGCGGTACACGAATAGATTCGCACGCAGCAGCCATGCTTCACCTGCTCTCATCCCCTTACGGCTCTCTTGTTGTCTTGCATCACCTGATCCAGATGTCCAAAGCACCAAGTGTGCGCTGGCCAAGGGCGGAGCGTGGAGGCCGGAGGGGGTGCGCCGGCGCACTGGCTTAGGGCGGAACCCTTTTACATGCATGTATGGTATGGATGGTAAAACCCCCCTATAGCAACGCTGTATTTGTAACGCCATGAGAAGCGTCTCTACGTTGGCCCATAAAGACGTTATTTGGCACAATTTCAAGAACATATCCAAGTGTCACGATATTTAACACGCTTTCAGTGTCAAGAGATATCTAGACACAATTTTTAACACGCTTTTGAAATCATACTAAAATGACACAAAATTAGCCACGCTTTCAACCGTCAATAACCTCTACACATGTTGTAAAGCGCATCTCAAAATTGTCAATAGGCACCTAAATATGCTTTTTGACATGCAACTAAATACGTATAAAGTTGACACATAATTAGACATGCTTTCAACCGTGAGTAGCATGAATACACGTTCTAAAGCATCTCAAATAATCGTCCTTATGTGCATAGAGATGTTTTTATATGCGAAACTGGAATATCTCTAGTTGACATGAAATTAGATACGCTTTTAACATTACTGGCTGGTAGAGACATTTTAATGTATATTAGAAATTTGTCCTTAACCATGTAGGGGCGTTTTTTGTATGCAGAATTGAAAACATGTAACCTACCGAGGGGGCTATAAGCTGACGTGGCATATTATTCATCAGATTTGATGTGGTGTAAACGTGGCATATATTCTTTTAATTAAAAATATAAAATATAAAATAACAAATAGTTGGAAAAAATAACAATAAAAAATATATATAGTAGGAAAAAATGCCAAAGCTGACATGACATACAACACATCAGACTTGATGTGTTGTAGTCGTGGCATATATTCTTTTAATTAAAAATAAAAAAAATACAAATAGTTAGAAAAAATAATAATAACAAATGTATATAGTATATAGTAGGAAAAAAAATGCCAAAGTCTGAACTAGAACCTAGCACTGAAGTGCTAAGACCAACGTGCTTTACCATTGTTCCAATTGTTTAGTTGTGTAGCGATAGGGATAATTTTTTTATTTGTTTATTGTACGTGTATCTTTTCCACAATAGCATGACGAGTTTCATAGGAGCCGTGTAAGAAAAAGATAAGAGGCGGCATGAAGTAGATGTGATTTTCCACAATAGAATGCTTGGATTCATCAAATTCTATCATAAGGGTTTCATATTGCTACTTCAATGGTCACTAACAGTTGCACGCAACAAATATGACTGAAGTGCACAGAACATGACACTAGAAAGCTACTGAATGAAGTTTCTGCTGCTATAAGAACCGAAAGTGTTAGACATGCATCCTAACGAAAGGTAGCAGCTGCTGAACGCACTTTGCCAACCTGAAAAGTGGAAACAGAGTCGAGCTGTAGAGCATACTACTGCTGCTCCTTATATACTACTGCTGCTCATTGGCCAACACAAGCAAGCAACCGAAGCTAATAATTAAGTTGAAATAATTAGGCACGCATGTAAGCAATGATTACACAAGGTTAAGCCTAGCCGTTGCACTGAACTATCTGAAATTCAACATTGAATTGTCATTACTAACTATATAAAATTCAACAATGAATTGTCACTACCATTAACTTATAACCAGAAAACATCAGAGCAAGGAACAATTAAATAAGACATAATACAGGTCTCATGGATTACAATATTTAATCAAATAGTATAATTGTACACTAAACAGCAGTAACCCAACAAGTTGGCACCTCCTACCTAAAGTAACAGATTTCATTTTCATTCAGAGCAAGAAAAAAACCTATAATGTTCATCTATAGCATCAGATGACCGGAAAACCAAGCCTTGTCTAACTTTCATCATGTGTTGAGAGCTCTACACCCATGTCAAAATTATCTTGTGGGCTAACTCTCACCACAGTGTTCCATGGTGCAGCTTTTGGGTCCTAGACATAAAACACTTGTTGAACTTGTGATGAAAATACAAAAGGATCATCCTCTAATTTATCACCAGTGTGTATTTTCCGTGAAAAATTCACATGACTATATCCAAACTCATCTTGTCGCAACCCAGCTTTATGATGAACATCATACCATTCACATTTGAAAAGCACTACCTTGTAGTTTGCATATGACAATTCAATGATATTTGATAATCTTCCAAAATAATTAACCCCATCATCAGCAATGTTGACCACACCACTGTTTTGTGTCAACCGTGCAGCCTCACGACTCAAAGTGTGGAACCTAAAACCATTAATAATGTAACCACTGTATGTGACGCCACATCTGTTCGGTTTTGCAGCCAAAGCTCGGATCTTTGTCGTGATGCTTGTTCCATCGCCCAAGATAACCTGTATATAAGAAAAAAAACTTATGTACATTTCTTCTGTTGATTCCATGCTAGATTTTTGCAGCACTTTTAGATGTACAAACCTTTTGCTCCAACCAGTCAGGAAAGTGTTGATCCATCAATTTCTGAATGTAGGAAGGTGTCAGATTAGTTGAGGGATCCAATTTGCTTTTCTCCTCATCCAAGAATTCTCTACAACAATAGCATCAATGTCATGTCATCAAGTAATGCACATAGATCATCTCGAATCATTCATGTTTTCAACTGTCTTAATAATATATGTGAGCAAGAAGTAGAAAAACTTTTGTGCTTTGAAGAGCCTATGCGTAACAGATTTACAGTGGTGTGAGTGGTAATAGGGGTGGATCTACAGTAATCTGTCGGGGTTCGCCGACCCCGATTGCCTCTCGATAATTCCTAGTGATCTCCGTTTACTCACGAGCTTGGACCCCAGCACTAGCAGAGCTATGGCTCGACCAACCTGGGCAGCGGTGCCCCCCTGGTCTAGAAAATATTTCAATGGTTCAATCAATAGTCTAGGCCAACTGCGTTACTAGAGGAGCCTGCAGGCTGCAATGCTTTGCTTGTCTCTAAACAACAACTGCAGCAGGGGTAGCAGGCTGCAATGCTTTGCTTGTCTCTGAACAACAACTGCAGCAGGGTAGCAGGCTGCAATGCTTTGCTTTGTATGTATTTCATTTTACATACATCTCTGGCTCTTACTCTCTTAACTGGAGTGGAACAAAGACAAGACAAAGAACAACAACAGAATAATCTTTTGTGTTCAGGGGAGTTGAATTCCTAGAAAGAGAACGTTGCAAACCGCCCCTCCTATATTTTACTACGAGCTCCGCCACTGGACCCCAGTAAAAGTAAGAGTTCGTCGATAAGGGGCTGCAAATATACATCTACATCATTACCTAGAGAATTTGGTCCAGGGATGATCATCGAGCATTACTGGCCACGTACTGTGCTTTAAATTCTTATTCCCAAAAGGGTTAAATCCATCACTAGCCAGACCAAGGCGTACATTACGAGGATCTTCTGCAAAATCAGGATTTCTATCATTAAAGTCTTTCCAAGCATCACCATGTGCTGGGTGACGTAGTTTTCCATCCTTTGTACGACCCTCATCATGCCAACGCATGTCATCTGAAGTTTTGGTAGTTGAAAATAACCTTTGGATCCTAGGAATCAATGGAAAGTAACGCAACAGTTTGGCTGGTTTCCTTTTCCCCTTAGGTTTACCTACAGAAGCATTTGTATCCTTCTTATCAACTTTCCAACGAGAGCTCTGACACACATGACAAAAATCTTGTTTGGCAAAATCACCTCGAAAAAGAATGCAATCTTTGGGGCAAGCATGGATTTTCACATAATCAAGACCTAAGTCACCAATGATTTTCTTTGCTTCATAGTATGTCTTGGGTAGATTAACTCCAGGAAGAGAAGATAATATTTCCAGTAGTGTTGTAAATGATTCTTGTGGCCAACCATATAAGCACTTCAGGTGATATAAGTGGACCAAAAATGACAGCCTAGAATATTTACACCCAGAAAATAAACCTGCATTTGAATCCTTCAACAAGCTTGCATATATATTCTGTTGCCTCCCTAAAGCATCACCATCTGTTGGATTCACATTATCCTCAGTGGCATTATGTTCCACATCTACAGATGTAGACTGAATATCATCTGCTTCGACACCACACATACTTGCAGCCCTTCCAAATGCAGCATGCAAGAGTTCTTGCATGCCATCCGATCCTCCATCTTGGCCGTCTCGTATTGGACCCGAAGTAGTCAAATTTGCAGTGATATTAGGTACATCAGCAAGTGCAATTGATGGCCTGTCATATTTTTCACCATGATGAACCCAGGTAGTATAACCTTTAATAATACCATCACATCTCAGATGTGTCCTGACCTCATCACAACTGTGATTGTATCTATTTTTGCAGTTTATGCATGGACAAAGTATCTCGCTGTCTTGTGGAAGGTCCCGGTAAGCAAAAGCTAAAAACTGCCCAACACCATTTTTATATGCTGTCTCTAATCTTGATTCTTTCATCCAACTTCGATCCATCAATCTTTATGTGATGACCTATTAAAGTTGAATAAAACCAGTAAGCTTTTTTTGTGATACACTGAGGATGAATATTGAATGAAGGTGCAATCCAAATATCAACAGAAATTTAATCCTAAGCCATTAGAGATTGATGAATTACTAAGAAGCAGAAAGCAACAGGACCAGTTGCTACCAGGCACATAAAGCCACTTTGCAATGTACTGAATATTTGATTAATTTAAGCATAAACATCCACATGCCCTCATCCTAATTCCTAAATTAGGCACCACAAAGTCAATAGAATGGAGGCACAACAATCAGCACACCGCACATATGCACACCCTAATTTTAAATTAAGCCGTCCAGTATATGACAAAACGACCTGCATGAGTACCAATACGGCAATACCAAATGACAAATATATCCAGAATTGCATTCATTGCAGAAAGCAAGGGAAATTAGCACTTGGCCTTAACAGTTTCAGGTTTGCAAAAAGGGGGGCAGACAGTAAAGTCACCAAGGTGTCATGGCCTTATTCTAAGGATAGCAACAACATAACAAAGGCCAATAAAAAATGACAGGATCTATATCCATAACGAATAGAGCAAGGAAAAAATTGCACTGGTACTGCCTGCCCAACTGCTTCCCGCCTGCATCCGAGTACTAACGCTGGTTGCCTACCTGCATCTAATCTGTGCTCTCACATGGTTCGCCTCTTTTCATAAATTGTCTGTGCTCATATAAATATTTGCTTCTTTGCTACAATGCCAGTAATGGCAAGGTTACAACTAAAAAAGGCAGTAAACATTGCTTATGCTTCGGCCTCCAAACTTGTCGAATGCCAAGCAACTAAAAGAAAATGGTGTTTCACATAGTGAATACAACTATATGAAAGGCTGCAAATTTCAGGAGAGTTTCTCCCCCTCGTTCATTGCATTTGCTTGGAAATTGGAAACCAATGGCAATGTCTCATCAGACTACCTGTGAACTTCATTAGGGCTAAATATTGTAGTGTCCTATTTCTTTTTCCTTTTTGCACATAAACAGATCGGCATACAAAGATCAAGAGAACGAGGAAAAATATGCTTTATCTATACTATAAAGGAGCGAACAAATTGAAAAACACCTATCACCTAAAACTTTCTACCCACCTTAGATCTCCTCCCTTGGATATACATCTAATGCATCTGATTAAGTGTTAACTGTGGGCCCGAGATGTTTCCTTGACATCCTGACACCAGAAACATGTGTTTCCGTGAAGAAACGATGGACTCGGGTAGAAAGTTTTTACACCGAAAACTTTCCTACCCGCCCGCACATACCTCCGTCCTCGCGATCACACCGCCGCCTCATGGTTTCACAGACGAAATCTTTACCCACCCACTTATACCCGCCGCATCCCTCCGTCTCCGCACCGCCACGCCGCCAACGCCAACCGCTCCCTCCCCGCACACGCCCGATGCGCCATTCCCCTCCCAAGGTATCGCCGCCCCTTCCTCTGTTCCTCCCCGATTCAAATTCACGATCCCGTCTCCCCGTCATCCATCCTCGAACCACCCCCCATGGACGACGCAGCAGCCATCAAGGCCAAAGGCAGAGGGGCGTTCCTCGCCCACTTCTTCGTCGTCGCCACCCGACGATGTTGGCGAGCAGACCACCTGGTCGGAACTCCAGCCGGTCGCCGCCCAGAACCCCACCGCCAGACGCCGCCAAGGCCTGCTCGGAACTCCTGCCGACCCTCTCCATCCTGAATCTCACTCTCGGATTGAGGGCAAATCAAGAAAAAAATATGGAGATTGGGGATGGTACGTATCTTCTTCCTCCGTCTTTTTTTTTTGAAGGTCACCGGGGGGGAGAGGATCCCCACCTGAATTTTATTGATCACAACCCGCCTTTAAGGCGTTGGATTTGACAAATTACACCGTTTTCTTGTAAAGTAGAAAAGGGTTGATTACATTGCACTTCGAAAGACACCAAGCCAAATTTGTGCAATAGCTACATCCTTCTTTGGTAGACGTGCTTTCCAGAGCTCGACGTCTTCCGTCTCTTTTTCTGTCTTTTGGGGCAATTGTTCCGGATGGATTTTTAGTTTTTGACGACTGACAGGTTAGGATTCTGGATTTTTACTTCGATCAATCAAAAGCATCATATACCTGCTGCGGTGGCATCACTTTGCCAAGTGATTCATTTTGATACTATTGAAATTTATGGCAGCCAGAATGCAGGGTAAGTTATGTTTTTAGCGTTTTAATTCCTAAGAACCAAATATTTTCAGACATAAGAAGTTGTCAGATTTCAAGATCAGTATGGAATTTAAATTATTGTCAGTAGCTTAGTTTACTATTTGTCAATTTTGATTTTGTCTATCTGTACCAGTAGGTTCAGATAGAATTGTTTTGCACTCGCGCATGATGGCAAATAGGTATGGCACACTATTTGTGGATGCTTGTGTAAATTGAAGTAACTATATAGATGGATGCTTGTGTAAATTGAAGTAACTATATAGATTGCCCCATCGGTTAAAAAAAGTAAAAGTGCAGTATAGTAGAATATTGACATCATGCAATTTCACTGAAAATGCTTCTTTGTAGCCCAAATTGTTAATGTAACCTAGGATAGCTTCGCATATTTCTTTTATTTCTGTAATATAATCTTCAAACTTAAGTTCAGTAATAGTCAACTTTTGTATGAAAATTAATGACTCAAGAAAAGAAAAGATCCTAAAGATAGATGTCAATTTTAATTTCAGGTTTGCAAGATAGTTTCCAGGCAGTTGATGCAATGAAGTTAAGCATGATTCACTTGTAGTCCAGCGAGTACCTATTACTCTGGAAGTATGGACGGTGGTGAGGCACAAGGTTTCCTTGATTTCTCTCTCTCTCTCTCCTCTCGCTGCTCTAGACAACATCTTCATGTGAACAGCCCAATACAACACCCTTCTGCCATCCACAGTCTATTTTCTTGGGGCTTGGATTCTTGATTAATCTAATATATTTTTGTGCTTTTCCGGATGTCCCATTGAGGCCTGGCATGACGAATTAGGCTTGGATTTCCTGTTGTAGTCGTTTGAATGCTCAACTTATCTGTAGTTGTCCTATGTCACATGAATTCATGTTGCTTCTTTTTTTCTGAATGTTGACTGCATGCACTTTCATTTATTTGGTTGATTTTCAGTCCTCAGGCTTAGGTATATGTATTGCATAATTAGTGTTAATTTTTATTCATATTATTCAGGAAAAGGGCTATAAAAAAACATGCTTGCACTATGGCATCAGAAATTGGGCGTAGATTTCCTCTTGCAAGTCCATCAGGCATACAAGTTTGTTCATATTGCCCATTGTCTTCGTTGGGTGTGTGATAGTGTGGAACCAAAACTTTCTAACACGGTGTGTGATAGTGTGGAACCAAAACTTTCTAACACTCTTGTAACTTTGATTGCTTTTGTATTTACTGCATGAATCAGTGTTTCCTAATTAGTATAAATTTTGATTCATTCGTGTAACTCAGGGACCGGCTCTAGAAAAACTAGCTTATGGTAACTTTGTTTGATTATTATGTGGTTATCCTTCAGCTACTCTATATTTTTTTAACCGAAGCTACTATGTATCTTCAGTATTAGAAAATAGAATCAGATGACCAGATAACCCTGGTGTGTTTAGTGCTTGCGAGCGCTGGCAGTACTATTCTTGTTTTCGCCAAATTATCGTCATAATTATTTTGTCAAATAGCTTTGGTGGTGCATAACTACATGAGCCTGTAACTGTGATGCGAGGATGCAGAAATTGTTACCTATTAATCTTATTATGTGATTATAGTAGTTAATTCTCTGTCTGACAATACTTCTAATCCAATATAAAAAAAGTTTCTACTTTTTTAACTGGACAATGATAGAAAATAATCTGAACTACTATAGTTTTTGGTTGGAAGTCCATGTGTAGTCAATTTATACTTTGTAGTTTTTTTGTTGGAAGTTCACGCACTTATGCAGTCCTGCTTGAGTTTAGTTGTTGGAAGTTTTTTTAGAGTAAACAGGAGGGGTTGAGGCCCCTACTGAAGAGGTTGCCAATACAGATGTACTGTTTCTAGAATAGTGTGATACTCCTTTATAAAATAAATATATACCACCATTAAAAAAGCAGTGTGATACTCCTGCTACTAAAATATATAATACTCCTTTTTTTTGGATTTATTTTAGTAATTAGTAGTATATACTTCCCGCGAAATAATATCATACTTGTTTTTGTTGTAGAACAGTAGTACATACTCCTAACAATACTTCTAACAAAGCAATATATTAAATTCATGACCCAGTTTTGTTAACAAATTAAATGTCAATGATCTTTTAATTGGCTACTAAGAATTCCCAATGTTTCTCAAGAACAACGTGAAAATGATCTGTGGATTACTGATTATATGAGAGAAAAGATAGAGATGGTAGGTAAATTGTTGGGATATTATATTTCTTTAAGCCTGTGTTGATCTTCACATAGATTTGTTACTTGACTTTTCGAACGTTTGCAGGAAAGAAGAAACTATTCACCACCTCTTTCTTAAAGTGTGCTATGGCTAAACACATATTATGCACAAGTTGATTGGCAGCTCTGATTGGGAGCTTGAACACCTGCTTGTTATAGATGTGACCACTAATGTTGAAAAATGTTATTATTCATATTTTGATCATGATGGACTTCCTTTTTAGTTTTTCTTTTTTGCGTGAATCATAAATATATCTTATTTAATTCATGTGAATCATAAATATTTTTTATAAAGCCTCGTGCAAGAAATTACCGTGCATGTATTAATAGAGAAGAAGTAAATCATAAATATATCTCAGTGATGCTTAATAACTTGACATATATGCCTTCTGGATATTTGATTTGCATGATTACATGATGCCGTAGCGTTAGCACGGGAATGTGCCTTCCATATTCTGCCTCTATGGGTAGTAGCCCTACTAAAATAAGTGATTGCTTTTGTAAGTATTCTTTTTGTTGATTCTTCTATAGTAATCATGCATGTCCTCATCCACATGGTAGCATGTAAATTACAGTAAGCTGCGAAAAGATAATGGTAGGCTCTCTAGCTACAAGTTAGACTCTTGCTTCAGTTTATATCTATATATGAAATATCTGAGTTCAGTTTTAGTATTTGATTATACATTTTCCTTCTAAATTTCAGTTCGCTTCTTCAGTACCTGTAAGTAAGGACATAGCGAGCAGAGTGCTGTTTACAGCCTCTCTTTGCTGAGACAGGCTGAAAAGGTAAATGACCATCACTACCGGTCTACTGTAGATAAACATCTTATTTTCAAATGCCTTGCTATTCTTGCATTGGAGTATAGATGAACAGAATACAATGAAATCATGGCCATAATAACATAATGATCTGAAAGTGCTTGAACAGAATTTTTTTTTGCCAATTGGTTAGACACGACCAGTTTGTTTGTTGGCCAAAGTGCCTCCTTTTGACTATTTCGTTTTAGATTCTACACCTCTGCTATTTACAGTAATATAGTTGTTTATCCCTTTGTTGGTTCCACCAGACAAGTGAATTTTCTTGTCATTGTCTGATAAATGAACGTGCTTTCCCTGCAGAAGATTTTTTAACCTCTTTGTAACAAGAGTGTAACTTCATCACATTGTGATCACCATGCTTTGCTTGTTTACTTCAGGAGATCATGGTGGCCGTGTAAAAAGAAGTATTGGAATATGTCTCATGATAACAAAGAGAAAAGATGGGCTAAAATAAAGAGCGTCAATGTAACTATCGTGCATAGTTACAGACTATGGCCGGGGTTTCCAAGATGGCATTGACAAATTCAAGTGCACCACTATAAAAAAATTCATGATATAGTTATAAATTCTCTTTGCCTACTAATACTTACATATTCTTTCTTATTCATTATTTATTCTTTTGAGCATACCATGGGTCACGCGTACCTTGTGCTATATGGTTTTACCCAATAATTGTGGGTTCAACAATACTTTGGGTAAATTATCAAATATAAAATAGGTATGTTTATATCTACTTTCGCCATAGGGTTATCGGCTGGTAAGTATAAAAAAATTTAAAACCACAACTTCAAGTATCTAAAAAAATATTTTTTCTCTAATACATATAGAACACAACTTAAAACACGTGCGTGTCGCACGTGCATGGCTACTAGTAATCCTAAAAGCAAGACCTTAACATGACTTCAAAATGACACCATTAATCCATATTACTAACGCTAGAAAATCAACAGCTTTGAGCTAAATCTAGACGTAACAAACCAAGAAAAAAAACCTGGCCAATTCCTTGACTCCCCTGGGTCGCAGGTATGGCAATGGGGATTCGCAATTGGAGGCTTGAAGCAGACCCACAGGAGGAGCGATGAATTCACGGTCGTCAACAGCGGCAGCCGGCACCAGGGTGCGGCGGCGACCTGGCTGCCTGCCCCCCTGAGTGCGGCGATGGCGGCCTGGCCCCCTGGGTGCGGCAGCCGCCTGGCTACCTGCCCCCTGGGTGCGGCGGCGGCGGCCTGGCCCCCAGGTGCGGCAGCAGACTGCCGCCAAGCGCGCGGACCCTAGGCGCCAGGTGGAGTGCGTGCACGCCGGGCGGTGTGCCTGACTGCCTGTGCGGGAGGGCGGAGGGCGGAGTCAAGACTGCTGCGTTGGTCACGCGTGGGAGCTCGGAAGTAAGTTGGGCCGTATCCAAATTCACTTGGGCTGTTCGATCATGACCTTCGTAGCCTGTCCGTCCGTGTGTCATCCCCCGTTCATACTACTAGAACATTTGGCGCCCTTCGGGCGCCCTACCATGATTTGAAGAACAAAGTAACTTTAATTGTTATGTATGAGTAATATAATAACAAGTGACAATACAAACAGTAACCAATAATTGTACTATGTCCATACATACTTTGCAACTACAATCAATTAAGTTGGAACCATGTAAATATAGTGTACAATACATAAGGATTGTTGAATAAACATATGTGATTTTACAATCTTCTCTCTCAAGTTTCATTCAGAACCATTCAGCAGAATCTTGTTACTTTCTTCTTCACTTTAAATCACTGTCCTTTCAGCCATGCAAGAATTCATCATTTCCACAGCCTAAAATTTGGTATATATGTTTCAATTATAAATTGTAAACAGAACAAGTCACTAAAACACTAAGCAATTGGATGCATGTACACACTTGATTTGCACCTCAAACATTTCCTGCACAGTATGAAAAATATTCTGCAAAATAGTTTATAAACCATTGTAGTGCATTGAAGGATCATCTTGTCCACGCCTTCCTTCACAGGATGATCCAGCACCTAAGAAACAAGCAAGAAAATATCACACGTGGTCCAGTGAGAAAGCAAACAGGAGAGAAAGATTGGTGACAATGATTACCGCAAGGGGAGATTGGTAACAATGACTACTGATAGTGCAGGTTTATTGTTTAGTCACTCTGGTAAGTATGTAAAGAAAATCTTTTTTTTCCAATTGAGCTAATTAAATGAACTGGTAGAAATGTTGCAGAGTTTTATTTCATCAATTTCCATTTCCCTGTTCATATAATAAATCCTTTTGCTTGTATGCTTTTCCATTTTTTACTTGAGCTAATTAAATAAACCAATGGAGCTGTCAAAGCACAAACAAATTAAGTCCAACTAATCGTAAATAGAGAAGCACTTAGCAGTCTGATATGCCACAAAGTTTTTCAGGCCACTCATGCTAAGCTGTTGCGCTTAGCGTCAAAAGAGACAAAGATAGAAAAAAAGAATCATATATGGTTCTGAATAAGGCAAGTGTAGATGCCTGATGAGCATTCAATTTTTCAGACATGAACTCAAACAGGGAGAGAAGAGGCATGGATGGTAGAAGTAGAAAATGTGTCAGTTCAGGATAACTCGCATTTCAACCACCATGGAGTGTTGTAAAAAAAAACCAGCATGGAGGATTTCTTTAGTAACATGAATTGTAAAAAAAACACATGAGCCCCCTCAAACACACACACACACAGATCAAACTCTGTATATACCTTGCAGATTCTTTTCCCCCATGACTGTTATCTAATAGCTAGAAATATAAAACTATAGTAGCCGAAAATGGAACACAACAATTTTTGTTCATTTCAAGCTAAAACCTGAAAGAGATCTCCTAATGCAACGGCTCTTCAGAGTTTAGGTATTCTTCATTTTCATCCATCACTATATCTTACACTGAACGCTTTTAGTTTTGCTACTGCCCTTTTGTCGTCCATCAAATGAGATCAAGTATAAACAGCCAGTTAAACACATCTAGGTAACATCTATATCCATACCATGCCGGGAGTGACGGTAATTATACATGGAACGAAATTTGCACCAACCAAACACGCCAACATGTCACCTGCCAACACATGGCGCAGTTAAAAGATAATAACATCACATGATAGCAAAACAAACTAACCAAACGAAAGGACTATAGAATATAGATGCGTCTCTAGGGGTATACACAGGTCCCTGGGCACAAACACACAGGAATGAAGCTATATCTAAATTGTGTTGCCACAAAGATGACTGAATGGATAGTGAGTAGCAAAGAGAGATTTTTCATACAATGGCAGCTACCCCCACAGAAGGATAGAGATCAGTTTGTTTTAGACATTCTCACATTCACCATTCATGACATAGACACATGCATTACCATGAGTAACTGATTATATCAAAGAGGATTTGCTAGTACTGCGATTCATGGCATAAACATAGAGACCAAAAGGACACGTTGTTTACCTCATGAGCATTCTGTCGAACACCTCCTGTGCGCTATCGATGTCGACATCGAGTCCTGCATTGGAGGTGGTGGTGGGTACTGTCGGGGCAATAAACGTTGGTGTAGGTGGCGGGGATACTGTGGCTGCCATCCCCTTCGGCTTGGGGACCGCCGATAGTCCGTTCCGCGCATCCAGTTGCCGGCCATGGCTAGCCTCCACGCCCCCTTCTGTCGCCGCACCGATTGCGCCCTATAATGATTTGAAAAGAAAAGCTTTTGTCCTCGCTAGATAGACATGGTTTTATAATTTTAAATAGTAATAACACTAAGATCTAACCACAAACATTGGTTTTTATAGTCATTGTCATCATAACCACGTTGTCAGCACCTAAAATTAGGTATATCACACTAACAAATATGTAGCAAAAATTATGAAACCAATCACTTCTCCCATTCCAATAGCACAATTACGGTTTATATGGCCACCACAACACGTGATGATTCTGTTCAGCCATCCATTACATAGCCATTCAGTACATGCATGATCACTGCACTCTACAGCTAGCCCTTATAGTTCTAATTGAGCCACACGTCAGATAGTCACTCATTATATGGCTACAGAACATCTTAGTGAAAATAGCTAGAATGCTAATCCAGATGTGCAGAGGTCATTATTAGAATACGTTAGAAAACGTCGACAATAGAATGATAAGCTACACATTTGAAATCTGCAGCCATGAGGTTTCTGAAAAACGCAGAGCTGATCATTAAAATGGCAAGGCCCCATGATGCTGAATATTTTTAGCAGTCAAACTACCCTGTAAATAGAAAATAAGGTCATCAGAGATACATTACTTAAACCAGTTTGTGGAAGCCTTCAGGCATGATGTTTATAGATTGTAACATGGAGTAAAATTTTAATGCATGTTATATCATTATATCATTATTACTCATCATTGAACAGTTCGATCAAGGCAAGTAAAGTGGAGTGTGGAGGTACCTATAGGCTCTGCAGCACCATATGTGAAAAGTTCCTCGATTGTTTCTTTGGTAGGTGACGCACAAGTCCTAAAATTAATAAGTTGTCATACTACATACACAGAAGCTCACCATGCAATACGGAGATGAAACAATTTTAGAAATTTATTGTCGGTGTCGCTAACCTCTTCTTGGGGCACTCTGGAGACTGAATTACTAAGGCAAGCTGCAAAAATTGACTTACCATAAATGACGGTTTTACTATGTGTACACAATATGCTCAAGCTCCTGAACGTACATCATCTTCTGTTCCTTCGACACTACTGCTGACTGTCAATGTGCAAGAATCCTGAAAAAAACACAAGTCAGAATGTTCAGTTCTAGGAAATAGGGAAAATTACAGCTCAAAGTACATATATTTGAAAAAATAATAGTGTCATATAATATAAACATCTGTAGCATTGTATAAAACTGATATTAGAAACATTAATTTGTGTTTTGGAGCAAAGCACCTTGGTTGATGGACTCTTTTCACAGAAATGAAAGAACAAAGCACGGACACCATCAGACATCTTGAAGACCTTTGCATTAGGCAAACACTTTGGTTGAAGGTGGCATAAAGTTGCCGATGCCCAATGGAAGGCAGGAAATAACAAAAAGGAAGCTATATATATGAAGATAGTACTATATCATCAGCCAAATCAGATTAATTAACATATTCGGGGTTATTGGGGATGCACATTTGGCATGCCATCCCCTCGTATATTTGGTGCACATCAGTATTGAGCATCTTGTATTCTAAAATAAAGCTTTTCAAAAAGAAGACTGGTCTGTCATTTCTGATTGTAATTTATAACTAAGTCAGATGCTTTCAGGACTTCACAATACGTGAATTTATGAACGTGCAAGCTCAGAGTCGAGTGCACAGAATCAAAGAAAAGAGTAATAAAGACATATAAAGATATAATGCAATTGATTTATTTTGAACTAATTAGGTATGACATTGGGCAAGAATACATTAGAACATGTGAAAACAACATTAATGGGGTAAGCATTAACTCTGAAAAAACTAATTTGCATGACTACAGAAACTCTTCTGATCATGTTACTATGGTGAAACTTGAGTACAAATGTACTACATTTTTTTTTCTCTACCATCTTGAAAATTAAAAACAGGAAGTGCAGCAATTGATTCAATATGCCAGTTGTAGAAATGTATCGGAAGAATTTCCAAAATTAAGGGCAATATTTTTCTTGCAATATTTATAGCTTATCAATATTTTCATGGTTAATTGCACAACCAATCCTATTGCTGCACAATGCTGGTTTCGACTCTAATATCCATGGCTGGGACCAATTTCAGCTCTGGAACAAGTATGGATGACAACAATACATGAGGGAACATGTATTAGCACTTAGCAGCCTGCATGTTTTGAATGCAAAAAAAACACTTGAATATAGGATTGCATCTTTTGTTTGTCGAACATTGTAATTTCAGTGAAGTCATATCATCTATATCACAGAAAAAAAAATCAACATGTAAGGAATAAAAAAACATACTGTGTTTATCAGCCGCTGGGCAAAGCATCTGAGGCACATGTTCCTAAATGCTGAAGAAGCGGCGCGGGATGGGGAATGGAGAGGGACGGGGGCATCGATGGCGCGGGGCTGCAGGATGTCGTGGGGGACGGGACAGGGTGTAGACGCCTTGGAGCTGCTAAGGCATGCGTGCTTAAGTTGGAGGTGGAGGATGCTGGCCTTCCGGGCTGCCGCTGCACGCCACCGCCGAGGCCCCGTGAGGCCATCCAGAAGCCTCGTCCGAGCGCAATCCTGCGCCTTCGAGTAGTTCATGGTCAGATCTGAAAGAGAGAAGAGAAAGCTCAACTTTGGTGAACTAATCTCGGAGAGGATGTGGAGATGTTGCTGAGCCGTACCCTCGTGCTCGCATCGCCGCCTGCTCTCAGCACGCGAGAAGCCGAGAACCGCTGCACGCCGCCCTGTCCTGCCTCTGGGCTCTGAGCATGCGAGCACTACCGCTCCACCATGGCCACGACCCGCCACGACATCGCCATGGCCGAACGCCACCTCCCCATAGATCTGGGTGCGCTCCTCCAAGGCTCCAACACGGCGAGGCGGAGAGAAGAGGAGGGAAGCGATGACGGCGGCGAGGCGGAGAGGAGAGATGGCGGCGGCTAGGGTTTTCAGGGCCACCCAAATTGCCCGTGCGCGTGCGGGAGCGACTCGCGTTTTGGGTCGACTTCGGACTGCGGATTAGTTCCTAGAAACTTCGAGGGCCTTTTCGCAAAATGTACAGAAACAGATGTCGACGCAGCGATAGGCCACCGATGCTCGGAATGCTGTGGTGCGAGCAATCGGGAGTAGTCTTTAATCAAGCCCGATGAAGATCTAACAATGCCTCTTCATTTGAAACAGATATTTTGGTATACGAATGCATCCTTCTTTGATTCAGAGTCGATATATTTTGACTACCACCGATTAAAGTTGTCAAATAAAAAAGCACCATAAAATCAGTTGTCTAGACACAAGAGATATTTTCACGTGATTACTATTTGCAAATTCTTCCATGATTAGAGGGATCGTACTCCTGTCATAAGTGGTATCTCACATGATTTTTTATTAAGTACTCCCGTCATTCCAAATTATAAGTCATTTTAGGAATCTTGGAGAGTCAAACCATCTCATGTTTGACCGAATTTATATAACAAGATAAAATATTTATGATGCCAACTAAGTATCATTAGATTCTTTATTAATTATATTTTCATACTATACATATTTAATGTTATAAATCTTTGTAATTTTCTCTATAATTTTAGCCAAACTTTAGATACTTTGACTCTCCAAGATTTTTAGAATAACTTATAATTTGGAATGTATGGAGTAATTTATAAAGGTTGTATAATAGCATTGTCTCCGAGTTTCTATTTGTGCACATTTTTGAGTGATTGGGAGGATGCCCTCTGATTTTTCGAAACTCCATTCCCCTCTAGGACCTAAGTGTCGTTTACGTTCGTAAGGTTGGGATCGCTATTTTTGTGTAGGCACATTAGGAGAGCAGATCACGCACGTTTGCCCCTCTTGATCAGATCGCCCACGACATCAATGGGAGGTGGAGGAAACGGAGATCGTAGCGCCTTCCAATGGTGGTGATGGGACCGCCAACTAGAATGTGACTAACCTCCTGCTAATGTTAAACCTCATGGAAGTGGAGGAAGCAATTCTAGAATTCAGTGATGATGAGGGGGAGACCGAGCCGCCGCCGGTGGAGTGAGAAGTGGTGGGAAAGGTCCTCTCACTGTCGACGGTGCATGTGAACACTATTTGCTCGGCCATGAAACCTGCCTAGGGAACCCTTACAACCTAAAGTTCTGGGCAATCGGTGAGAAGTCTGCCAACATGTTTGTTGCGGAGCTTGGTAACAACATGGAAATGGAAAGGGTGATGGCAGGCACACCTTGGATTTTGTAATCGAGTTGCTCACACTCTAGGCAAGCAGGTCTCACAGGGACATTAGGATGGGCTAGTGGTTGTTTGCCCTGTCTTGTATCAATCACCTGGTGACTGCCCTTTCTTCTGCTTGTACTTCTTCCCTGCCATCTTGTCCTGTTTGATGTCGTTGTAGAGCTTACACTACCGGAAACAGTATCTTTGCCGAGCGTCAAATATCGGGCGCTCGGCAAAGAATCCTTTGCCGAGATCCTGCGCTCGGCAAAGATTGGCTCTCGGCAAAGACTGGCTCTCGGCAAAGCCAAACTTTGCCGAGAGCTCGACTCTCGGTAAACAAAAAATCTCGGCAAAGCCGTAACCCCACAAACGGCACCCTTACGCCGTCATCTTTGCCGAGAGCCTGCTGTTAGGCTCTCGGCAAAATATTTTCTTTGCCGAGAGCCTCAACCAAGGCTCTCGGCAAACTTTTTTTTTTTGGATTTTTTGTCCCAAATTTTTTGTGCAGCCTTGCTACAGTACTAGAAGCCAAGATTTGAAATTTGGTGTATTTTCCATCCCTCTTGCTATATTTCGTGTATTTTTTTCATTTTCTTGATTTTTTTCGCAAGACGCACATTTGTACTGCAGGTGCATGAAATAATGAATCTCAGCGATTCAAAAAATTATATTCATTCTTCCGACGGTATTTCGATGCCGTATCTAGGGACAGACGCGGAAACTCGACCATCTCGTGCACGCGACATGGCGACCAAGTTGCGTGAGATTTGATTTAAAAATATATAAAATGTGAACGAAGTCGGAAAATCACGAAAATGGACGGAAGGCCTTGACATCGCATGTAGAAGCTATAAAAAAATTTTGAAAATGTTTGAAGCAAGTTGTGCCGCAAGATGGTTGAAATCCTGAGATCTCCACATGTGATAACAAGATATCGCATGCGGAGATCTCAGGGTTTCAACCATCTTGTGTCACAACTTGCTCCAAACATTCCCAAATTATTTCCATAAACTCTACGTATCGTGTCAAGGCCTTCCGTCTATTTTCATGATTTTCCGACTCCGTTCGCATTTTATATATTTTTAAATCAAATCCTACACAACTTGGTCGCTATGTCTCGTGCACGAGATGGTCGAGTTTCCGCGTCTGTCCCTAGATATTGTGTTGAAATACTCTCGGAAGAATGATATCATTTTTTAAATCGCTGAGATTTATTATTTCATGCACCTGCACTTCAAATGTGCGTCTTGCGAAAAAAATCAAGAAAATAAAGAAAATGCGCGAAATATAGCAAGAAGAATGGAAAATACACCAAATTTCAAACATGGCCACCTAGTACTATATCAAGGCTGCAGAAAAAAAATTGAGAGCAAAAATCCAAAAATATATATATATATTTTGCCGAGAGCCTCCTAAAGCTCTCGGCAAAGAGGCTCTTTGCCAAGAGCCTGGGCTTGGGGGCTCTCGGCAAAGAACGCCGGACGAAATTTTTAAAATTTATATATATTTTGCCGAGAGCTAGGTCAGGTGGCTCTCGGCAAAGAGTTTTTATTTTTTTTTATTTTCTTTGCCGAGAGCCTGGGTTTGCGGGCTCTCGGCAAAGAAAATCAAAAAAAAAAAGAAAACATCTTTGCCGAGAGCCGCCTGATCTAGCTCAATTGAATTTTTGGCATCGTCCTTAGCCAGCTCAATTCCCCAATTCACTTAGTCCATGGAAAGCTCATCACTATCATCAGTATAGAAATCATACGAGCAGAATCGTCTTCTTCGTCACTGTCATCAGGAACCTTCAATAAAAAATATATATGATTGACCTAACATAGTACTTATAGACAAACATATATTAGAAAAAAATCAATAAATATAATTACATAAAAATAAAATATATAAAAGCGGTTTCATGTATTTTTTTTACCAATACCGTGTAGATGTAGATTATAGAAACCTTTCAAAATTAGTTTCACTCTTTTTAATACTTATGTGATTTCTTATTATGAATTTTTACATTACAATGTGATTTCTTATTATGAATTTTTACATTACAAGCTTAAAATGAGTTGATCATTTTTATTAGAAAATAATATAAAGTTAAAAAAAAGTTCCTGCCAACACTGCCATATAGAATAATAAGCAGAGAAAGGAAATTTGCCGCGTAGAGAATTTCATTTGCCATCGAAAATTTGCCGCCCAGTCTGGCCCGCGCTTATTGCTATTAGCGAACAAATCGCATCGCTTAACCTCCCAAGCCCGCATAACCTCTCCCCACTCTCCCCTCCTCATCCATCTTGCCATCAGTGGGGTGCTGGGGCAATCGTGGCTGCCGCGCCGCCGCCTGACGCCTGCTGCTGGGCGGGAGGGTGCTGGGCCAGGACGCCGCCGTCGACGATCCACCATCCACGGTCTGCGCAAGGTATGCTGCCATCCACGATCTTCCTCCCCTGGCTTGGCCCAGCCGCACTCGCAAGCGCTCGCGACAGCCCCCTCCACTCACGTCGCAGCACCGCACCGGCCTCCGCCCTGCGCCCTCAGCTCCGCGGCCCCGTGTCCGGCGTTTGGGGCCGTCGGTCACACTCCCGCCTCCGCCTCTGCCCTTCGCCCCTCGCGGCTCAGCCCCTCGGCCTCTACTCCTCCGGCGCCTGCGCATCTGTGCGAGGCCGCCAGCTGCTCAGGTCGTGCGCTGGTGTACAGACTGCACTTATCTGAATTTCGAAATCCACTTCTTAATTTTCTTCTTTAGAAGAACTTGTGGAATATCGTCCATTGAGTTGTTATCTGCTACTGATACAGAAGTTGCATACGTAGAGTAATTAACATCTTTTCTGCAACTGAGAAAAGAAATGGCAACTGAATCAAAACGACACCTGAATGATCCAGAGGCATGTTTCTTAATAGTAGCATTTAGTTGCAGCCCAAATTAACATATCACCTCTGCGCAGATCCAAAAGGTTTGCAAGTCCTCTTAACTGTTGTGCTTTGCGACTGAACCCTCTCCTGACAAAATCTTTTTGGATTTTGATCTTCTGTGTTCATTGTAACTTGGCTCTTGGAATGACAGTTAAGAGGACTACTGATTTACCTGCTGTGCACAACGATATAAATTATCTGTGCCATCCATCTGGCAGTCTCCAATATTATGCTGCAATGTCTCTTGTCAACTGATAAGCCTCTTGCAAGCTGCTAATAACTAGTGCTTCTGTCAAGTACTAGTTTGACAAGAATTTGCATTCTGTTTTTTTTCTTCTTCCAAAAAGCATGTCCCGAAATTTCGAGCTTGGACATTAACTTCATTTGTTACCGAATTTAGCGATAGTTACCTTGCATGAGCTATTGCAGTGATCTCCTTGCATGAGATGGGTTCAGTGTATTTTTGCATCATTGTTCATCAGGTAGAGGCAAGTCTGAACAAATACAGAGGGATGCGAAACTGTAATTCCTCCAATAAGTTTACACAAGTGTGACGTGATTTTTCGGCCGATGTTCCTCCAATCAGAATATTCTGACCAACGAATGGATTCGCTAGCTAGCAGCTTGGCTTGCTCAGGCAGGCACACAGCCTGACCAGTGGAGGGGGTCGAACCGTCGAACCTGGTGACCTGCTCGGTGAACCTGTCCAGTTGGACAGTGGGGTGGAACGACCCGTGAACCGTGTTTGTCAACGGTGGAGCGACGGGTCTTGATTAGGTGCGCCCGAACTGCACCGTTTGCAGTTTGATTTGTGAGATAAATTTTTCATTAGAGTACCACACTGTGTACTAGTAGTCCAAATTAGGAAACATAGATCTTCTTAAAAATATGAGGTTTGTTCTGTGATAGCAACACACATGTTACATTAGCTCTGAATTTCTAATTTTCTCAAAGAGAGGAGAAAACTCTGAACTCTCCTCTGAATTTCTAATCTTCTCAAAGAGAGGGGAAAACTCTAAACTCTTGAACATTGAGTACATTAGCTCTGAATTTCTAATCTTCTGGGGGGGACTCTTAACTCCTGAACATTGAGACATTGTGCCAAGATGCCTAGTACAGACTGAATGTCAGCTCAATATATCTGACTTTCTGAAAATTCTGAGTAACTGAAAATTTAGTAAATCATCTATCCTTATTGTGGGAGTCAGAGAGGGAGACAATGCTGCGGAGAGCAACACACTGCTATTGAGTTGTGGGGCTTGTCTTGGCTAACTATGTGGCTCTGATTTTTTGTCCTCACATGCAAGAGAAATATTACTGTATCTAATTAGCCTGCAGATGCATACAACACTTAAGCAGTGAATAGAGATATCTACTAAGTTATTATGCATTTTGTCCTTCATTTTTTTCTGTAACTAACACCACTAATGCACTGGCGATCTGCCTATGTTAATATACATACCATTTCCAAATATTTGCTGATTGCTATGTGCTTGGCTGTTCATGTGATTTGCTACTGCCACCTGCGATGTCTACCTATTTTAAAAGACTGTATTGAACCTGTACATAGTCTGATATGCATTTGCCTATTTTTGTGTATGAAAATTGCAATATGAACTATTTGTTTCATGCCTGAAATTTGTAGAATGAAATTCCTAAATTTCTTAGCTCTTAACTGAGAATACAATATGACAAGGGAACTAACATGTTCATCCTATATTTTCTTGATCTCCCATATATAAGCAGAATAAATCATGACAAGAGGACTTCGAAGATTGAGGAATTTGAACATTGATGGACATGGTGCAGAACCTGTTCAGGAGGAGCATGAAAATATAGCAGATGACGAGAACAATGAAAGTTTGTAGTCCCCTCCAGATATTGATGGTTTATTAGCCCGCCTGCCACACCAACCTCGAAGTCCAATTAAGATAATATGTAAGTTTCAGGTTTTTGTGTTTGCATATCTAGATACAATATGAAATCTTACATTTTTCATATATGCAGGGCCAAATGGAGAGGTTAGACAGATTATAGGGGATTTCACACTTACAAATTTACTGGCATTACAAGGAGGAAAGGTAATTGTAGGGACAGATGAAAACGGTGTCCCAAATGAAAGGTCAGCCTCCATTCTTGGGCAGCACCTTGGCTATGTAGCAGAAAGCCCAACCTTAGCTCCTTTAGACATCCCAAGATTTGACAATCGCAGGTTTGATTCACACAAGGAACAAATAATCAAAGATGTCGAGGTAATTTTTTTATTATCAGTGCAAGCAAGTACCTCCATGTTTCATCTAAGTACTAACATTTACCTTCCTCTCTATAGCTAAAGTTTTCCTTTCCAAGGAAAACTATACATCTTACAAGGGACTGGATCCTAAGGACAGTTAATAATAGGTGGCGAGCCTACAAATCTAAGCTGAAGAAACAATACTTCAATCGTGACGAGAGAACTATAGAAGAAATCATAAGAGAGAAGCCACTAACGGCTAATGAACATCAATGGAGATCTCTTGTTGGAATTTGGTGCCAAGAACAACATAAGGTGCCATCTATTTTCTCAACGTTTATATCAATTTTTAATCAAGGAATGTAACATTGCTTAATCATTGCCTGTCTTTGCAGAAATTATGTGCCACAAACTCTCGTTGTGCAAAAGAACAGAAGACTGCACACACAACTGGGAGAAAAAGCCATGCTAGGCTCAAAAAGGAGATGGTGATAAATATTCATCTGCTAATATTTGTTAAATTCCACTATCATCTATTTTAGATTTGAAATGACACCCAAATAACTCTATTGTGCAGGAATCTAGAAATAAAAGAAAGGTTCATAGGATAGAACTATGGGAGGCAGCTCATAAAAAAAAGAATGGCAGATTCACTACAGAAAAAGTGGAGACACTGATGGTATGTATATTTTCTAGAATGAATGAACTATGCTAGATCTATATATCAGTTTACAATTCTGTAACCTTCCTATATACTCATTTGGATAGGCTGCATCTTATGAGGAATTAAAAAAAAGGAGAGGGAACAACAATGGTAATCGTCTTTCATCTAAAGATTACAATGAAGTGTTCAGTGATATTGTTGCCAAGGATTTCAAAACACGGGGGTACTATGATGATAAGTACTGGAGTCAAGTACAAGTTTCTCAAGGTTTACCTTTTGTTACTCAAACTGAGGAAGAAAGAATGTACCAAGAGAAAGTAAATGCAATGGAAAATAAGATGAAATGCATGAGTGATTTCATGAAGTACATGCTTACTTTTATGTCAAAAAGGTATCTAGAAGATAATCTTGTAAAGGAAATGGAAGCAGCTTTACAGGAAGACGTAATCTTACATTGAACCATGCCCTCCTCTTTCTCTATCTCTCTCTGAAATAAGGGCTTATTTTTTCAACCTTGTGTTGGTTCATATTTTTCAGGCAGCTAACAGTTCTGACCAGTGTAAAGGAAATGGAAGCAGCTTTACAAGTATACATACTTAAATTTTAAATATCATTAGCTTACTATAATAGTATTTAAGTTCTTGCTAATGGCTTGTAGAACATGGTTCAAGCCGAGCAACATCAGCAATATGTACATAGAATTCTTGGAAGAACTGAAGTCCATACATCTACACCACGTGAGCAAACAACTTCAAAGGTATGTTACAAAGGCCTACTCCAATATCGATGCATATGTCAAAAATCTAGAAACATAGCTAATTTGTTACCAACAACATCAAGCTATAGTTATTTTGGGTCCCTTACATAGCTTTCCTATCTTAGCGCTGCTGTTCACTGGGCGCTGCAGGAATTGTCCATCCATCTGAGTTTCTGCAAGTGACATGTGTGCATTTATATACCTTCTAGAAAATCATGTGAGACAAATATTCATATCCTTCATATACAGTCATTAATTGTTCCTTCTCGACTATCAGGATAAAAGCAAATGCCTGTTCAATCATGAAAGGGCACCAGGTAAGAAACTCATAAAAGTCATGCAAAGAAGTACCAATGTAAGATCAAAGTTGTATTACTGTAAAAGAAAACAGCAAGGAAATCATATTGACGAGTCTGATAAAACAGTCTATAAATTTTAGGTTTTGATAATTTCATTACATGGTGCGCAAATGACACTGCAAGCAAAATGGCCTTAGATTTATATCACCAATCTAGATATCGATTTCTAATTTAATCAAGGCAAAAGAAGAACATTTACTGAAAATTTTCCCTTTAGTACAGATCTGCTACTCCATACAGTTGGCACAGGTCTGCTATTCATTACAGTTGGCGCAGGTCTGCTGCTCCATTGTTAATTGCAGTAATGTCAGATCATAATCATAAAAATGGAAACAAGAAAGGAGGTAATAGTAAACACTTCTTGGCATCCTCAATCAATCAAATACAAATAAATTCAGATGTACTAAAATAGATGTCTCTCTGACACTAAAATTCAGATGTACTAAATAACAGTAAACACTTCTTAGCATCGTTAGTCAAATAAGAAAGAATAATTGCCAACCTGCATCTCTGATAGAAAAACGCATCTAGGAGTAGAAATCTAGGGGTAGGATTCATGCACTAAATAAAATTCAAAATACACATGGAAAGAACGGAGAAGATGGAGAAAATAATGGTTGTGCTGGGTAGGAAAAGGCATGCTTGGGGTAGATGCCAGGGCATCGTCAATAAGGTAGATGGGATTCGGATGGCAGAGCAGACTGGAAGGAGACCTCGGTGAAGTGCTCTGCCCAAGATCGAACGAAGCACCTATGCAGTCACAGATTTTTGTTCTCTCTAATCTTCATATTTTTGTTTTTCCCTATTAACTCAGCTAAACTATGCTTGCAGGAGACACAACCTGTTGGCAATGTAGTCACAGATTTATCATGTGATCCCATAATGCACAACATGGTACGTCCAAGTTGATATTGTAATATTGTTTCATTTCAAATATAATGGCTCAAATTGATTAAGTGGTGCTATGTTTTGATGTTTTAAAACATGTCTATTATAGAGAACTCGAAGGGTTAAAGCCTCCAGCATGAACATACCAGAATCAGTATGTGCTTTTATTTGCCTTATTTGTTTTTAAATCACATTAGTCACCATTTCAAAGATCATATGTTCATGTTTTGTAATTTGTAGAGACAAGAGGAAGTCTATCTTATTTCACTGATAAACAAAGGCAGAGTTGTGGCCAAAGGGAAGTTAGTGACTACTGATAGCCGAAGAGAGATTTTAGGAACAAAGCTTGGAAAAGAATACTCGGGGGTTTATGTTGAAGGCCTTGAAAATGTTGAACGAGGCAATAAGGGAGATGAGGAGATACCTAGACCATTTGATCAGATTCGTACAATAATTGATGCTATTGGCTATGTTATTCCTTGGCCAACTACACATGTAAGTTTGATTTTTTTTATTTAAAATAGTACATGTGTCTGTAGCATCTTCAAATTGAGTTACTCATCTAACACATGTATCATTGTAGGTGAAGAAAGCTAAAAGTTCATCTCGAACCCGCAATAAGTTGGTACCCGCAGCACGTGGACAAAGCTAGATGGGAAGCAAATTACAAATTTCAAAGTGAACAAGATAGGTTTTAATTGTTACAAAAAATATTTAAGTAATATTTGTATGATATCGCTGGTTTGTTTATGCTTCTTAGTGAACACAATTGTTTGAGTAATGGACATTTTGGCTATTGAATTACAGATTCTTGATGTTTTGTCACGGTTGTATGGAATATAATTGATGGTTTACTTTCCATTATTAATCATAGAAAATAGAAAAAAAAAATCTGATTTCAATTTCTACATATATATATATATATATATATATATATATATATATATATATATATATATATATATAATGGGAACGCCTATTTTTAGTTGGGACGTATTAAAGCGTTACAATATAACGTGTCTATACTACTACACACAAGATATAGATGTATGTACAAAATCATTTCTACAGGTCTTAATACAACTATGACGTTACTATACAACGTATTGATATATGTAGACACGCAATAAAAACGTGGCTACAATATTGTTTCTACTTTTGTTAACATGTGTTTAGGCGTTACTATAAAACGTGTCACTTGCCACGTCACCTGCCATGTCATCTTTCCATGTCACATGCCACGTCAGCTGCCACATCACCTGCCACATCACCTTTCCACGTCACCTACTACATCGTCTCTACACTCCTTAATGCGTAATAATGCGTTACTAGAAAACGTGACTATATTGTAGACACGAATTGTGAATGTACCTACAATATTGTCTCTAAATTTTTTTCACACGTAATGAAACGTTACTATACAACATAACTACACTAATAGACACATGTTATATATGCATCTATAAAAGCGTATCAATGTGTTTAGACATGCATCTAACATGTCTATGAAACGTCAATTCATTTAATATATATACGCTTACGTAAATTGTCTCTACGGAGCCTGACACGGTCCATACGAAGACGCTTCTAACACGTTTTTGTAAACCGTGCCTACATCCCTATAGAGATGAAATAAAGCGTGTATACTGTCTAAAAAAGCGTAGCTACAGGGGGGTTTTCTAGTAGTGGTATGCCTTCCAATCCATTGCTACGGTGCAGGGGGCGGGGGTCTCGTCGCAATTTGCGCCCCGGGCTGCATGGCATGCAGCGTTCCCCTCTTTGATGTCTCAGCTGTCAAAGAATATATCTACTGTACTTTTGGATGCTGAGGTCAACTTGGTGAACTGGGTAGGCAAGCAGAGTTATGTTTGCAAGTTTTTTGGAAGGAAACTGGAAGTGTCCCGCAGAACTTTTCATCTCATATTATTGATTTTTTTTTGTTTTTTTGCTGGATTCATACTTGATGCCTGTGGGCACTGCGAACTTGTGCTCCACGAGTAACTCTACCAAGACGGTGTGCTTCTTCCTCTAAATTGGGGACTCTTGTACATTAGAACTGTTATTAATTATAAATTCAAGGTTGTCCCTCTAAGTAGAACAGGCCAAGCCGCATGTTGCACCAAACTTTTGGGAAATGTAACGTCTGTTCAGAAGTAAATATATATAAAAAGTGGAGTAAGTAATGATTAGAAAAATGCATATATGTTGGAATCAGATACGGTAAATACGATTATAGCCTCCATGAGTCATGTGTGGCTCTGAAAGTAATACAACAAATCACCAGTTTCATCGGCTTTCATGGCCCAACAAACATGGTAAAGAAATCCCAGCGCAAAATTTGCTATGGGCTAGGGCTGGAGTAGCCTACACCTCGAACCCATCCCCTTGTTGTTTGTACGTCCTTTGTTGTTTTTTCCATGTTGCAATGGGTTTTTTTAGCATGTTGCAACAGATAATTTTCGAATGTTGCAACAGGATTTTTGGGTTGTTGCAACAGATGATTTGTGAATGTTTCCATTTACATGTTTCATGGTTAATTTTTTATGATGTTGTAGTACTACTATTTGAGATGTTGCAGTACATAATTTTTTATGTTGCCGTACATGTTTTTTTTATGTTGCCGTATATGTTTTTTTGATATTGCAGTACATGTTTTTGCGATGTTGCAGTACATGTTTTTGCGATGTTACAGTACATAATTTTCGATGTTGGAGTACACAATTTTCGATGTTGCAGTATAATTTTTCGATGTTGCAATACATGTTTTTTGATGTTGCAGTATTTATAATGCGATGTTGTACTATATAGTTTTTCCATATGTTTGCGATGTTGAAGTATTTTTGTGCCCTTGGGACATGGGGGCCCAGTGGGGGATAGGGGCCTGTTGGGGAGTGGGGACAGGGGCATAGTGGGGAACTGAGGACATGGGCACGGTGGACGCTATTCCATTCCATTCTATTCCGATACGCGGGAGGCGGGCGGACTCCGTTCTATTCCGATACGTGGGGGCGGACCGGTCTGGGAAGGGGAGCGGCATCCGAACGTATCTTGCGCCCCGGATGTCCAGGCTCTAGGACAACTGTTTCCGATCCATTGGTACAGTGCGCGCGCGGGGTTGGCGGTGGAGGGGGGGTGTGGGGGCGGGGGGTGACTCGTGAATCAAGGACGAGCAATTTGCGCCCCAGGCAGCATAGCATGCAGCGTTCCCTCTTTGATGTCTCGGCTGTCAAAGAATATATCTACGGTACTTTGGATGCCGAGGTCAACTTGGTGGACACGGAGTTTTGGTGGCACCGTTCCGATTACAGGGTAGGCAAGCAGAGTTATGTTTGCAAGCTTTTTGGAAAGAAACTGGAAGTGTCCCGAAGAACTTTTCATCTCATATTATTGTTTTTTTTTCATTTTATTGCTGGATTCATACTCGATGCCTGTAGGCTCTGCGAACTTATTCTCCACGAGTAACTCTACCAAGACAGTTTGCTTCTTCCTTTAAGGGCCCGTTTGGTAGCGCTCCCGGACCGGCTCCGGGAGTTGTTTTACGGCTCCAACTACCAAACGGTTCCAAGGACAACAGCACCACCACAGAAGTCACAGATATTGCGCTGAGAGAGAGGGGAGATGGGAGATGGAGCTAAAAAATCGAGCTTTCCTCAGGTCTCTGTCAGATACGTGGGCCCTGGGCGAGTTTGCCCTCGGCGTGAGCACGAGCACGAGCAGGCGGGGAGATGTGGGGGCGTGCGAAGGCAGTGGCGGCCGGGGAGCTGCGGAGTGCGGCCAAGGCGCGGGGAGGCGGAGGCGGTGGCGCGGGCGGGGAGATGCGGGCAGGGCGATGGCATGGCCATGGAGGCGCAAGGCGCCGTGGCCGCGGTGGATGCGGTGTCGCTGTGTTGTGGCCTCGCGGGGAAGATGAACAGGGGAGCGACGATTCGAGAAGAAGGCACATGTGCCAGATATCCATGTGCGGTTTCTTTTTTTTCTTTTATTTTATTTTTCGACTGATATCCGTGTGCGGTGGTGCGTGCATTTGTGATAAGGTAGAGAGAGAAAAACTAAATAAAGAGAAATAGAAGGAGAGAAGAAAAATGAAAAAGGGCATTTTTGACCTTTCATCTTTTTCACCCGGAGGAGGAGCTCTTTTGTCAAACGGTTCAAAAAGCAGCTTTAGCTCCTCAAATGAATCTGCGCAACAGGTGAAGCCACAACTGAAGCTGTTTTGGTTGGAGCCGGAGCCCTACCAGACGGACCCTAAATTGGGGACTCTTGTACATTAAAACAGTTATTAATTATAAATTCAAGGTTGTCCCTCTAAGGAGAACAGGCCAAGCCGCATATTGCACCAAACTTTTGGGAAATGTACTGTCTGTTCAGAAGTAAATATGGCCTTGTTTAGTTCCCCAATTTGGGGATGGCCAATGTAACTGCATTCGCCCCCGTTGTGGGTTTTGGATAATTAATGACAATTAAATTAGGGACTAACATATTTATCAAGTGTAATCTACAGGTGTTAGTCTATTGATGGAATTGAAAGAGAATATTTGGTGAATTATAGCACCCTAAATTTTGATGGACAAAAGGCGCTTCGACTCAAGGGCTTCAACACCGTTTATTTTGATTTGAGTCGTAGGCAACGCCGCACTATCAAGAGGGATACAAATCTAGTTGGCAAAATAGGGATAAAAAGTGCTCTTGTCGAAGCTTAGTAGGCTGGAGAGCTGGACCGGAAGTTCTGGTGAGCTGGACTGGAAGTTCCGGTGAGCTGCACCAGAAGTTCCGATGAGCTGGACCGGTATTTTGTTCCGGTACTTACCAAAAGTTCCGGTCAGGCACCGGAAGTTCCGGTTGGTGCAATTTGCGCGCATGTTCGCGTGCGAGAGAATTGTTCCGGGTTCCGTCCGGAGGTTCCGATACGGACAGGAAGTTCCGGTCCTGGCACCGGAAGTTCCGGTGGACCTGAGTTGACTGACAATCCCAACGGTCTGATTTCGTTTGACCGGAAGTTCCGGTGGCTTCCACCAGAACTTCCGGTGGCTCATCCGAGCCCAAGTATATAAGCTACTCACCTCATTTCTAACCGTTGCCCGAGCTTTGCACATTCATTTTCGGCTCTCCCAACTCTCTCCAAGCTGTGACTCGCCCACTCTCTCTCCCCCTTTGCCTCTAAGCTTCAATCTTCGATTGTTTGAGTTAGGGACGTGAGATTTGAGAGCGGGAGCATCGATCTTCGACTTGAGCACTTGGATTCCTCGTTTTGCCGGCTTGTTTTGTGTTTGTTTCTCTTGGGTTCTTGGAACCCTAGCCAGCTAGGCGTTCTTCGTGGTTGCCCGTATTGATTCATTTGTGAGGGCACCCCAAAGTGTTTGTATCACTCTTTGATCCTTAGTAGAAATCTCAAGCTAGCCTTCGTGGTTGGAGGAGACCTTAGTGGTTGGACCTTAGTGGTCACCTCAACAACGAGGACGTAGGAACTCCTTAGTGGGGATTGCCGAACCTCGGTAAAAATAGCTTGTCTTGTTGTGGCGGTAGCATCGACTACCCTTTGTTCTTGTGTTCTTGTTGTTCTTCCTCTCTACCCCCAACTTCTTAGGTGGGAGGTCCCGATCTATGGTTTGGTGTGGTGCCAAGCCTTGAGGAGTTCAACATACTCATCAACAATCTCTAAGAGGGTGTGGTAACACTTGGATCTGAAATCCCAACTCGATTCACTTTGATTTCGTAGCTCATTTAGGGCACCAGAAGTTCTAAAGGTCTGCACCGGAAGTTTTGGTCCCCCTTACCCGAACTTCTGATCCAGACCACCGGAACTTCCGATCTGGTATTTAACTTCCGCAAATTTGAGTTTGTGAGTTTCAGGTTTTGCAAAAAGGATTATTCACCCCGCTCTAGGCCAATTAGGTCCTTTCAATTGGTATCAAAGCTTTGGTCCCTCAGATAAATGCTTCACCGCGTGAGGAGTAACATTGGCCAAGATGGATCCGGAAGCACAAAAGCAAATTGTTGATCAAATCGCAGCTCAAATCACCGCATCCCTGCAGCTGCAGCAACAAGAGCAAATGACCAAGATGCAAGAGCAACTAGACAAGATGCAACAACTTCTAGACAAGAAAAGTCAAGAATCATCAAGTGATGGTGGTGATGCAAGCAAGACACCGAAGAGCTACAATAGAACTAGTTTTGATTATGGTGGATCAAGCAAGAACAACAATCCTACCTTGCCCATGATCAATCCCAGAAAGCCACCTCCATTTGATGGTATAAGGTACACCGATTGGGCTCATAGGATGAAGTTGCATCTTATAGCCGCAAGATGTTGGGAAGTAGTGGATGTTGGTGTCAATCCGCCTCAAGATCCTAATGAGTGGTCACCCGAAGATGAAAGATATTTTCACCTCAATGCAACGGCGGCAACCTTGATTTTGCAATGCCTCACTCCGGAAGACAACAACAAGGTTAATGGAATGGTCAATGCAAAGCAAATTTGGGATACTTTGAAGGTGTCATTTGAAGGAGACAAGAGTGTAAGAATTGGAAACATTGAGCTCTTGCAAGGAAAGATTGAGAACTTTACCATGATTGAAGGAGAAACTACTCAAGCAATGTTTGATAGGTTCATGACCTTAATCAACAAAATTAGAGCACTTGGGGAAACAAGATGGGATGACAACTCCACCGCAAGGAAGATATGTAGAGTGTATAGACAAAAGAACAACATGCTTGCTTCGGTCATAATAGAGAGAGACAACTATACCACAATGACACCACAAGAGATGCTCGCCAAGTTGATGCATCATAAGGTACTTGATGATGAAGCCAAGGAAGCAAGTGTGCTAAAGAAGAGCATTGCCCTCACGGCATCACATGGAAGTGAGTCAAGTCATTGCCACAAAGGGTGTTGTGAGCATAGGCATAACAATGATGATGATGACCTTGACAAAAAGCAAGCTTTGCTAGTGGGAAATTACAAGAAGTATTTGAGAATGAAGAAAGAAAAGATGATGAGATATGGAGGGAACAAGCCATACAAGAAGAGGTTTTGCTATGAGTGTGGTGACCAAGGTACTAAATAGCGTATAGCGGGTTGGTAGCGGATTGGCGTCGAGGTAGCGGATTGCGGATAGCGGGCGATATTGCGGACGATAAGTTCCAATAACAGCACCCTGATAGTCCCATATAATTTTAAGTACATATATCATGAATAATGAGTATAAATAATTTTAAGTGCATATATCATGAATAATTTTAAGTTTCACAGCCGATGCGTGAGTATTTGAATTTGAGGTATGAGTCACAGTGGGGTGGACTAATTAGGGATATTTGCTTCCATGCTATTGCGGCCTGCTACGTGCAATTGCGGCCGCAATATCGGCCCGCTATTCAAAATTGCGGCCGCAAAGTTCCAAGATGCAAAGTTCAGAGCGCTACCTCATAGCGGTAGCGGCAATGGACCGCTACCGCTATTACGGGTGCAATTGCGACTGCTACCACCGCTATTTATTGCCTTGGTGGTGACACCGGCCATCTTGCGGCCGATTGTCCTAACAAGGTGAAGAAGTCAAGATACAACAAACAAGATGACAAGAAGTACAAGGACAAGAAGAGAGGTGAAGCACATCTAGGTCAAGAATGGCAATCGGATAGTGATAGTGATGATGACAATGACAATGAGAAGAAGAGTTTGGCCGCAATTGCTATACAAGAAACTTCTTCCTCAACAAAGGTCTTCACTGACAATGCTTCATCAACATCTCTCTTCACCAATACTACTTCATCACCTAGACTCTTCGCCAACCTCTCCGACGACGACTATGATGCTCCTACTTGCCTTATGGCATTAGGAGATAAGGTACAACTTGATCCTCCTACACATACCACTAGTGAATGTGATAGTGATGATGAAGATGATGAAAACTATACTTATAATCTCATCAAAAGATATGGTAACGCCGCTGCAACTAAAATCTTGAAGCTAATATATGCCAAAGATAAGCTTGAGTCATGCATTGAGTCGCAAGGAGAATTGCTCCTAGAGGAAAGGGAGAAAACCCAAGGACTTGAGGCTTGTCTCTCCAAGGAGAAGGAGAAGGTTGAGAAGTTGAGTGTAGAATTGTCTTAAGCCAAGGATGCTAATGAGCGCTTGGCTAAGGAACATTCTTCACTCAATGACTCTTTAGCAAGTCTAAAGAATGATCATAGTTTGGCTCAAGAAAACCTTACAAGCTTGACAAATAAATATCATGAGCTTGAACTAAACTATGACAAACTTTGGACTAGCACTTCTACCGTTTCCAAGGATGCCAAAGCTACAACTAGTAAATGTTGTGAAAGATGCTCTAATATTGATATACATGCTTGTGCTACTAACCTTGATGAGCTAGCCAAGAAGGATAAGGAGATCCAAAGGTTGAACAAAATTGTCAAGAATGGTTGCAAGTGCAAGGATAAGCAATCGGCAAATGTGTTCAAGGCATCAAGGCACCCCATGATTAAGGATGGCATTGGTTACAATAGGTATGATGGCAAAGCCAATGGAAGAAAAATGATTAATGGGGTGACTTGTGTGAAGTTCAACAAGAGTGTGCCGCTTGTTGACCTTATCAACAAGGTGAACAATGTTGCTACACCTACAACTCCACTTGTCAACAACAAGTACAACAAGAAGAAGCAAGTGGAGGTGTCCAAGCAACAACTGCCTATTTCACGCAATCACATTTGTGATTACATGTGTTGTTGGGACAAGGATGACAAGATTGTTGTGAAGTATGCAATGTTAGCCTAAACGTTAAACGGTGAACGGTCGGTCACCCATCGTTTAGCAAAAAGTCGGTATACATGACCGTTTAAACGGCCTTTTAAACGATCGAAACGGTTTTGCACGGCTTTACACGGCTAATCGGCCTACACGGTTACCCATCGAGTAGCGTTTACACACCGTGTAAACGGCCTACACGGCCGTGTAGGCGAACAGTGGAAGTATGTGGGCGCCCTCAAGAAGAGACAAATCTTGAGGAGTGTTTGGGTGCCCAAGTCTTATGTGTCTAATCCCCTAGGTCCCATCTTGGGACCTAAACCAAAAGCTTAATCTTGTTTTGTAGGAATATTCCTCCGGTGGGCTAAGTTGGGTGCTTGATAGTGGATGCACCAATCATATGACCGGAGAGAAGAACATGTTCACCTCCTTTCAACCAAATCAAGTTGCATGTGAAAGGATTGTCTTTGGTGACAATAGTAAAGGAGACATTCTCGGTTTGGGTAAAATTGCTATCTCAAATGATAATTCTATTTCCAATGTATTACTTGTGGATTCGTTGGGATACAATTTGTTGTCTGTCTCACAACTTTGTGAGAAGGGTTACAATTGTCTCTTTACGGATAAGGGTGTGGAAGTCTCTAGAAGATCGGATTCCTCTATTGCTTTTACGGGTCAATTAAAGGGCAAGCTCTACCTAGTTGATTTCTCATCTAGTAGAGTGGGGTCCGAGACTTGTTTAGTGGCAAAATCTAGCATGGGCTGGTTATGGCATCGCCGACTAGCGCATGTTGGCATGAGGAACTTGGCCGACCTTCAAAGAGGCGAACACATCCTTGGACTAACAAATGTTTCTTTTGAGAAAGATAGAATTTGCAGTGCATGTCAAGCGGGTAAGCAAGTTGGAGTCAAGCATCCCGCTAAGAACATCGTCACTACAACAAGGTCACTTAAGTTACTTCACATGGATCTATTCGGACCCAATGCTTATATAAGCATTGGAGGTAACAAATATGGTTTTGTAATTGTTGACGATTTTTCTCGCTTCACTTGGGTGTTATTTTTGAAAGATAAAAGCGAAACCCAAGGGATCTTCAAGAAATTTGCAAGGAGAGCTCAAAATGAGTTTGAAGTAAAGATCAAGAAAGTGAGAAGTGACAACGGGACGGAGTTTAGGAACACCAACATTGAAGCATTCCTTAATGAAGAAGGCATCAAGCATGAGTTTTTGGTTCCATACACTCCACAACCAAATGGTGTTGTGGAGAGGAAGAACCGAACGCTCATTGAAGCCGCAAGAGCAATGTTGGATGAGTACAAGATTTTGGAGAAAGATTATTGGGCGGAAGCGGTCAACACGGCATGTCATACCATCAACCGCTTGTACCTCCACAAGATAAGGAACAAGACCGCCTACGAGCTTCTAACCGGTAAAAAGCCTAAGGTGGATTACTTTAGAGTTTTTGGATGCAAGTGTTTCATACTTAATAAGAAATCCAAAAGCTCTAAGTTTGCACCAAAGGTTAATGAGGGGTTCTTACTTGGTTATGCTACTAACGAACATGGCTATCGTGTTTTCAATGAGGCCACCGGCCAAATTGAAATAGCGGTAGACGTGACTTTTGATGAAAGCGACGGCTCTCAAAAGGAGCAAGTCAATGCTGAAATTTTAGGTAAAGAAGAACCATCTCATCAAGTGATCAAGAGGCTTGCCACTGGTGAAGTGAAACCCGTTGAAGATGAAGATGATGATGTGCATGTGCAAATTCCTCATGATCCAAACATGCATCATGGGTCAACCAATGCCCATGGTGATGCTTCCATCTCAAGAAGGGGTCATGACTCAAGAGAACAAGCTAGTCAAGATCCACCACAAGCTCAAGGAGACAACCAAGGTGGTGATCAAGACAATCAAGATCTTGATCCTCCAATCAATCAAGACAATGAAGATGAAGATGATGGTCCAATCCAAACAAGAACAATCATCCCTCACCCAAGAGTTCATCAATCCATTCAACGGGACCATCCCGTTGATAGCATATTGGGACTTGGGAGACATACAACGAGGGGTAACAACACGCTCTCGTTTAGTAGCTTTTTGTGAGCATTACTCTTTTGTTTCTTCCAAATTGCCAGAAAGGGTGGAGGATGCTTTGAAGGACCTGGATTGGGTGATGGCTATGCAAGAGGAGTTGAACAACTTCACTAGGAATGAAGTCTGGTCCTTGGTGGAAAGGCCCAAGCAAAATGTGATAGGTACCAAGTGGGTCTTCCGCAACAAAGAAGATGAGTATGGCGTGGTTACAAGGAACAAGGCACGGTTGGTAGCCAAAGGTTTTACTCAAATCGAAGGTTTGGATTTTGGGGAGACCTATGCACCTATAGCTAGGCTTGAATCTATTCGCATATTACTTGCCATTGCTGCTCACCATGATTTCAAGCTGTTTCAAATGGACGTGAAAAGTGCATTCCTCAACGGCCCCCTCTCCGAAACCATGTATGTGGAGCAACCACCGGGTTTTGATGATCCACATCATCCCGACCACATCTACAAGCTTGACAAGGCGCTCTATGGGCTCAAGCAAGCCCCTAGAGCTTGGTATGATTGTCTCAAGGACTTCCTACTCAAACAAGGGTTTGAGATTGGGAAGGCCGATCCTACTTTATTTACTCGTAAAGTCAATAATGATATCTTTATTTGCCAAATATATGTCGATGACATTATATTTGGTAGTACTAATGCAGATTTTTGTGAGCAATTTAGTAGGATCATGACAAAAAGGTTTGAGATGTCCATGATGGGGGAGTTGACTTACTTTCTTGGATTTCAAATCAAGCAACTCAAGGAAGGCACGTTCATAAGTCAAACCAAGTACACCACCGACATGCTAAAGAAGTTTGACATGGACAAGGCCAAGCCCATTAAGACCCCAATGCCTACAACCGGACATCTCGACCTTGATGGAGAGGGCAAGGCCATGGATCAAAAGGTATATCGCTCCATGATTGGATCCTTGCTTTACCTTTGTGCATCTAGGCCCGATATTATGCTTAGCGTGTGCATGTGTGCAAGATTTCAAGCCAATCCGAAAGAATGTCATCTCATGGCCGTTAAGAGAATTTTTCAGTATCTTGTGCTCACTCCTAATTTTGGCTTGTGGTATCCTAAGGGCTCTACTTTCACTCTACTTGGCTATTCCGATTCGGATTATGCCGGTTGCAGGGTAGAGCGAAAGAGTACATCCGGGACATGCCAATTTCTTGGTAGGTCTTTGCTGTCATGGAGTTCTAAGAAGCAACTCTATTGCCTTATCCACCGCTGAGGCCGAGTATGTGGCGGCTGGCGCTTGCTGTGCCCAACTACTTTGGATGAAGCAAACCTTAAGAGACTTTGGTTGTGAGCAAAGTAAGATTCCTCTCTTGTGTGACAATGAGGGAGTACTCAAGCTAGCTGACAATCCTGTAAACCACTCAAGAACAAAGCACATAGACATTCGCCATCACTTCTTGAGAGACCACCAAGCCAAAGGAGATATCGATGTGCAACATGTGAGAACCGAATTTCAGCTAGCCGATATCTTCACAAAGCCTCTAGATGAGTCAAGATTTTGTGCTTTGAGGCGTGAGCTCAATATCGTTGATTCTCGTAACGTGGCTTGACATCTTGTGCACACTTGTATGATTTAGAATTGGATAAAATTCTTGTGAAAAGTTGTGTGAAACTTTCAAAACCTATTTTTTCACAGTTCTAATGTGTCCATAGTTATGTACTGATTTCATGAAATCTGGACATATTTGAATTGGTTCGAGTATATCATACTGTTCACCACTTCTAGGACTGTTTCTCGCTGGTTTGTGGCATGGGTGGTATTGATCCCACCTATGTGCTCAACAATTTGCTCCGTGCTACTATTGATCCCACCTATGGAGGCGGGCTTTGCCCCTTGGAGCCTCTCAAAGCCTACCCTTTTTGGCATTTGATGCCAAAGGGGGAGAAATGTTAGGCTTTTATCTCATGCGGTGGACCATGTGGTAAACTTGAACTATGTGTGTGTGATGGTTGAGTGTAGGCTAAAACATTTATGCTTAATGTCTATCTTAGCTTGTTTAGCCTTCTGTGTTGATGCTTATGGTGGTTGTTTATTTAAGAATGGTTATGTTGAGTTTAAGTCCTTTTCTTTCTTGCATAACCATTCAAGTTCTCTTGATTTATTCTTGTGATATAACTTGTCATATGCATCACCGTTTTATTGTTTCACACACACTTAGGCACCCCACGGATTGCAAAATTTAGGGGGAGCTTATTCTTAATGTATGCAATCTTGATTTGAATCAAGATTTGAAATTCCAAATCCTATGCATACATTAAGGGGGAGCTCAACTTGAATTTTGGAATTCAAAAGCTTCAATTCTTTCTATCTATTATAAGCCTAAATTGGTTGTCATCAATTACCAAAAAGGGGGAGTTTGTAAGTGCATTCGCCCCCGTTGTGGGTTTTGGATAATAAATGACAATCAAATTAGGGACTAACATATTTATCAAGTGTAATCTACAGGTGTTAGTCCATTGATGGAATTGAAAGAGAATATTTGGTGAATTATAGCACCCTAAATTTCGATGGACAAAAGGCGCTTTGACTCAAGGGCTTCAACACCGTTTATTTTGATTTGAGTCGTAGGCAACGCCGCACTATCAAGAGGGATACAAATCTAGTTGGCAAAATAGGGATAAAAAGTGCTCTTGTCGAAGCTTAGTAGGCTGGAGAGCTGGACCGGAAGTTCTGGTGAGCTGGACCGAAAGTTCTGGTGAGCTGGACCGGAAGTTCCGGTGAGCTGCACCGGAAGTTCCGGTCGCTGGCACCCGCGTGCGTCCACGTGCGATTATTTTGTTCCGGTCTCCGTCCGGAAGTTCCGGTACTTACCGGAAGTTTCGGTCAGGCACCGGAAGTTCCGATTGGTGCAGTTTGCGCGCACGTTCGCGTGCGAGAGAATTGTTCCGGGTTCCGTCCGTAGGTTCCGATACGGACCGGAAGTTCCGGTCCTGGCACCGGAAGTTCCGGTGGACCCGAGTTGACTGACAAGCCCAACGTTCTGATCTCGTTTGACCGGAAGTTCCGGTGGCTTTCACCAGAACTTCCGGTGGCTCATCCGAGCCCGAGTATATAAGCTACACACCTCATTTCTAACCGTTGCCCAAGCTTTGCACATTCATTTTCGGCTCTCCCAACTCTCTCCAAGCTGTGACTCGCCCACTCTCTCTCCCCCTTTGCCTCCAAGCTTCAATCTTTGATTGTTTGAGTTAGGGACGTGAGATTTGAGAGCGGGAGCATCGATCTTCGACTTGAGCACTTGGATTCCTCGTTTTGCCGGCTTGTTTTGTGTTTGTTTCTCTTGGGTTCTAGGAACCCTAGCCGGTTAGGCGTTCTTCGTGGTTGCTCGTATTGATTCATTTGTGAGGGCACCCCGAAGTGTTTGTATCACTCTTTGATCCTTAGTGGAAATCTCAAGCTAGCCTTCGTGGTTACTTGAGGGAGGAGACCTTAGTGGTCGGACCTTAGTGGACACCTCAACAACGAGGACGTAGGAACTCCTTAGTGGGGATTGCCGAACCTCGGTAAAAATAGCTTGTCTTGCTGTGGCGGTAGCATCGACTACCCTTTGTTCTTTTGTTCTTGTTGTTCTTCCTCTCTACCCCCCACTTCTTAGGTGGGAGGTCCCGATCTACGGTTTGGTGTGGTGCCAAGCCTTGAGGAGTTCAACATACTCATCAACAACCTCTAGGAGGGTGTGGTAACAGTTGGATCTGAAATCCCAACTCGATTCACTTTGATTTCGTAGCTCATTTAGGGCACTAAAAGTTCTGAAGGTTTTCACCGGAAGTTCTGGTCCCCCTTACCGGAACTTTCGATCCAGACCACCAGAACTTCCGGTCTGTTATTTAACTTCCGCAAATTCGAGTTTGTGAGTTTCAGGTTTTGCAAAAAGGCCTATTCACCCCCCCTCTAGGCCAATTAGGTCCTTTCAGCCAAATCACTGTAGCGCACTGTAGTATTTTTGTTTTTATTTGGTAATAATTGTCCAAACATTGATTAATTAGGCTCAAAATGTTCGTCTTGTAAAGTAGAACAAAACTGTGCAATTAGTTTTTGATTTCATCTATATTTAGTACTCCATGCATGTGCCAGCATTTTGATGTGACGGGGAATCTTCTTTTTGCATAATGTAATTTGGCCCCAAAGTTGGGGAACTAAACAAGGCCTATATATAAAAAGGGAGTAACTAATGATTAGAAAAATGCATATTTGTTGGAATCAGATACATTTGGAGCAATAGATACAATTAGAGCCTCTACGCGTCATATGTGTGGCTCTGAATCTAATACAACAAATCTCCAGTTTCATCGGCTTTCATGGCCCAACAAACATGAGAAAAAAATCTCAGCGCAAAGAAGAGCACACACACAGTAACTAAGCAGGGGAACCACACTTCAGATCCGTGGATGTCAGAGAATTTAAGCTCCGGCTTCTTGCTCTATGCTCTTTTGGTGTTGTGTTGGTGTCCGATACGTAGCGTAGGACGGTTGGGATGGACTTTTGCTGTAAATCTCAGCTCTGCCTCCACTTTGTCCTTCGAATCATCATTGTGGCCGAAGAGATAAACGTTGATTTCCCAGAGCGAATAAAGGTATTGCAAGCCCAGGTTGTCGCAGCAGTTAGGATGGGACTCTGCAGGACGGAGTCCAAGATGAAGCACTTGGAGGCTTGGCATGAAGGGAGGTGCTGCTGCGCTGCCTTTGCTACAAATATAAATGGACCCCTTGTTTTCAACGTCAGAAACTGAAGGCATGGCAGCGAGGTCTTCACTGCCACTCCCAGGGGCGGGGCCACGCTTGGAGTTGGAGGTGTACTGGCCAACTTTTTTCAGTGACCATCTCTTCGCAAATGCCATAACATGTAGAAAAAGAGCAAGCAAGTAATTATAGGTTAGGGCTTCCAATCCGTGCTTGGGTTTCCAGCAGGGTTGGATGGCTCCACTGTGACTGTGATGCAACTCATCGTCGTGAGAAACGGAGGGCATGGGTCTCTGCAGCTCATACTCATGGTCGCTCTTCATCTCATCATCAGAAACAGAGGGTCTTGGTCTCTGCAACTCCTCATCAGAAACAGAGGGATGGGCGATGTCCTCTAGTCCATTCCATATATGAAATGAAACGCTCTGCTTGTCATCTTCGTTGGCAATGAACAAGACCATTGAATACGACAGTCTGCAGCACCTGAGCTTCGGGAAGTAACCAACAAGCTGCTATCATAAGTGAAGTAAATGGCTTAGAGCTCCTATTCCAACAAGCTGCACCGCGCCTCCGTGGCCCACTAATTTGAAAATAATTTGAAAATGGTAACTTGAGCTAAAGGTGGTGGTTATTTTATAGGACAACACTTGGAGTTAGCAAGTTTCCAAAAGATTTGAAAACGGTTTGAAAAGGCTTCAAAAGTGAAGTTGGGTGAGCTGTTTTTTGCCCTGCAGGATTTATCTGATAGCCCAAGTGTTGAGGGCATTGAAGTAAAGGGCCCTGAGGGGTTATGTGAAGGGCAAGGCTGCATGGGCTGTGCTGAAATGCCGTTGTCGTCTGACCCATCAGCCTTCCTTCCGTAGCCTAACTTGAAGCTGGCAGCCCACCTGGCCCTCTTCCAAACCTACAGGCAAAGGAACACAAAAACAGAAGCCCGAAGGGTGGCATGGAGGCGCGCGCCGACCACGTCCCACCTCCCTCGCTTCCTCCTGCACTGCACCACGAAGCTTTGCGTATGCAGCGCATGGCCCAAGACACATGCATGGAGGATTGGGAGAGAGCACGAAGCAAGTGGAGACAGCATGGCCCACCACAATCAAAGTTGCACGTATAAATAATCTAAATTTTTGAAAAGTCGTACCTATAAAATATGCATCCAAATTAAATTCTGATCGCATCATTTTGTTTCTAACAATAAATCCTTCAAAATAAGACCCTACATGGATATATTTAGATAAAATTTTATTAACGAACATTTATCTCTTAAAGACAGAACATTCTTTTTTATCAAGTAGAGACGAGATGTTCTAGGTTCCAAATACAATGTTCTATCTTCATAAAAAATAATGTTCTAGGTTTAGAAAAACATTATTCTAGATGTAGAAGAATAAAAATATTAGGTTCATGCTAATTATATTATAATATTGATAACACTAGGAAAAAATTACATATGCTATGAAATATGTAGAAAAATAAAATAAAACAAATAGAACATCTCATAGGTACTACATAAATACTCAAAGGTAATCGTGAAAATTTCATTTATACTATGCGAATATCTCAAAGTGCATCTAGAACATCTTTTATATACTATGTGAACATTATAAGATACAACACAGAACATCACATGTATATTACGTGAACATCATAAATTATATCCTAGAACATTAATGTGTATATATATGGAATGTAGAGAATCAAAAATTAAAACATGAAAATAAAAAAATTATAGTGTAATAAAGAGAAGAAAAAATAATAAACTTTAAAATATACATAAAACATAAAATAAAAGGAGAAAAGAAAAGAAATAGAAGAAAGAAAAGGAGAAAATGATGAGAGAAAAAGCCAAATAAAAATAGAGAACTATAGAAAAGAAAGAAAAAAGTAGGGAAAAACAAATAGAAAATTTGATAGAAAAGCAAAAAAGAAGCATTAGGCGTGAGTATGAACTACCATATCTAGTCTTTAGGTGCACCATGTGCTCCCTACATAGCCACAACAACCCAAAAAAATATAAAACAAGAAAAACAAGAAACAAAGAAAAAATAATTCAAAAAGAAATAAGAAAATATAAGAAAGAGAAAAAAGATATAGAAAAAGAAACGAATAAACAAACGCAGCAAAAAAGAAATGGAAAAGAAAAAGGAAAAGAAATGAAAGATAGAGAGAAACACATGTAGTGCCGTATAGAGTTCTTCTGGTTACCTCGCTGCAGCGTGGAAACGCATCAACCAAAAAATATATGAAACTAAGAAATAAAAAATAGAAACATAGAAAAGACGAAGAATGAAAGGAAAAATAAAAAACCACATAAAAACAAAAGGAAAAGGAAAAGAAATATGCAAGAAAGGAAAACAAAAAGAAACGAGCGCTGTTGCCATCCCGTGGCCACTAAACCCAACACAGCAGAAGCTTCCTGCCTTCATCCAAGCCCCGGTCGCCCATGCACTAGAGGACGTCAAGCTTGAGTGACGCCAACAGGCGGCTGACCCCCTGGCCGGACAGTCCGTAACCCCTCCCATTTATGCATCGTGAAATTTTGATTAGGCAGAGTGAAATTTTTGCTGAGCGATGATTGTGCATTTGTTCATGCTAACCTTGCCGAATTTTGCATTGTATTACACCGAATGACATTTTAGATTTTTGACTAGGCATAACCTGAATCCAAAGACAGGGTCCATCTTTCAATCAATATATTAAAGGACAGAATCCGTTTACAGCACAAGAGACAACAGACAAAAGGCAAATATTACACGCCCAGCTGATATCTATATTATTGAATCTAATGCACGACACAGACCCTAATCACTCTAAAACAGTGCCAGCTGCCAAGCAAACTCCTATCACATCAGACAGCTATGAAGAGCACTAAACAAATCTGCTTGGTACCTCCTGTGGTCAGTCGATACCTCCTATATTGGCCTGCTATGAAGTGTAGGATGGTTGGGATGGACTTGGGCTGCGCTCCTCAGTGCCGCCTTCACTTCATTCACTTGCCCGGAACTGGCTCGAAACCACCAGTCCATAGTGACGTGGATTTCCTGGAGCGAAGAGAGGAATTCCAAGCCAAGGTTGCTACAGTAACGAGGATCCCGGAAGGCCTGCCGACAGACTTGGAAATGAAGCACTTGGAGTCTTGGCATGAATCGAGGTGCTGCTGCGCCTTCGCCATCACCTTCCCTATTAGAAACGGAACCTTCTGTCTTCTCTTCATCAGAAACATGCTGGAGTTTGCTGGGTTGGAAGGATGGCCTGCTGGGGGGGTCCACGTCATCAGAGGAAGAGAGCAACTGCAATTCTTCATCACTCTTTTCTCCGACAGGGCCTCTGCCCGCTTCCCACTGAAACACGGAAGAAGATTCATCGTCAGCCTGCAACTCGGAATCAGAGGTAGAGGGCTGCTTGGTGACGCTGTCATCTACTTTTCCATCCCAGATATGAAATGAAATGCTCTTTCTTGCCGTCGTCCCCTTTATTGGCAACGAACAAGACATTGAGCTCCTCAGTACGAGTTTCCTCAGCTTGGGGAAGTAGCAAACATCACTGTCACTGATGTTGCGTATTGTGGGTGATGCGCACCGCAGATCCAGCCCAAGGAAACGAAGCTCCGGCAACCTGCCCAGGGTTTTCAGCTCCTGCTCGTCCATGTACTGCAGGCGCAAGTCCAGGTGGGAGAGCTTACGATGACACAAAGGATCGATGCATGATGGCAGCTTCCAGAGTACGATGACCCCACCTAGACCCAAATATCGGAGATCGCCCCGGAGGACAAATTCCATTTCTTGCCGCCTGAACAAAATTTGAGAACCATAACAAGAGATGTTTAGATGCTGGAGCTTGTGGAGATGGCGTACAGACTCCAACAAATCTCTTTTCATCTCCTCCTCATCTTTCAAGTAAATGAATGCATCTAGCACCCTGAGTTCCCTCAGGCTGCCCAGCTCCTTCACAAGCCGCCTCGAAGCCTCAGCCTCACTACTGCGATTCAAATTCAAATTTATTGATAGCTCCTCTAGGGATGTCAGCCCTCCCCACCGAAAACATCTCTGCATCACTGTCGTCAAAGGAACCCATGATTACAATACTGAGGCACAACAACTGTGTTGGAAAGCTGCTATTGGACGGCGCTTCCTGAATCCAACTTTCCCTCAAGTCCAGCGTCTGCAACATCTTTAGAGCTCCTATTCCTTTGGGTATCTTCTCGATCTGTATTCCATTTATACCCAGAAACCTCAGGTGAAGTAACTGTCCAAGGGGCTCAACTCGGACGACAGTACCAATTATATTATTGTCGTATCCTCCTATGTTCAACACACGTAGAAGTTTGAAGCTAGAAATTAGTGGAGCCCATGTATCAACAATGTACCTATCCAGGGAAATAAATGACCTCACTTTTGACATGTCAAAACATATTAGCCTGATTACTGAGCATCATGGTCTTGTTATGGTGCGCTAACCTGCGAACCACATTGCCTGGAACAAGTGGGCCTTGGTCACTGTTATAAAATACAGTGAAGAAATTTTTCATCGCATGATATGGATAGAACAAAATCAAGCACCATATCATGAAGACGACAACCATGGATGTCATCATCATCTACCTCTTGGATCAAACTTCTGTTTATAAGATCATTAAAGTAACCCTCTCCGGTTTCAAATAAGCCTTTTCCTTTTTGCTTTTGGATGAATCCCTCAGCTGCCCACATCCAAACCAATGAATGTTTAGGGATAACGGAATCTTCTGGAAATGCACTGAGATACAACAAGCATGCCCTTAGGTGTGAAGACAGGTCATAGTAGCTAAAAGACAGTATCTTCTTCATAATATTTTCCGCTTCCTCATTTTCTTTACACCCAAAACCAATAGATTTATATACCACAAACCCATTTGTCCTTTGGTTCATGCACCAATAAACTAGCCATTGTGATGACAGCTAGCGGTATACCAGCACATTTCCTTAGAATTTCATCAGATACCTGATCTGGCTGCTGATAATCAACATATTTTATTTTCATCACCATATATTCTTGTATAGAATAATTTTCTGGAACTATCGTGAGGAAGTGGTGGTAGCTCGTAGACTTCATCAGCATTGTGGGCAACTTCCAATTTACGAGTAGTTATGATTATTCTACCTTCATAGCTTTTGTCATCAGCAATAGCTAATTTGAGATGTTTCCAAGACAGTTTCTCCCATAGATCATCAATAACAATAAAATACCTACATGCGCACAAAAGTGCAAAAGTTCCAAATTAATAAAAATGTTATGACATATATAAAGTGAAGCCAGGTAATAACTAGCTAGGGACGGAAAACTACTACCCTCAAATCACAAATAATGTGTTTTAGGGTGGGACATGGTTGCAAAATACAATTTTTAACTTGTACTTTTTGTAACAAAAATCTTAAATACGTAGCAAGCTTATACTATTTATAGGTGTATTTCAAGATAATATATTTGTATTATTTCAAATATGCAGACTTATAATACAGGATAATTTTTTTGTACTTAATATTTAAATGATTGCTGATGCATACCTCTTGTTTTCATGGAGGATCTCTTGGAGTCCGTTAAAGAATTAAGTTATCTAGAACATACATATATAAAATGAAGAAGCATGCCAAAGAGCAAGGAAAAATACAACTTTCACTACTAATTTTTGATTTAAAGAAAATCTTACATAACAGAGCAAGAGTACACTTTTTAATCTGTAGTATTATATTTCAAGGCGCAATATACTCATATTATTTTAATACAGACTTAAAGCATAATTAATATGACTTGTTCAAAAAGCATAATTAATATGTTGCAATTAAAGGTTTATAAAGGATTGGCTTAAGACAACATTAAAACAGTAGAACAAACAGAACACCTGTGACGGATATTGCATACCTCTTGTCATGCAGGAACTCTCGGAGTTCATCAACAAATTGAGTAATATCTTGCAATACAGCAAAATTAAACTTCTTGTATCTTTCCTTATCAAGGGCAATGAGAATCATTTGTAAGACTTTCTGCAAATCAGGATTCCTGCCAACAGAAACAAAGGCCCTGTAGTTGAAATCCCCTGTAAGGTTGTCATAGACAGCTTTGGCAAGAGTGGTCTTGCCCAGCCCACCAATTCCGACAATTGATACTGTCTTCATCTTCTTGTTGGACATGTCATCCAGCTGCAGCTTGGACTTAAGCTCAACGCTTGACTCGTCGATGCCAACAAGCCTGTCCACTTGTGTGTACATGGCGTGAAGACGAGGATCAATGGTGGACGTTGTGGCTTGCCTGGCCACAATATCGTCCACCTTGTACCTGCGACACCGCTCTGTCACCTCGTGGAGGTGACTCATGATGTCCTTGACATCGCCGCTGATCTTGTGGTGCGCCTTGCTCTTCTTGAACAAGTTCGCCATTTTCTTGAGAGACTTGAGAAAGCTCTTCTCCTGCTCTGCAGAATCAGGACCCTGGACACGCACGAGGAAGGTGTCGAGGACGTCCTCCATGTCGTAGGAGGCCTCCCTGACCTGGCGTGCCCAGATCTGGACTTGCTCGTCAAGCTGGTCCCACGGCACCTGGGCCACCTTCCGGAGGGCGGCCTGCGCGAGCTCGAGCTCCTGGGTGAGGGAGCTGATGCGCTCCTTCACGCCGGTCTGCAGGCGGTACTCCTCCTTGAGCAGCTCGCCAAGCTTGGGGATGAGGCTCCCCATGGCACCCATCACCAGGTCTGCCATGCTCTCCACCAGCGCTGGTGTCCGTCGCTTGGTGGAGGCTTGTGGAACTTGGGCGATGTGGATCTACCAGCTACTGAGAAGGAAGCTTAGCTGCTTAGGAGTGAGTGTGAATGATGAGAGCGAAGAGCTGAGGTTGGTTGTAGTATAGTGGTAGGCTGGTAGGCAATGAAAAGGATGCAGGAGCCGGTAGGTGGCTCTGGCAGGCAGAGAGCACCGACGACCCGTGCTGTGACCGTGAGTCAGTCGTGGAGCACATGGATGGGGCCAGCATCTAGAATGAGGAAGACAGCTTGCATGATTGAGGTGATTGAGGTGATGACTGTATGCATCACATGCAGCTGTTCGTCCTTCCCAGACCCATCTAACTACTATAGTCACTATAGTGTGAGGGCCAAGGTAATTTAGGAAAACAATTCGGTACGGATCATTCTATACAGAAACACCGTGCGGACGTGGGGTCGACGCGTGCCTCATGGAACATCTGATTTACCACGTGTATAATTAAGATGATAGAATGGCTCACTTATTAGCTGCACAGTCCACGCCACGTCCTAGGTAGGGAAGGTCCGCACCTAATTTTTTTTTGGTAACTTTGTCCTCGGGGAGAGTCCTAGCTAGAACGGCAGTAACAATCAGAAGGCTCACAAGCCGGCTGCGCGGCATACAACTTTTACGCCGTATAGAACAAGAGTCAAAGCTTAAGCAATGGAGGATAAAAATTGAGCTTTGCCCTTTTCCCAGTAGCTATTCAAATCGACCAGGCCAATTTTTTTGTGCTATAGCCTGGCCACAGTGCCCAGCCACGTGGAAACCAGCCTTGCCTATTCTCAGTCCATTTGTTTTGAAATTGGTTTTATACTTATTTTCGATGCAGGAAACTTGGAGATTATGTTGTGGACTTGTTTGCTACTAGGATATTTAAGACCATCCACCTGAACGAGGATTCACAGCCGATTGAAGAATCCAACTTTTAATCATCAAAAACACATCTACTATCCTTTTGCCCTAACTTTCTTACTATAATGATGTTCATCACTTCTCTCGACGATATTTGATGGCGTTTTAGGTGGCCTTGCCGACCCTACGACAACCTCTATATGCTCCTCTCCGACGAGTTTTCCTTTGAAGTGTTTGGGAGTCTCGGTCTTCAAATCGGCCTAACTAACTTATCAGTCGGTTTCTTTGATTCTCTGCGTTTTAGCTGTGATTAAGGTCGTGTGTGACCATGGGCGTGCTAGCCCTTGCCAGTGTATGACCTAATTTATCGTCAAAAGCCGGTGTGCAGGTTATACTCCTCGTTTAGAGCTCACGGAGCTTGGGGATGAGGCTGCCCCATCGCCCCATCACCAGGTCTGCCATGCTTCACGTGTGGGCTGCGCTCTTGTGTGTCGCGTGGTGGAGTGAATAATGTATTCGATGCTCCAATATTGCTAGTCTACCTTCGATGACTAAGTGCAGTGTCATTTGGATAAGCACGTTAGGTAGCAGGTAAAGCAGAATGTGCACATATCATGCAGCCTTTGTCTCCTTTTGCAAAAAGCAGCCGCCCAGTGCTCCTCGTCCACCGCCCAGTGCTCCTCGTCCACGCTTTTTCCCTTCTTCATTAGTAAGGAACAATAAAATAGAATACATGATGTTTTCGAGGGGTCTGTGCAACTCACCATCATGACAAACCGAGGGCATGGGACCCTGCTGTCTCTTCAACTCATCATCAGAAACAGAGGACCTGGGACTATGGGACTCATCATCAGAAACAGAGGACATGTTTGTGCTGGTCTTGTAGATGGAGCTGGGGGCTTGTTTAGATGCCATCCAAATTCCAAATTTTTTCACTCTCTCTCCATCACATCAATTTTTAACCGCTTGCATGGAGTATTAAATGTAGGTAAAAAAAATAATTAATTACACAGTTTAGTTGGAAATCACGAGATGAATCTTTTGAGTCTAGTTGGTCCACGATTAGATAATATTTGTCAAATAAGACGAAAATGATACTATTCATCGGGTTCACTTTTTTTTTGCAATGGCCCTGTTTAGTTCCACGAAAAAAACACTATGTGAAAAAAAGATTCCCCGTCACATCAAACTTGTGATACATGCATGAAGTACTAAATGTAGATGAAATCAAAAACTAATTGTACAGTTTGGTTGTACTTGACGAGACGAACGTTTTGAACCTAATTAGTCAACAGTTAGACACTATTTACCAAATAAAGCCAAAACGTGCTACAGTACTTTTTTTACACCTTTTTTACCATCTAAACACACCCGATCTAGAGTTTGCTGCCCCTGAAGAGACTCGGTAAGTGCTCTTGTACGTTGTTGCTGCTGGTGCTCTGTGCAGTCGTCAGGTGTTGTCCAACCATGCATCATGTCAAGGGGCAGTTTTCCTTTCTGTGATAGAAAAGAAACTGGGCCGTCAAAAAATTTAAGTTGTTAGAACCTATTCGCCAAATTAAGTCTAAATACTAGCTAGACTTAGCATCTGTGCTTGTCTTTAAATATATTGATTTATTCTAGGAAAACAATATAAGACACTAACCTTTGCGTGCATTGTATATCTTCCACCTTAACATGGCATGGTAAGTAGTATGTTGGAACCAATGAAGGAGTAGAAGAGCCTACTAGGAACGATTTGGTACCTCTTGTGGGATGATTGGGATGAACTTGGGCTGCATGCCTCAGCGCTGCCTCCGCTTTCTCCTTGGAATCATTATACAAGTAGAGACAAATGATGATTTCCTGGTGCGAAGCCAGGTATTCCCAGCTGACGGTGTCGAATGTAACCGTGGACTTCTGTGATCTGGCCAGACTGTAACTAACATCAATCACTTGAAGGCTCCGCAAGTCCGCATGAATCGAGGTGGTGCCGCTACGTCTTTGATTTTGAGCCTGTTTAGTAAAAAAAAAAAACCTAAAAAGTGCTATAGTATCAGTCACATCAAATCTTACGACACATGTATGGAGTACTAAATGTTGACGAAAGAAAAAACTAATTACACAGTTTAGTTGTAAATCACGAGACAAATCTTTTGAGCCTAGTTAGTCCATGATTGGACACAAATTACCAAATAAAACGAAAGTGCTACAGTAGCCAAACCCAAAAAAATTCACCAACTAAACAGGCCTTTTATTGGAGCCATTCTTTTCATCATCAGAAACAGAGGGCCTGGCAATGGGATCTTCATCATCTCCGTTTCATACGAAGTGTAGGTTGGTTGGGATGGACTTGGGCTGCGCTCCTCAGCGCCGCCTCCACTTCCACGTCGCTGGTAAGCCAACACCCCTCGATATTAATAATGGAACCTTTCTTCTCTCCATCAGAAATAGGGGTTCCATGCTGTAGTTTGCTGGGTTGAAAGGGACTGGGGGGCTTATCATCAGAGACAGGGAGAGCAAGGCCATGGGTCTCTGCAACTGCAATTCATCATCGTTCTTTTCTCCGACTGGACCTCTGCCCTTCTTCCACTAAGACACAGAAAATTCATATTCATCGTCACTCTGAAATTTATCGTCATCATCATCATCTCCTCCTCCATCCCAGATATGAAATGAAACAGTCTTCTTGTCGTCCCCTTTATTGGCAACGAACAAGACCAATGAGCTCCTTAGTTTGAAGCACCTCAGCCTGGGGAAGTAGCAAGCATCACTGTCACTGATGTTGCGTATTGTGGGTGATGCGCGCTGGAGATCCAGTTCAAGGAAACGGAGCTCCGGCAACCTGCCCAGGGTTTTCAGCTCCTGCTCGTCCATATGCAACAGGAACAAGGATCGATGCATGATGGCAGCTTCCAGAGTACGACATGATCTAATGCCAAAGTTTGGAGATCGCCCGAGAGGACAAATTCCATTCCTTGCCGCCAGTCAAACATTGGAGAACCATAACAAGAAATTTTTAGATGCTGGAGCTTGTGGAGGTGGCATACAGACTCCAACAAATTCGTTTGCTCTCCTCCTCATCTTCCGAGCGAATCAGTACAGACTCCAACAAATCTCGTATGCCCTCCTCCTCATCTTCCCATCTAGCACCCTGAGTTCCCTTAGGCTGTCCAGCTCCTTCACAAGCTTCCTTGGAGCCTTATTCCAGACATTGAACTGTATTGACAGCTCCTCTAGGGATGTCAGCCTCCCCACGGAAAACATCTCAGGATTATGGAGAGTGTAATCAAATACAATACGGAGGCACACCAACTGTGTTGGCAAGCTGCAACTGGACGGCAGTTCCAAAATGATAGACTCAGACAAGTCCAGCGTCTGCAATATCTTTAGGGCTCCTATTTCTTTGGGGATCTTCTTGATCCGTCCTCCTTTTATACCAAGAAACCTTAGATGCAGTAAATGTTCGAGGTGCTCAACTCGGATATTACCATCGTATCTTGTATTCAGCACACCTAGAAACTTGTTGGCAGACTTACTCTGCATCGTGCTCAATAGCGGATGAAACATCAAGCTGACAAGCACAGAAGTGAGCGTGAGTTTGCTGTGGGCGATAAAGTTTATCTGAAGCTTCAACCGTATATCCAATCCTCTGAGGTAATCAGAAGCTGAGCTTTCAGTGCTTCGGCCCTTATACAGTTTTGGCACGAGTTGGCTCGGTGGCTTACAAACTGGAGCTTCCAGAGGACTTCCACATCCACCCCGTTGTTCATGTATCTCAGTTGAAGCACCATGTCCCATCATCGGTCTCCGTTGAAGATGATATTGCTGCTGTGCCGGCGGACCCTCAAGAAGCTGTCATGCCAATTCAGTTTCTGGGATACAGGACAGTTCAGCGCGATGCTTCTAGGGTGTCTTTCAGGTTCGTTGGTCTCAGACACCTGCATCCTTACTGACTTGGGAAGAATTGCATGATTTTCGACGGCACTATCACCGAGTCCAGCTTGGGGACAAGCTAGCACTGCAGGAGGAGGGAATGTCAGGAGGAAGGCGAGGAAGCGTACTGCGTGCGGTCTGACGATGCCATCGAGTGGCGAATTAGGCGGTTAGGTGTGGGCCGCGTGTTAATTGGCCATCTCAGGTCCCGTGAGATGTGCGCCTGGGTAGTACTGTACAAACTGGATGTTGGCGGTTATGAAATGAATAACAGATCGATTCTAAACTCCTGTTGCATTCCGTTCTTCTTCTGTTCTTGAGTTCTTCCTCATTTTGACACCCAATCAATCTATTGCTCTTCTCCGAATCTTACCCCTTCTCCACTCAGTTATCCGTCAGATTCTAATGAGGAACCTAAAACTTACACGGAAACGAAGGAGACAAATAGAATACCAAGGAAAGGGGTTAGTAATGTATCACGTCAGCTTGGGTCTAGGCTAGACATGGGTTGGGCTTAAATGGACCGACCCATGCAGGGACAGTTCAAAAATAATTAGAAAAGTAATTATTTAATTAGATGGACTGTTTTGAGATCCGTGCAAATTTTAGAGGGAGGAGTACCATACCACTTCTCCTCCATCACCAAAATGAAATAAATTAAAAAATGGTCAAGCTAGCGCTTGGACATACGGATGGGGGCTAGCGCCGGGCCCCACGTACGCGGCGCGCGGCACCTTCACGCATGCATACGCCTGCTTCACATGGGGGCCCACGCTGCTTAGTTTTCCACGCCTACACGCTCCCATGCGGGGACCATGTCTCGATCTGTGCTTGCACCGTTTCCGTGCCTGCTGCTCGCACCCTCTCCACACCCACGCGTATGCACGTGGGCCTAGCCGCTTCAATAGGCGGCTGCGGTAGATAGGTCCCACTATAACATGTACAACACCATATCTACTTTTGCAATATCTAGATGAAACAGTTGCAACATACATAAGAAATAGTTGAAACACTTGGAACATATGCCTGAAACACCAGAAAAACACTTATGTAGCCATTTCCAAAACATATGCAACATCAGGATGAAACACCTACAACATATGTGTGAAACACATGCAACATCCAGATGAAACATTCGCAACATAGGTATGAAACATATGCAATATCCAGATAAAACACTTGCAACATATGTCTGAAAAAGTTGAAACATTTGTAACAATACACTTGCAACATACGTGTATATCCATGGCAACATATGTGTGAAACATATAAAACATTCAGATGAAACATTTGCAACATAGGTGTGAAACATATGCAACATCAAGATAAAACACTTGCAACATACGTCTGAAAAAGCAGAAACATTTGGAACAATACACTTGCAACATATGTGTATAGCCCTGGCAACATATGAAATATTCACATGAAACACTTGCAACATGAATGTGAAACACCTGAAACACTTCAAACAAACGCCCGCAACAAGTGCTTTCAGCGCAACATCGTCTTGCTGCATAAGCGAAACGAGGCTCATCGATGCGGAGCTCAACGCCGGCATGGAGCTCGATGCCACAAAGGTTACCAATGCGGAGCTCATCGATGGCGCAGAGCTCGCCGGCGACACGCGGCTCGATAGTGGTAGCGCGCGCAGGGCTTAGTGACGACATGGATGTTGGCGGCATGGAGCTCGCTAGCAACATGGGGATCTTCGGCGATAGTTGTGCACAGAGAGTTGGTGAGGTATGGCCGTGACATGTGCGGGGTGGGTGGTTGTGCAAGTTTGAGACAGTGGAGATGCACAGGCTTCGAGACATCCTTCTTCTTCCTGTTGTTTTGAATGGAGAGACAAAGAAGAGTGAGAACCGGAGAGGATAAGTCTGGCCACCTGACTGGAGTAGATATTTGTGTAGTGGAAAAAAATACGTGGTCCACGTGAGGCCACTGTAGCATCACTCGTCTGGGTGCGGGACGAATGCCAGCGGTGGAGCATTAGCGAATAAAAAAAGGTCATCCATCTTCCATTCTCTTCCTCATTACCATGTTCAGTTGGTAGGGGAAGTCAACGGGTCCTGAAGTCCGCTGTCTCTAGACCATCCTAGAGACTTCCAGTGCCGGCTCTAGGGAGGTGCACGGGGTGCGACGCCCATGGGCCAGGCGAGCGAGGCCCAAGCTGACCCCCAGGCCATAGTCCAGAGAGGCAGAGAGCTGTCCAGCATAAGAAGTCGGCCTTTCTTCAATTCTTCCTCATACGTCTATGCAGGAGCCGAACAGTCCGAGGCGAGAGAGACAAAGAGTCGTGACTCCAACGACACGCGGAGCCGCGCCGCCGAGGAGACACGGAAACAGCGCACAGTGGCGGTGAGCCGGCGATTAGGCGACAGGCAGCGTCCAGCGTTCTAGGCCTCCACCGCTCCAGTATCCAGGCTCGACTCGACGACGACGATGCCGCCGCGATCAACCAATCATTAGTTCATCAGTCGATCAGGCCCTAGGTATTTTTCCTTATTTATTTTTTAATCCAAATTAATTATTTGTATAGTATTATCATACATGTTAAATTAAAAATATATTATTAGATTTGTTTTTATTTTACAAGTAAAATTAGCGTTTATATATTATAATATTTTATACATGGTTTGGAGGGGCTGTGGCGACGAGTTCACCAAAGGCCCTCAAAATCCTACAGGCTAGCAAAGTACGCTGGTGCCCGAGAATCCGCCGTGGGCGACTGTGGTGGTCGCTGCCGTGCTATCTTCAGTCCGTTCCAGGGAAGCCCAGTGCACAGGTCGCCCGTCTCAGCCTGGAGTCCACCGCTGGCGACGATGGTAAGAATGCTCTTCTTTGACGCTTAACACCCGCCTATAGGAATGTACAATAGTAAATCAGCTGGGTACCAATAATGCAAGCTTTAGTAATTAATTTCCATCTTTGCAAGCACGGTACAGTTCGTTTTCTTCTTATGATTTGGAGCCGGGATTACCTCGGCGACACGGTAACCTTCTCTGACGACGTCACGACGTCTCAATCTCCCTGTACTTGTCGTCGCGGTCAAATTTGTGGAAGAATCTGAAATAAATTAGGAAAAGAAGAGAACATCAGGACAGCGTGCCGTCCAAACGAAACAGTGACATCAACTCCTCTGCTTAGACTTATTCCTGTACCATATGTCCACAATTCAAGCACGCTGATCTATCTATATCTGTTATATATATTTCTAAACCCCATTACTAATGTATCTCAACAGTATGTTGTCCACCTCAGTAATACACTATTATTTGCAATTAAAATCCACTAGAACATGCAATTGTGATATCAAGACATAAATATTTGAGTTAAATGCATGAGATGCCCCTGAACTTGTCACGGGGTGTCACTTAGGCCTCTGAACTTTTAAAATGCATTTCTAGGTACCTAAACTTGTAAACTGATACACCACAGGTCCATACTTGCTGCACATACATTTTTATCCTACATGGCATTGTGACGTGGCGGGCAAAATATGCACTGAACCCCTGAAACCCCATCCCCTCAACATGCAGTCCTGCAACCCTGCTCTGCCCGTCGTCCCTTCTTCCTGGCGTCCGTCGAGGAGTCACAGGGCGGCTACGCGCCATCAACGATGCGACAAAGAGCACCAGCCTCACCGGTACATGCGCGGTGGCATCCAATTGATGGAGGAGCGCCACCTCCCCTCCATTGCCACAGCCACTTTGCTGCTTTGCGTGTCACCGCTGCTAGGATGATCTCGATACGTACTTGGTGAGCGCGGGGGATCCCAGAAGGGCGGGAGGTCTTTACTCGGTTCTTGACCACGAGGTGCATGCGCACGGCCTCGACCCTGTAGAGCTCAACGAGGTGGGCATCGAAGCAGAGGCTCTGCGTGGCGGCGGCGACACAATACCAGCAGCCACGGTAGTCGAACAGAACATGGCGTTGAAGGCGCCCGAGGGGATCTTGCCCGCCAGCGACAGCGACGTTCACCTACTCCACCATGTGGGCGAAGGGGAGCACGTCGGAGAGGAACCGTGCGCGCTTGCCCTGGTTGGTGACGACCAAGGTTTTCTCTTCCGGTATTTTAAAAATCTTGGTGGTCACCGATAAACGGGAATATCGGATATATTGGAAATTTATCAATGATAGAAATAAAATTTCAGAAGATATATAGACAAAAATGACTTATTTTGTTCAGAAAAAGCACATAGATCATTTCTAAACAATCTAACATAAAAAACTCAATAAAACATATTATCAATTGCTTATTCAATGAGGAGGGCAGTGACATGGCTGGAGCGTGCTGAGTGTGTTGCGGCGGTGGCAACTTGAACTTAGAAGAGAAGGGGAGAGAAAATTAAACATGGATTAAGGTTAGAGTATTGGATGGGCTTTGGCGTCTATTTGGATGACAAACTTTTAAAAATATAAAATTTCGAACGATAGAGGAAAAATTTCGGACCCAGCCGGTAAACAGGATATCTCAGAAATTTCGGATTCTACCGGCTGATATTTTTTTCCCTGCTCACATTCCCAACTACATAGTTTGTAGCACTCGCAGTTCTAACCACATTGTACTCATAGCTTGCTTCTTAGGGACCTTCTTCAGTGGATATTTCTTCACAGGGATGTTGATCCTAGAGACTTCCAGTGCCGGCCCTAGGGAGGTGCACAGTGTGCGACGCCCATGGGCCCAGGCGAGCGAGGCCCAAGCTCAGGTATACAGACCCCCAGGCCCTATAGTCCAGAGAGGCAGAGAGCTGTCCAGCAGAAGAAGTCGGCCTTTCTTCAATTCTTCCTCATGCGTCTATGCAGGAGCCGAACAGTCCGAGGCGAGAGAGACAAAGAGTCGTGACTCCAACGACACGCGGAGCCGCGCCGCCGAGGAGACACGGAAACCGCGCACAGTGGCGGTGAGCCGGCGATTAGGCGACAGGCAGCGTCCAGCGTTCTAGGCCTCCACCGCTCCAGTATCCAGGCTCGACTCGACGACGACGATGCCACCGCGATCAACCAATCATTAGTTCATCAGTCGATCAGGCCCTAGGTATTTTTTCTTATTTATTTTTAATCCAAATTAATTATTTGTATAGTATTATCATACATGTTAAATTAAAAATGTATTATTAGATTTGTTTTTATTTTACAAGTAAAATTAGCATTTATATATTATAATATTTTATACATGGTTTGGAGGGGCTGTGGCGACGAGTTCACCAAAGGCCCTCAAAATCCTACAGGCTAGCAAAGTACGCTGGTGCCCGAGAATCCGCCGTGGGCGACTGTGGTGGTCGCTGCCGTGCTATCTTCAGTCCGTTCCAGGGAAGCCCAGTGCACAGGTCGCCCGTCTCAGCCTGGAGTCCACCGCTGGCGACGATGGTAAGAATGCTCTTCTTTGACGCTTAACACCCGCCTATAGGAATGTACAATAGTAAATCAGCTGGGTACCAATAATGCAAGCTTTAGTAATTAATTTCCATCTTTGCAAGCACGGTACAGTTCGTTTTCTTCTTATGATTTGGAGCCGGGATTACCTCGGCGACACGGTAACCTTCTCTGACGACGTCACGACGTCTCAATCTCCCTGTACTTGTCGTCGCGGTCAAATTTGTGGAAGAATCTGAAATAAATTAGGAAAAGAAGAGAACATCAGGACAGCGTGCCGTCCAAATGAAACAGTGACATCAACTCCTCTGCTTAGACTTATTCCTGTACCATATGTCCACAATTCAAGCACGCTGATCTATCTATATCTGTTATATATATTTCTAAACCCCATTACTAATGTATCTCAACAGTATGTTGTCCACCTCAGTAATACACTATTATTTGCAATTAAAATCCACTAGAACATGCAATTGTGATATCAAGACATAAATATTTGAGTTAAATGCATGAGATGCCCCTGAACTTGTCACGGGGTGTCACTTAGGCCTCTGAACTTTTAAAATGCATTTCTAGGTACCTAAACTTGTAAACTGATACACCACAGGTCCATACTTGCTGCACATACATTTTTATCCTACATGGCATTGTGACGTGGCGGGCAAAATATGCACTGAACCCCTGAAACCCCATCCCCTCAACATGCAGTCCTGCAACCCTGCTCTGCCCGTCGTCCCTTCTTCCTGGCGTCCGTCGAGGAGTCACAGGGCGGCTACGCGCCATCAACGATGCGACAAAGAGCACCAGCCTCACCGGTACATGCGCGGTGGCATCCAATTGATGGAGGAGCGCCACCTCCCCTCCATTTCCACAGCCACTTTGCTGCTTTGCGTGTCACCGCTGCTAGGATGATCTCGATACGTACTTGGTGAGCGCGGGGGATCCCAGAAGGGCGGGAGGTCTTTACTCGGTTCTTGACCACGAGGTGCATGCGCACGGCCTCGACCCTGTAGAGCTCAACGAGGTGGGCATCGAAGCAGAGGCTCTGCGTGGCGGCGGCGACACAATACCAGCAGCCACGGTAGTCGAACAGAACATGGCGTTGAAGGCGCCCGAGGGGATCTTGCTCGCCAGCGACAGCGACGTTCGCCTACTCCACCATGTGGGCGAAGGGGAGCACGTCGGAGAGGAACCGTGCGCGCTTGCCCTGGTTGGTGACGACCAAGGTTTTCTCTTCCGGTATTTTAAAAATCTTGGTGGTCACCGATAAACGGGAATATCGGATATATTGGAAATTTATCAATGATAGAAATAAAATTTCAGAAGATATATAGACAAAAATGACTTATTTTGTTCAGAAAAAGCACATAGATCATTTCTAAACAATCTAACATAAAAAACTCAATAAAACATATTATCAATTGCTTATTCAATGAGGAGGGCAGTGACATGGCTGGAGCGTGCTGAGTGTGTTGCGGCGGTGGCAACTTGAACTTAGAAGAGAAGGGGAGAGAAAATTAAACATGGATTAAGGTTAGAGTATTGGATGGGCTTTGGCGTCTATTTGGATGACAAACTTTTAAAAATATAAAATTTCGAACGATAGAGGAAAAATTTCGGACCCAGCCGGTAAACAGGATATCTCAGAAATTTCGGATTCTACCGGCTGATATTTTTTTCCCTGCTCACATTCCCAACTACATAGTTTGTAGCACTCGCAGTTCTAACCACATAGTACTCATAGCTTCCTTCTTAGGGACCTTCTTCAGTGGATATTTCTTCACAGGGATGTTGATCCGTCCTGTGCTCGAAGATGGTTGGCCTGCCTTGTGGTTGGAGACCTTCCTCACTGCCACACGCCCGCGAGCACAGACCCGCCCAGTATCTGCATCCTCATCTGTGGCCAGCAGATTGCATGGTGGAGGCGGGCGCGATGCCCAATAGAGAGATGAGCTAGGGAGACCGTAAAGGAAAAGGCTGGTAACCTGGCAGGTCCTCTAGTTAGCAAGCAAGCGTCTGGATGAACGGACGCCCTAACCTAGCATTATCATTCCTATTTGGCCGTGGTAGAGAACATGATTGCCAGTTTCCTTTTTGGTGGTCGCAGGGCAGTCACACACAGAAGGGTGCCTGAGCCGAGGCCCCCCATATTCATCAGGGACTCAATTGACCGGCAGGGAGTCCAATCGGGCTTCGCACTCGGCAGGGCGACTAACTACGACAAAAAAAGACCCAGCCGCCATCCTGTTGCCGCATTTCACCGACCGATGTCCGGCAGGGCTATGGCTGCTATAGGCCTCCAATTGGCTGCCAGCAGCAGACCACCCCGGCCGACCCCAGCGTGACTGACACCGACAGGTGGCTGACCCCTTGGCCGGACAGTCCGTAACCGCTGAATGCCTGTATATATGCCATTTATGCATTGTGAAATTTTGATTAGGCAGAGTGGAAATTTTGCTTAGCGATGATTGTGCATTTGTTCATGCTAAGCATGCCAAATTTTGCGTTGGATTACACCGAGTGGCATGTTAGGTTTTTGATTCGGCATACATACCCTGAATCCAAATACTGGGTCCATCTTTCAACCAATATATCAAAGGACAGAATCCGTTTACAGCACAGAGTATTAAGCCACCAACAGAGGACGGCCAAAAGCCAACTATTACACGCCTAGCTGATACCTATATTATAGAAACTAATGCATGACACAGACCCAAATCACTTTAACACAGTGCCAACTGCAAAGCAAACTCCTATCAGATCAGACAGACATGAAGGGCACTTGTACCTTCCTCCTGCTAAACCCATCTGCTTGGTACCTCTTTTTTGTTGTTAAAAAACAGGAGGGGTTTGACCCCCTACCGTGCATTATTACTAAAACAAACAGTTAAACTACAAAACTTCACGAAACAAAAAAGGTAACAAAGAAAAATAAAAAGGATTACACATAGGGGGGGGGGGGGGGCGTGTGGTGATATTTTCGTTTTGCTTGTAGAATAACTAGAGCAAACTCCGATTTGAAGATTGACTTGCAGCGTTGCACCGAGGCAGGAATGTTTCTTAATATAACATCATTTCTAACAGTCCAGATAGCCCCACATATGGTAATCACCACCTCCATGAAGAACGGTAACCTGAGTTGGTCTTTGAAACTGGCATAGATCTGTTGGTACCTCCGGTGGTCAGTAATCATCGGTATGCATGGTGTGGTCAGTAGATACAAACTGTAGGCTGGATGGGATGGACATGGGCTGCGCTCCTCAGTGCTTCCTTCACTTCCTCCACTTGTATGAAGGTGTAGATTCCATAAGGTGCGTTGATATAAACACTGATTTCCTGGAGCGAAGAGAGGAATTCCAAGCCGAGATTCTCGCAGTAACGAGGTTCCCGGACGGCCTGGTCACAGACTTGGAAATATAGCACTTGGAGTCTTGGCATGAATTGAGGTGTTGCTGCGCCTTCGCCATCACCTTCCCTAGTAGAAATGGAACCTTGTTTCTTCTCTTCATCAGAAACAGGGGGTGTGCTGGGTTGGAAGCTTGGCCTGCTGGGTCCACATCATCAGAGACAGAGAGCAACTGCAATTCATCATCACTCATTTCACTGATGCTGTCATCTACTTTTCCATCCCAGATATGTTCGTCCCGTTTATTGGCAACGAACAAGACCAATGAACACTTCAGTCTGAGGCACCTAAGCTTGGGGAAGTAGCAAGCATCACTGTCACTGATGTTGCGTATTGTGGCTGATGCGCCCTGCAGATCCAGCCCAAGGAAACGGAGCTCCGGCAACCTGCCCAGGGTTTTCAGCTCGTGCTCGTCCATGTGCAACAGGGACAAGTGCATGTGGGAGAGCTTACGGTGACACAAAGGATCGATGCATGATGGCAGCTTCAAGAGTACGAAATCATCTAATGCCAAAGTTTGGAGATCGCCCGGCAGGACAAATTCCATTCCTTGCCGCCACCGCCTCTCAAAAATTTGAGAATCATGACAAGAAATATTTAGATGCTGGAGCTTGTGGAGATGGCGTACAGACTCCAACAAATCCCGTTTGCTCTCCTCATCTTCCAAGCGAATCAATGCATCTAGCACCCTGAGTTCCCTCAGACTGCCCAGCTCCTTCATAAGCCGCCTTGGAGCCTTATTCCAAACACTGAACTGTATTGACAGCTCCTCTAGGCTGTTAATATCTCTAGATCGGCTAGGTGTAGATCTAGCAGGGAGTTCTTTTGACATTTTGGGATAATCGACATGGATACAAATCCAACAGAGAGAGACGGGGAGGGAGAGAGAGAAGAAGTGACTGACCATCGGGCTTGGCGTAGTTGGAGTGGCAGTGACGTCCCCCGTGGACGTCGGAGCCGATGCAGCGGCGGTGAAGTCTGGTGGCGGCTTCCCGTCGCTTACAGCACCTTCCCGATCGGTAGGGTTTCGAGGTGGGTAGCTACAGTGGCGGTTAACCTCCCAGTTTGTGCCCTGGCCCCCACCTCCTATTTATGGTGCTGTACAACGGGGGCCCACCAGCCGTCTATGGGCTGGGCACCCCCGATCAGGGTGCAGGTCAAGGGCCCAGTTGGCCGTTGGGCCAACTGGTGGAGATCAATTCCAACATTCTCCCCCTTGATCTCATCTTATACTTTAACTTTAAACTTTGACTTTAATTGCTTTCACTTTTATTTGTTTCATCACAAATTAGTGTATAGAGCATGCCTCATCGTCACGGTCAATTGCCGATAGATTTAACAGCTACAATACACGTCTCTGTTCTGAAACAGATTCTTTAACTTTCGGGCCCTTTATTGTCCGGAAATCATAGGCTATACCATAGACCCATGTCGACTGTGTGTTCTCTGAACACACTGGGTGGTAAGCCTTTGGTAAGCGGATCCGGAAGCACTTGCCTGTTACCTTTACGTTCAATACTTTTAGTATGATTCCGGACTTTCTCCTTTACAACGTATAACTTTAATGTCAATGTGTTTGGCAGCACACTTGACTCGCTGTCATAGGAGCAAACTACTTAAAAGGTTATTGCTGTTGACAACCATTATCAATTCCGGGTACAAGTTACTTAACCATTTCGCCTGTCCCTCAGCCTCATATTATGCTATATTATAACTTTACATCACTGATAATACTAGAACTATTTCTTTTGGAGCTTTTCCACAATAAAACTCCAACTACGAGTGTTAGCTACTATGTGGGTTTCACTAAACATCTTGCCAAAATATAACATTTGTACCCACAACTACTTGAGAGTACTTGTACTTTCTTTCTTAGCATGAGGCCGATATTCTTAACTCCATTCCAGTGATCTATATCTGGACTGGACTTTTGCCAAAACAACCCGGATACGTAAACTGTGTCAGGGCAAGGTCTTATCTTTGTACTCATTAAGCTTCCAACAGCTGAAGCATATAGGACGTCCATCTATAACAATCTTACATTGCTTTTGGAACATCAAAGTTCTCAAAACTATTACCCTGACCATAAGAACAGGCGTAGGTTTACCCGCATAGGTACTTTATTTCTTTAGAAACTTTTCTTAGCATGCCTATGCGATAGTCATAATACCCCTTTTCTTCTATCTTGGTGAATTTCAATTCTTTTAACGAGATACATTTCACCGAGAGTTTTCTTATTCAACCTTGAGGACAAGAACTTCTTTTCATGCAGTAGATTGACATCACTACTAACAATTAGGGTGTCATCCATACAGGATTAGGAAATAAATTTTCCCTTCTATAACTTTGTACAAATGCAATTGTCCTCTCATTCTCTTTAACCCAAAATTTCTAATTGACTCTTCAACTTTAAATGCCACTGTCTATAGATTTGCTCTATTCCATAAGAGATTTCTACAGGTGGCATCCCTTACATTCTTTCTTTTCATGACAAAACCTCTGAGTTGTGCCACATAATTATTTTCATACAAATCCCATTGGGAAATGCTATCTTTACTTTCATCTGATGTAACTCAGATCATAATGTGCCACTAGCACTCATTGTAATCTATTCATTCGCTTCGCGCAAAAAACTTTTGATTCAAGTCGCGCTCCACATCTTTACACATTCCCTTTGGAGTCACATTTCGTCTTGTAGACCCATCACAGCCTACTGTCTTGGCTCCTTAGGAATTTATTCTAGATCCCAAAATATTATTGGTATTATCGATTTCATTTCATCTTTCTTTGTTTCTTGCCACTTAGACGAGTGAACGTCTCTCATGGCTTCTTCAAATTAGGTGGGATTACCCTCCATTTGAATTTCACTAATATAGACTTTATAATCATCAGAAATATCTGATTTTCTTATTCTTTGAGACTTTCTGGGGCCTTAGCTACTAGCATTTCTTGACCTTTATTGCCAAAAGACAATTGATTCTATAAGGTCCTGTGTAACAAGATCCTTGTTTACATTATTCATCCTCCTTGCGGAGTCAGGTTTCTTTGTACCATGCTCCCCCAGATTGTCCCATCTTTAATTTTCTTATTTTGGGTTCAATCTGCTAAAACTCATATGGTGCATTTAACACCTATGGTGCATTTAGCACCGCCTTTAAAACTCTGAACACGTCCAGTATGAATACTGGTTGACTATGCTATCTTTCTGTTGGAACTGTGAAAGGTCTATAAATTTAGCTATTTCTTTACTTTAGGGGTATCGATATTATGACCGTCTTACTCCCCCGACGATCACATTCATCTTTTATAGATCACTTTAGTATGCATCGCATTGTCTGAATTATGGGGAAGTATCTTTCTTAATTGATCTCACCTTTCTCCCCCTCAAAATGTGGTAAGAACTTTCTACCACAATTTCGAAAACTATTCAGAACTATTGTGAATGAGAAACTTTGATTACTTTCTTCATCCACATGATTACATCATGCAAATGAAATTATTTCTTAATTCGTTGGGAGTACTTTTTCCTCATTTCACTTCAAAAACTCAACAGAGTATTTTATCATTAATACTTTCGCAATTCACACTTGCATGCCATTCTTATCTTGAGGTTCGTCTGTAACTCTCTGTTCTCCTTAAACTTATACTAGGATAGCATAAGAGCTACCCTAATCTTTCTCCCTGTACGGGATACACTCAAAGCACATGAGTCATCACAATTTTCTCCTGCCATACAGGATAAATACTATGTCAAATTTCTCCCGCCATGCAGGATTTATTGCCATAAGTACTATGCCAACTTTACCCCGTTATGCGAGTATTTTCTCAAACTTTTCCCGTCATGCGGGTACTATTGCAAACTTTTTCCCGCCATGCGAGATAATTTTCTTGAAGGGACATAAGAAGTCAATATTATCTCATATTCAATCAACAAATTTAGAAGTAAATCTAAAAACTCTTTAACACACATGCTTAATCCGACGTTGGTCAAATTAAATATGAATGTCACTTATTACATTTCAAAACATGATGATTAAGACTAAAATTTATATTACTTATTACATCTTTTAACATGAGGATAAAACTAAAACTAAAGCTCTTATTGCTCTATTTCTTTCTTGGATCAATATCCTGGAATTCTATCTTTTGAAGTCATTCTTTAAAGAGACCGCAGTCCCTTACATAATGGTCTTCTTTCTGCAAAATTGCACTTTTCATCTTCTGAGTCACAAGTACCCAGCTCATTTCCTTTTCACCCTTCAAGAATAAAGGCATGAAGTTCTTTGTCTGAAAACATTAATCAGTAATCAACAATAATAAGCATGAAAATAACCCTACATTGGTCTGGTTAAAGACATGCACATTAAACTTTTAAACTTTAAGTTCTATTCTATATCACCGTTGGGCAGAAATAGAATAAAACAACATTCTTCTACATTAATTCCACATCACCGTTGGGCAGAAATAGAATTAACATATAAAACTCAATTATCTTATAACCCTCTTCAAAACTAAATTCTCCCGTTTGTTCGAATTTAATTTTGAAGATCATCATCATCATTGCAGCGGAAACATGAAAATACATTACATTCTGCTCGCTCTGGAGCATCTATTGTCTCTTATCTATTCTCTGAAAAATTGGTCACTTTGATGCAAAATTCATCAGAGATTTAAACTTTAAACATAAAACTCATAGAATTATAATATTGTTATCATCAACGTTGGTCAGAAAATAACAATATCATAATTTTCTTTGAACTTAAACTTATAATATTGTTATCATCAACGTTGGTCAGAAAATAACAATATTATAATTCATTTTAACTATAAGTCGACTATTCCTCCAATTAATAATTTTTTTTGTTGGTTCCAATTTTAACTGGAGGATCAACTTTTCATCATTTACTTTATAACTATAACTGCTCTTCAAATTAAATTCTCCCGTTGGTTCGAATTTAATAAGAAGACAGTAAACTTTAACTTTGCAACGGAAACATTAAAACATTCCATAATTCTATTTTCTAGAAACTCTTGAAATTCTTTACTGTTCTCTGGACAAAATTATCATAGGACAAAAATTGTGCAGAGGTTCATCTTTAAAATTCAATTCAAATTCATCAAATCTGCTTCTAGAAATTGAAAAAAAACAATTAAACAAATTCTTGTTAATTTTTGGCCCGAAGGACCCTTTGTGCAGCGGCCCAGCAGGCGCACGGCGGCCCGCTGCCCACCTGCTCGGTCGGCCCAGCTCTTTCGCGCACGCGCGCTGCTCAGCTCCGGCCCGGCACGCGCGAAAACTATTCGCAGCCCAGCAGCGAAATGGCCTGTGGCCCAGCGGGCCTTGCGCGCGCTCGCGGTGCCTCCTGTGCGGCCCAGTGGCCCAACTTTCCTCGCCCGGCCCAGTTCGCGCAGAGGCTCCCCGCGCCCAGGCCGTAACCTGGGCCTGGGCCGGGAAACCGCTGCCCCGCCTGGGCCGAAAGTAGCCCGTGCAATCTCAGCCTTTGATCTGCGTCCTTCTAGATCGAACGGCTGAGCGTGCTTATCGTAGAAACAAAACCGGCGTCGCGCTGTTGTTTCCCCAAACCCTAGCATCATTCGCACTCCGGCCTTTCTCTCTCACACCTCAGAGGCGCAGCGGCGGCGGCCATCTTGGCCATCGGTGCCGGTGAGCCGGAGCACGCCCCCCGCGGTCGGGCCTTCTCCCTTTCTCTTTTCCCTCTCCTTCTCCAGCTCTCTTTCACGCTCGGCACATAAGCTGCAGTGCCGGCCCCATGGCTGGCCGAAGAAGGAGGTGGTGGCGCCGCCACGGCACCTCTCGCCGGAGCTCGCGTGCGGCCGGAGCCGCGCGCGGCGCCGTCGAGGGGCACCGTGATGGTGCCCTTTGCCCCGAGCCCGTTCATCGTCTGCAGCTCGAGGTCAGCTTCCCGCGCGCCGTCGAGACAGCGGCGGTTGTACTCTACTCGCGCGTTGACGATGTCCACGGCGCAAGGAAGACAAGGTAGGTCCGGGTATGTTTGCCTCCCCTCCATCCTTTCCCCTTCGTGCTTAGGTTAGGGTTAGGGTTTGACCATGTCAAAACCGAATCCCCTTTTCCGGTCCTCTTCATTAGGGTTAGGGTTAACTTTCCTTTGCCGAATCGAAAACGATCCGGTCAAATCCTTTTCATCTTTTCCCGAAAACTTTAGATCCACACACTAGTAGAAATCCGGCTCCGATACCATTGTTAATATCTCTAGATCGGCTAGGTGTAGATCTAGCAGGGAGTTCTTTTGACATTTTGGGATAATCGACATGGATACAAATCCAACAGAGAGAGACGGGGAGGGAGAGAGAGAAGAAGTGACTGACCATCGGGCTTGGCGTAGTTGGAGTGGCAGTGACGTCCCCCGTGGACGTCGGAGCCGATGCAGCGGCGGTGAAGTCTGGTGGCGGCTTCCCGTCGCTTACAGCACCTTCCCGATCGGTAGGGTTTCGAGGTGGGTAGCTACAGTGGCGGTTAACCTCCCAGTTTGTGCCCTGGCCCCCACCTCCTATTTATGGTGTTGTACAACGGGGGCCCACCAGCCGTCTATGGGCTGGGCACCCCCGATCAGGGTGCAGGTCAAGGGCCCAGTTGGCCGTTGGGCCAACTGGTGGAGATCAATTCAACATAGGCATGTCAGCCTCCCCACGGAAAACATCTCAGCATCACGGACACTGGAATGAAATGCAATACGGAGGCACGCCAGCTGTGTTGGCACGCTGCTGCTCGACGGCAATTCCAAAATGGGAGATCTTAACAAGTCCAGCGTCTGCAGCATCTTTAGAGCTCCTATTTCTTGGGAGATCTTCTCGATCCGTCTTCCATTTACACCAAGAAACCTCAGGTGAAATAAGTGTCCAAGGGGCTCAACCTGGACAGGGCTACCATCTATTATTATATCACTGTAGTATCCTATATTCAGCAGACGTAGAAGTTTGAAGCTAGAAAGTGGAGCCCATGTGTCAATGACCCACTCCAGGGCAATAAATGACCTCACTTTTGACATGTCAAACATATTAGCCTGATTACTGAGCACCATGGTCTTATTATGGTGCGCTAACCTGCGAACCACATTGCTCCGAACAAGTGTGCCTTGGTCATTGTTATCAAATACAGTGAAGAAATTTTCCTCGCATGATATGGATAGAACAAAATCAAGCACCATATCATGAAGATGACAACCATGGATGTAATCATCATCTACCTCTTGGATCAAACTTCTGTTTATAAGATCATTAAAGTAACCCTCTCTGGTTTCAAATAAGCCTTTTCCTTTTTGCTTCTGGACAAATCCCTCAGCGACCCACATCCAAACCAATGAAACTTTAGGGATAACAGAATCTTCTGGAAATGCACTGAGATACAACAAGCATGTCCTTAGGTGCGAGGCAGGTCATAGTAGCTAAAGGACATTATCTTCTTCATAATATTTTCTGCTTCCTCATTTTCTTTACACCCAAAACCAATAGATTTATATACCTCAAACCATCTGTCTCTTGGTTCATCCACCAATAAACTAGCCATTGTGATAATAGCTAGTGGTATACCGGCACATTTCCTTAGAATTTCATTAGATACCTCATCTAGCTGAGAGTCACCATATTTTCTTTCATCACCGTATATTCTTGAATAGAACAATTTTATAGAACTTTCATGAGGAAGTGGTGGTAGCTCGTACACTTCATCAGCATTGTTGGCAACTTCCCATTTACGAGTAGTTATGATTATTCTACCTTCACAATTTTTGTCACTAGCAGTAGCCAATTTTAGAGTTTCCCAATACTGTTTCTCCCATAGATCATCAATAACAATAAAATACCTATCCACGCAAAATTGTAAAAATTTCTAATTAATAATTATGCTATGACATATATAAAGTGAAGCATATGCAAACATCTAGCTAGGGATGATCACATTTTAGATGTGGACATGATCGCATAATACAATTTTGACTAGTACCTTTTTGTTACAAAAAAAATTACAGAACATGGCAAGGTTATACTTTTTATAAGATCTATTATATTTCAAGATTATTATACTTGTATTATTTTTCTAATATATACTTATAATGCATGACAAATATTTTGTAATTAAGTATTCATATGATTTCTTTAAGATGGCATTAAAACAGTAGAGGCAGAGGAAGCAGAAGATCACTAAACTCAGTGGCTGATGCATGCCTCGTGTTTTCGTGGAGGAACTGTCTGATTTGGTTAATAAATTAAGTTACCTAGCATATATATATATATAAAATGAAGAAGCATGCCAATATCTAGGGAAGGAAAACTACTTCTCCCTCATATCACACATAAGTGAAGTTTTTAGACAAAGACACGGTCTGCAAAAAACAATTTTGACTACTACTTTTTCCATATAAAAACATCTTAGGGAATATAGCAAGACTACACATTTTATCTATACTATTATATTTCAAGGCAATATACTCATATAATTTTCAAACATACAGACTTAAAGCATATTTAATATGTTGTAATTAAAGGTTTAAATGATGGCTTAAGACAACATGAAAACAGTACAATAAACAGAGGACCTCTAAGCTGAGTGGCTGATATTGCGTACCTCTTGTTGTCATGCAGGAACTCCCGGAGTTCATCAATGAATTGAGTAATATTTTGGAACACAGGAAAATTAAACATCTGGTATCTTTCCTTGTCAAGGGCAATGAGAATCATCTGTACGACTTTCTGCAACTCAGGATTCCTACCAACAGAAACAAAGGCCCCGCAGTTGAAATTCCCTCTAAGGTTGTCATAGACAGATTTGGCAAGAGTAGTCTTGCCCATCTGCGAACACAAGGTTGACAAGTACCCTTGTGTGTTTGTTTTGTGATGAGTGATTGTCAATGTGATCCACGAAGTAGGTTGAGTGGTGACTAACCCTACCTTGGCGAAAGCCTTGTGTACGACATGTCTCTTGGCTTGTGTTGTGCATGTGTGGAGCACGGAGGCGGTAGCCGACGGCGAGGTGAAGGTCAAGGAGGACGTGCCGTGCCGATGGACCGGAGGGGTGAAGGACGGACGTGAGGCTTGGACCGAGGGACCCGGAGGCCGGGTGGCTAGCCGCGGTGGCTGACACTTGGGACACCGACAAGCGCGAGAAGACATGGGAGTGACCGTGTTGACCGTGGAGGTGACACACGTCGGATGGCGGGGGACGCGTATGGAGTACGCTACTCGCGGAGCGGTTTGATGGTTTGGACCTCAAAACCATCGGAGGCGGGTTTACGGGTTTGGGCCTCAAAACCCGGGCGGAGGTTCCGAGGAGGAACGGACGACACGTGGCGGCATCGGGGAGGTCGCGTCAAGGCGAAGCTACCGGTGAGGAGGCGCGGTGGCCGTCGGATCAAGATGAAGACCGGGTTGGACCTTTACGCCCTTGGGCTAAATGGTTTGGCTCATTTGTATCCAGGGGCAAATGGGGAATGTGTAATAGCCCTAATAAGAGAGGGGGCTGCCCCCAAGCTGACCTCTGGTGCTCCAATTTTCTTCTTATCAGTTCTTAGGTTTTCCTCCTCTAGTATTTCGGGTGGTAGAAAGATATCAAAAATCTGAGATATTCGTGGTGTTTTTTGTTGAGTTTTTGTGATGGGAAGTGAGGCCCGTCCCTCACGTTGCCCTCTGGGGTTTGTTTTCTGAGCCTGAGCTGCCTCTTGCTTGAGTTCGTATGTTACCGTGCTATCTCGTGGCTCTAGCAGGATTCGAGTTTTTCTGTGGTTTTTGCTTGAACAGATTGATGCTTTGTCGAGTGATGAACAAGATCCCCAAATGATTTGAGCTAATTTCACTCGTGCATCAAGAACTGGACATATTTCACTTTTGGGGGAAAAACTCGTTCTTGCTCGAATTTCTTTGAGTTACGGAGTTACAGTTTAAATTGAGCAATGATTTCTTAGGAGTAGCTTTCCATCTCCTTTGTGAATTCCTGTACAAATTTTGGGAACGTTTCATGGAGTTTTTTGTTTGGTTTCGCTTGATTTTGGATCGCTTTTCTCCCTGTTCGTGTCCAGCGGAGGCACTGCCTGTTGTGTTCGTTCTGCAGATGTATCGTGTGGGATTCTCCAGGTGGAGCCAGCAGTAGTGCTACCAACGTCAAGCACTTAGGTGTTGTACGCGCTCGTTTTGAGCAGTGCTTGCTACTTGGCCCTGCAGTCCAGTCCGTCAGTAGCTTGTTCCGTTTTTCTTCTTGTTCTTTCTCTGTTCTCAGTTTGCAAGCTCCAGGTCGTGAGCAGCCAAGCGGAGCAGACCACGCTGGTGCTCCTGGCCGTTCGGCTAGCTGTGGTTTGGACGTCAAACACTGGCCTTGATCGATGTGCTCCAGGAACTCTGAGCAGATGCTCGTCTTGGGTGACCGGTGCTTCTTGTGATTTATCTGTTGCAGGTTGCAGGAGCCAATTTCCAGGCTAGGAGAGCCTTTGCTCTGTACGCTCACCCAGCAGGAAGCCGTGTTCATTTGTTTCTGTTGCAGGTCGTCAGCTTCAGGCAATTCCTGTTCAGCATCTGGAGTTTGCCTTATCGTGTTTTGTGTGTGTGTGTGTGTTACTTCTCCATTTCTTGTGTTGTCACTCTCATCTACAGGAAGCAGTCACTACATGATTATTTAGTTAGTTTAGTCATGTGCAAGTGATCGTGTGTGCTTCCAACATTGTTAGCTTGTTACTAATTTCAGTTCCATAGCTGTTGGAAAGCAGCCCCTCCGTAGCTGTGTGTTTGCTCTGCTTGCTTCTCTGAGCATTCCGGTTGCAAGCTTGAGTATTTTCGGCGTAAATTTTCAGCTTGCTTTTTCTTCGGTCATTTGCATGTTTGAGCTCTGAATCTGTTTCCGTTAGTTGCGTTGGTATTTTTGTTTGGGCACTCGTTTGTGTTGGATGGTGATTTTGGGACAGCGGCTAAATATTTCGAAAGAAATTTAAGGCTCCCATTCACCCCCCCTCTGGTCGCCTTTTTCGGTCCTTCAATTGGTATCGGAGCCGGTTAAGGATCATTCCACCTTAATCGGTCCGTGATCCACGAAGGCGACATGGAGCGTGGTTCCGGCAAACCACCGTTCTTCGATGGAACAAATTATCCCTATTGGAAGATCCGCATGTCCGCGCATCTCCAGGGGATTGATTGGCTTGTTTGGGAGATTTGCGAGGATGCTACTTACGTTGTGCTTGAACCCCGTGCTCGTGTCACGCAAGATCAAAAAGATCGGCACAATGCTAATAGCAGAGCTCGTGCAGTTCTTTTCTCGAGTCTTTCGCTTCCAGAGTTCGAGAGAGTCTCCGATTGTACTACCGCTCGGGAGATCTGGGTGAGGCTTCAGAGCTATCACGAGGGGACCGCATAGGTCAAAACCAGACTCTACGAGACGTACAAGAGGGAGTACGAGAACTTCACCCAGCTTGATGGCGAGACCATCGATGCCATGTTTTCTCGCTTTCAGACCATCGTTAACAAGATGCGAGCAAACAAGGCACAGTTACCTTATGACGATCATGAGAGGGCACTCAAGCTTTTATATGCCCTAGATCGGAAGGTATGGGATGTGAAGGTGACTGCCATCATTGAGTCTTCGGGGTATGAGACCCTCACCGTGGATGAGCTTTTCAGCAAGCTCAAGTCCACCGAGATCGACTATCAGACCCAAGCCAAGCTCAAGAATCCCTCTGCACCGACTATGGCTTTGGTCTCAGGTAATGGCTCAAGTTCTTTGGCTAACCCTTCACAAGTGTCTTTTGCTTTGTCTTCTTTGGTGTCTGTCACAGAGGAGCAGATGGAGAGTCTTGGGGACGACGAGCTGGCGTTGATCATCAGCCGGTTCTCGCGGTTTCACAACAACCGCTTGAATCGCCGGCGTGGTGGTGGTCCGAAGGAAGGATGCTACGGCTGTGGAGATCCCGACCACTTCGTCGCCCACTGCCCTAAGAAGAACAAGCACTCCTTCGACAAGTACGACTCCAGCAAGCGAAAGGACAAGCGCGAGTACACCTCCAAGCACAAGTCGAAGGGAGGATTCGACAAGGAGGCGCTGAAGAAGAAGTACTTCAAGAAGGCCAAGGCCCAAGAGCGCGCCTTCCTCGCCTCCCTCAGCGACCTCGACAATGACACCGACGACGACCGGTCTTCTTCTCCCTCGAGCGATGATGAGTCCGAGAAGAGGCGTGAGGACAAGTTGACCGGGCTTTGCTTCGTCGCCAAGTCCATCCACGGAGGCTACTGCACCATGGCTGTGGATGAAGTAGTGAAGCCCAACAAGGACGTGCTTCCCGGCGACGACGACTCTACCGAGGTAAAACCCTCCGTCGATGCTCTTATTGCCGAGCTTGATATCATGACCGATACTTTGATGAGTCAAGATAAGCTGCTGAAACGTGCTGCTCGTGAGAGGAAAGAGTTTAAGGACAAGCTAGAAGTTGTGGAGAAAGAGCTTGAGGAAGCTAAGAAGCTTGTTGTTCATGTATCTGACGAGGTTGAGTGCGATGAATGTGCTGTTCATATGACTAACCTTTCTGAGTTGCAATCTAAGTATGCTGCCTTGTTAGATGAGAACGATGAGCTGAAGGCTAGGTCTAGCTTGTTGGGTGCGTGCAAGTCTTGTTCAGGCTTGCAATCTGAGCTGGCAGAGAAGAATGCCAAGATCCTTACTCTTGAGAAGGCCAGTTCAGATAGCACTGCTGTTGAGTGTGCACGTTGTGAGAGCTTGGTGTTGGAGCTTGAGTCTTGCAGGCATGACAAGATGAGATCCGAGGAAGACAACACATACCTTCGGTCCATCTTGAATTGGGTGTCTTGTAGTGAGCCGCAGTTGGGCATGATGATGAGCCAGTTCAGGCGGGGAACTGGGACATCAGGAGTAGGCTTTGCTCTAGGTGGGAAGGGTGAACATGTCTATGGCAAAGTTGGTGAGTTCAGTGGTTTGAGCCCAAGTGAGAAACCTTCCACTACTCCCAAATTGATCAAGATCAATCCACCTAAGCCTACTGAACCCACTGTGAAAGATGGAGTGTTTGAAGAGCCTCCAAGAGCTCCACCCCAGAAACAAGTTTGGGTTCCAAAACCGAACCATCTCAGGAACCCACTTGACACTCTACCGAACATCTCTGAGGATCCCCTTCCTAAAGCCAGAAAGCTACCAAGAGTGACACATACCCACAAGAAAGTGAGCCAACAACCACCCAAGAGAGAGGTGAGGTATCATTGTGATTACTGCCATAGGGATGGTCACCTTGCTGAGTTTTGCTTTAGGAGGAAGAGAGATGAGCGGCGAGAGTACGAGTTGAACAACCGGAACATGTACCGCCCGCCCCATGGCGTACATGTGCCACCTGTTCAGAGGCGCAATGCTAGGCCAAGAGGTGCAATGCCTCAAGGTGCTAGGCCTCAGGTTGCTAGACCACGTGGTGGTCGTGGAGGTCGTGCCCGGCGTGGTTCAGGTCATGATCAATATGACTTTGGACCTCGTGGCAGTGGCTTTCAGTCCTACAGCTCTAGCGGACCATGTTTTCCCCCACGTGGTGCTCGCTTTCCTCAAATGGGACATGGCATGTTTGGTGTTTTTCCTAACACTTTTCCAGGGCAAATGAGCCAACACTGGTATCCTTCACAGTTTACTAACCCCAGTGTTGCGCCATTTGCTCATCCTATGTCTTTCTATTGATGCAGGACGGAGGCCTGGAGAACACATGGCTCATTGATTCCGGATGTTCGCGTCACATGACCGGAAGTTCCAAATGGTTCTCTAGCCTCGACCCCGTGCAATGTAAGGAGTACATCACATTCGGGGACAATAGCAAAGGTAAAGTGCTTTCTCATGGGATCATTCGGGTCAATGAGAGTTTTGTCTTGAAGGATGTTGCTTTGGTTTCAAACTTGCATTTCAACTTGCTTTCTGTTTCGCAACTCCTACAAGATGGCTTTGAAGTGCGCTTTAAGACCGGCTTGTCTCGAGTTCTTGATTCCCAAGGAAATCTTGTTTGCCAGATTGTTCCTTTTGGTCGTGTCTTTCGAGCTGATTTTTCTCACTCTTTCGGCTCTTCTCAATGTTTGGTGGCCGGATCCTCCTCTGAGCTTTGGAAGTGGCATAGGAGACTTGGTCACTTGAGCTTTGACTTACTAGCTAGGTTGAGCTCACTTGATCTAATCCGAGGATTGCCCAAGTTAAAATTTGAGAAGGATTTGGTGTGTCACCCTTGTCGTCACGGGAAGATGGTTGCCGCTTCTCATCCTCCTGTGACTCAGGTCATGACCAAAGGACCCGGTGAGCTACTCCATATGGACACTGTTGGTCCGGCTCGGGTTCGGTCTGAGGGAGGGAAGTGGTACGTTCTAGTGATCGTGGACGATTTTTCTCGCTACTCTTGGGTGTTTTTCATGGAGGGTAAGGATGAGGCTTTTTCTCATGCTCGAGATTTGATTGTTCGGTTACAGACTGAGTTGCCAAAGAATGCCATAAGAGCTATACGCAGTGACAATGGCACAGAATTCAAGAACTCTCAGTTTGATAACTTTTGCTCTTCTTTGGGTCTTGAGCACCAGTTCTCCTCGCCTTATGTCCCTCAGCAGAACGGTGTTGTTGAGCGCAAGAATCGGACCCTTGTTGAGATGGCTAGGACGATGCTCGATGAGCATAGGACTCCTAGGAGATATTGGGCCGAAGCGATCAACACCGCGTGTCATGTTTCCAATCGCATATTTCTTCGAGCCTTCATGAAGAAAACTTCTTATGAGCTGAGATTCGGTCGACTACCCAAGGTGAGCCACTTTCGAGTGTTTGGATGCAGGTGCTTCATTCTGAAACAAGGTAATTTAGACAAATTTGAGTCTCGATCCTCGGATGGTGTCTTTCTTGGTTATGCTTCACATTCTCATGCATATCGAGTACTTAACCTTGAAACTAACCGAGTCGTAGAGACTTGTGAAGTCACTTTCGACGAGACCATGCCTTGTTCTGTTCCTGTCTTTGAAAGTGCAGGTGATAAGGAGATTGGTGAGAGCATCTTCGTTGAGGAGAATGAGGAAGATGCTGATTGGGGAGATGCAGAGCCGACCTCTTCGGCTGCTCCAGTCGAGTCTACGACAACTACATCGGCTCACGGACCAGACCCATCTTCTTCCACTACATGGAGTCCGCACGAGCCGCTTCCTCAGCCTACTCCAGCTGCACCTGAGGAGGCCCCGACAGCTGTTGAGGGGGAGGCGACATCTTCGAGGGAAGCTCCTCGGCACATCCAGCGTCGCCACCCGCCTCAAACCATGATCGGCGACATCAGTCAGCGTGTTACACGCTCAAGGTCATATGAAATCTCACATTTCGCTCATTCTGCCTTTGTCGCTAATTTCGAGCCACAAAATGTTGGACACGCACTTTCTGATCCCGATTGGGTCAATGCTATGCACGAGGAGTTACAGAACTTTGAGAGAAATGAAGTCTGGGTCTTAGTTCCACCTCCACCTGAGTGTCACCCTATAGGTACAAAATGGGTTTTCAAGAACAAGCAAAGTGAGGATGGAGTGGTGGTGAGAAACAAGGCTAGGCTAGTGGCTCAGGGGTTTTGTCAGAAAGAGGGAGTAGACTTTGAAGAAACCTTTGCTCCTGTGGCCCGTATCGAGGCTATAAGGATGCTCTTAGCTTATGCAGCTTCGAAAGGGTTCAAGCTGTATCAAATGGATGTGAAGAGCGCCTTTTTGAACGGGTACATAGAGGAAGAGGTGTATGTGAGACAACCCCCTGGCTTTGAAAATCCCAAGTATCCCAACCATGTTTACAAACTCCACAAAGCCTTGTATGGGTTGAAACAAGCCCCGAGAGCCTGGTATGAGCGTTTGAAAGCCTTCTTGCTTGCTAAGGGCTTTAAGATGGGTTCCGTAGATAAAACTTTGTTTCTCCTCAAGCAAGACACTGACACACTTTTGGTTCAGATTTACGTGGATGATATCATTTTTGGTGGTTCCTCTCACGCTCTTGTTGCAAAGTTTTCTGAGACTATGAGCAGGGAATTCGAGATGAGCATGATGGGCGAGTTGACATTCTTCCTCGGGCTGCAAATCAAGCAAACACGTGAAGGAACATTCGTGCACCAAGGCAAGTACACCAAGGATCTCCTGAGGAAGTTTGACATGGGCGAGGCCAAGCCTCTTTCGACGCCCATGTCGACTACGACGGCCCTGGACGAGGACAAGGAAGGAGAAGCTGTGGACCAGAAGGAGTAACGAAGCATGATCGGATCGTTGTTGTACCTGACGGCAACGAGACCGGACATCCAGTTCGCGGTCTGCTTGTGCGCGCGCTTTCAGTCTTCACCGCGCACATCGCATCGTCAAGCCGTCAAGCGGATCATGAGGTACCTTCGTTTCACACCCGAATTTGGTCTTTAGTTTTCGGCTTCTTCCTCTCTTTCTCTTTGTGGTTACTCTGATGCGGATTATGCTGGCTGTCGTACTGAGAGGAAGTCCACTTCTAGGACTTGTCAATTTCTTGGGTCTTCACTTGTGTCTTGGTCTTCTCGCAAGCAGTCCACTGTAGCCCAATCCACCACAGAAGCTGAGTATGTTGCTGCTGCTGCTTGCTGTTCCCAGTTGCTTTGGATGGTTGCTACTTTGCGAGACTATGGTTTAGAGTTTAGGCGAGTGCCTTTGTTCTGTGATAGCACCAGTGCCATATGTGTAGCCAAAAACCCTGTTCTCCACTCCAAAACCAAGCACATAGAGGTCCGTTTTCACTTCTTGCGAGACCACTATGAGAAAGGGGACATTGATCTTATTCATGTTGATACCCACAACCAGCTCGCAGATATCTTCACTAAACCCCTTGATCAAGCCCAGTTTGCTCGCTTGCGAGGAGAGCTTGGAGTTTGCTTCCCTTTTTAGCTTGGGAAGTTTTGGTTCTTGTACATTAGTTTGTGGTTTTCTTTTTTCTTTAGCTTTTGCTTTTGCTTTTGTATCATATTTGCATATCATATCATCATGTATCATATTGCATCTTGAGCTTCATCCTTATAGTAGCTAGATTGACACTATGCTCTTGTTGGGGATGTTATGGATATATATGATGTGCTTTGCTTAGGCCCACTTGATCTCTTGATATGAGCTAAAAATGCCTTTTTCAATTGTGAACTTGAATAACACTTAATGAAACTTGGAACATGTTCACCACTACTTTGTGGCAACTAGCATGTATAGGTGTGTCGAGAACCCTTTTGCTTCATATATATGCTTAGTTGCTACGGCTCATACCTTGAGTTACACACTTGCTTGAGAAACTTGAAATTGTGCTAAAACTTGAAAAAAAAACAAGGTATGAAAAGATCGGGATGGGTCTTTGCTGTCCCCATGTCAGAGTATCGAGACAGCTCCTTATTGCACTTAAGGGTGAACTTGAGCTCTGTAATGGATACCGAGATCATTGTCTTAAGCTTCTGATTGCTTTTGGCATAGGCTTGACATGATCGATAAGTCAGGTTTTGATGGCATCGATAACCTCCCGCACACATTTGTTTGACAAACTTTTGTGATAAGCTGCATAACTCCGATAAAATTCAAAATTTGATCAAATCACAAGTTTGTCTCATGACATGATGTGTGAACTTTGTTTGGGGTAGTTCACTTTGCATACATGTGTAGCACAAGGTCGATCTCCTGTCTATATTTGCTATGTGCTCATTTGGTGGTGAACCCTCTTTTAAATTGCTCACACTTGATCAAACTTGCTAAAATGTCATATTTCATCTCATTTGGTCATTTTGAGCATTTGCTAGCACTTGTACTTATTGCTATGTATACATGACAGCATCAGCTAGAGCATTCTTTCAATCTACTTGCTATAATCTTGAAGCTTCTGCATTTGTGCATTTCTGCATTCATAGCATGTTTTGAGGGGGAGTTGTAATCCTTGGGCTCTAGCTTGATAAGTGCATGTGTCAACAAGGGGGAGAGACATGTCACACTCACCATGTCAACAAGGGGATAAGTTGTCAACAAGGGGGAGAAGTCTCCATTTCGTGCATTCATTTGAGAGAGATTGCACTTGTTCAGGGGGAGTTGCACTTGAGTTTCCTTTTGCTTGCTAGATGTGTTGAGCCTTTGCCTCTTCTGGAGGGTCTAGCAGTTTTTTTTCGGCTTTTCGAGTTTAGCTAGTGGTGTTGAGCCCGTTGCCTCTTCTTGAGGGCTAGCTTTGTTTTACTTGGTTGCGTCGAGCCGTTGCCCATGTCTTTGGGGACCAAGTTTTGCTCATTTCAAATGACCCGTTTCAGCTTTTATTTGGCTTTCGGTCATTTGGTTGAGCTCCTTATTTTCTCTTCTTCTTCTTCTTTTTCTTTTGCTCAAGCTGTTCGTGTATTGGTGTTGACAATGCACTCATCAAGGGGGAGATTGCGAACACAAGGTTGACAAGTACCCTTGTGTGTTTGTTTTGTGATGAGTGATTGTCAATGTGATCCACGAAGTAGGTTGAGTGGTGACTAACCCTACCTTGGCGAAAGCCTTGTGTACGACATGTCTCTTGGCTTGTGTTGTGCATGTGTGGAGCACGGAGGCGGTAGCCGACGGCGAGGTGAAGGTCAAGGAGGACGTGCCGTGCCGATGGACCGGAGGGGTGAAGGATGGACGTGAGGCTTGGACCGAGGGACCCGGAGGCCGGGTGGCTAGCCGCGGTGGCTGACACTTGGGACACCGACAAGCGCGAGAAGACATGGGAGTGACCGTGTTGACCGTGGAGGTGACACGCGTCGGATGGCGGGGGACGCGTATGGAGTACGCTACTCGCGGAGCGGTTTGATGGTTTGGACCTCAAAACCATCGGAGGCGGGTTTACGGGTTTGGGCCTCAAAACCCGGGCGGAGGTTCCGAGGAGGAACGGACGACACGTGGCGGCATCGGGGAGGTCGCGTCAAGGCGAAGCTACCGGTGAGGAGGCGCGGTGGCCGTCGGATCAAGATGAAGACCGGGTTGGACCTTTACGCCCTTGGGCTAAATGGTTTGGCTCGAGCGTGTGTGCCGGCCCGTTTTGATAATTATATACTCTAGCGAATCGCTCTCGGATAGCAAACACGTGAAGCCAAATTTGATAAGAACAAAATTCCAAATATTTTATTATCTCTAGCTCCCATAGCCTTACCGTGTGCGGAGCAGAGGAGCCAAAGTGGTCCTGTCCCCTCGCTCCCTCTGTTTTTTCCCACTATTACTCCTGCGTGGGCCTAATCGTTGTGGGCCTAAAGGATGAAGCCATTGCATTATGTCCAAAACACGAAAAGGACATCTGGTGAACAGGCCCATTATGTATTACTACTATTCAAGTATTTTTTTTATATTCCCCTCAATAAAAATATTTTTCTATTTTATTTTCGGATAAAACACGAGTCACACTGTGCCTGCCATCAGTTGATTGGCTCCACCAGGAGAAAAAAATGCAGCATGGTGTTGCAAGCAGTTACTGATCTGGATAGGAGGTTTACTGACATCGTGACTAGATGCAAGTGCTAAAGCGTTTTGCGCAGCTTTTCGTCCTCTGCAACACCTTGCTGCACAGAGGAAGGTGAAGAAGGTATCATATTGATCGAGTATTGGCGAAAGCTTTGATAAGTGACTCTTGTGGCTACCCCCTTCTTCCATGGCTCGTCGCACCGCACCAAGAATAAGATCTCAACACCCAGTTCAACAGCAGGCACTCTGCAGCGCCAACATCTAACAGTAGCTCTGAGGCCACTGGCCAAGTTCAAGGACACATGGAATGGACGTTTGGTTTCTACTGCTGCCAAGTGAACCAATGCCTGATGGGAATTTGGCGGCCAAGGCACCAACGCTTGCAGCTCCACCATGTCGTCGTCCAAGACACTGACCTTGGGTGTGCTCTGTTTTGGCTGCCGAGGTACAGACAGGATAGGGAAGCAGAGCCTAGCAGATTGTGTTAGGTTTAAGCCATCTTTTTGGAAGAAAATTGGCACTGCCCCAAGCACCTTGGCCAATTTTGGCTGTGAACACTACCATTGAGGACGCCCCCTGAAACACTCTCCAAAGCAACAACCGGATCCCGATGCAGATGAGCAGAGAGGCCGCCGGTCCTCTCGACGGAACAACGCCGACGGGTGCCTTCATCTTCGGTGGTCAAGAAGCCTGGCGCCGCCAGGGCCAGATTAGGGGAGGTGCAGCTGGTGCCACGGCCTAGGGACGACGGTAGGGAAAAATAATGTATTTATATGTTAAGCAAAAAATATATATATTGTGTTGAAAGGAAATTAATAATAGGCAAAGCTGAATATGTTGAAAGCATACGCTTATGAGTAGTATACAATCAGAGCCAGCAGCCATTTGAGTAGTATACACTCAGAGTCATCAGGCTCTAAAAAGGAAGTTGACAAATCACCCATTTGACCTCCGTTTGTGCCCAAAGCCCCCAACAAACTTAAGAAATCCCATTCTAGAAACGGCAAACACTGAAATCTATGTAAATAAGCAGGAACCAAACTCTATTGCTATAGGTTAATAATACATTTTTTAATTCTTAATATTTATCTTCCTCTATCATTTTTTTCTAACCGAGAAGATGAATTCTACTCTTCATTGGATTTTTTATTAAATATGTTGCGACTTGATCGTTTAATATGAATTCGTTCAACAATAAATACATGATACAATATGTCAGAAGTTGTTTCCTTCATTATACTCTTTGGACAATATATGATCGATTATGAATTATGACAGAGTTCTCACTGCCTCTTGCATCATTTGTGTAACATTTACAAAAAAGATGCATATGCGAATCGTATATATGTTGGTTAGGCATATGTGAAGAACGGGTTCAAAATCGACCAAATCGGCTTGTCAGTCGGTTTTGTCGATTCGCCGTGTTCTTGCTGTGATCAAGTTTTTTTTTTGTGAATTACACAGTACAGACATAGACGCTCACAATGCACGCACACTCACCCCTATGAACGTACACACATAAACCCTTACCCCTTTGAGCACCTCCGTAACATTGACGAAGTCACCACAGCCGCCTCACTATCGACAGGAACGTCGCTTATCACTGAAAGCACAACAACGTTAATTTCTGGAATAAATCCAGAAAAATACGAGCACCCGTGCCAAGTCGAGAACTTGAAGCCGGGTGGATATGTTTTATCATAAGGAACCTAACCAACTGAGCTGGACTCAGCTCGCTTGCTGTGATCAAGTTTGTGTGCAACCGCTTGCGTGCTAGGCCTCGCTGGCGTGTTTCCCAAATCAACGTCAACTGGTGAATAGAAAACTGATTAAATTGAGAAAGACGGTTGAGCGTGTGTGCCGGCCCGCTTTGATAATGATATTCTAGCGAATCGTTCTTGGATAGCACACGCGTGAAGCCAAATTTGATAACAACAAGATTGCAAATATTATTATCTCTAGCTCCCATAGCCTTACCTTGTGCGGAGCAGAGGAGCACCAAAGTGGTCCTGTCCCCTCTCTCCCTCTGTTTTTTCCCACCCTGTTATTTGCTATCGGTGTGGGCCTAGAGGATCAAGCCTTTGCATTCTGAAGCTCGTGATTATGTCCAAAACACGAAAAAGCCATCCGGTGAACAGGTCCATTATGTATTACTACTATTCAAGTATTTTTTTTATTTTATTTAATTTCGGATAAAACACTCGTCACACTGTGCCTGCCATCCGCTGACTGGCTCCACAAGGAGAAAAAAAAGCAGCATGGTGTTGCAAGCTATTACTGATATGGATAGGAGGTTTGCAGACATCGTGACTAGATGCAAGTGCCAAAGCGTTTTGCACAGCTTTTCGTCCTCTGTGAGCGCCTGAACGGCCGCAAGCTGAAGAAGGTACCATATGGATCGAGTATTGGCCAAAACTTTGATGAGTGACTCTTGAGGCTACCCCCTTCTTCCATGGCTCGTCACATCGCACCAAGAATAAGATCTCAACACCCAGTTCAACAGCACTACAGCAGGAACCCTGCAGCCCCAACAACAGTACCTCCGAGGATTTGGACACAAGGATCTCATGCATCATGTCATGCACTCGGCACCTCTCTAGGGATTTGAGTAAAAACGACACATGGAATGGACGTTTGGTCTCTGCTGCTGCCAAGTGAACCAATGCCTGGTGAATTTGGCGGCCAAGGCACCAACCACTTGCAGCTCCACCGTGTCGTCGTCCAAGACACTGACCGGGCCAGAACACTTGGATGCGCATGTAGTTGTTGATCCCCAGAAGGCGATATCTCGGATCGACCTCTTGCCGAACGTCTCACCGACCATGCAAGCAGAAGAAGTTGAGACACAGGTCACGAACTCACAGCAAGGGCCCAAGATGGTTCCTCTGTTCCAGGAAAAGTAGCACAGAGTGTTTTTGTTCGAACTAATTTTCAAGGACTGCAGATTTACGAGGCAGATTTGGGTGGAAATAGCACATTGGCTTGGCAATATAAATCTTCATCAGGATGCTTGGGTGGCGAGCGACTCGGTCGCAGATTGGTGGTCCGCCCTAGACCACACCATCTGTGTGGCCAAACAGGGGTTGAGATCTCTCATAATATTAGTGTGCTGGGAAGTTTGGAAGGAAAGAAATGCGAGGATCTTCGAGCATTTCGGAACGCCGAATCATCTCCTCTTGCAGAAAATCAAAGATGAGGCACAATTGTGGATCTCGGCGGGTGCAAAACACTTAGCTAGACTTGTACAACGTTTTTGAAATCATCCATCTTGCATGTGTATCTAGACTTGTACAGTATTTTTATTTTGTACTTGTCCGTCCGGACCTTCCTCTTTTTAATATAACAGGCAGCTCTCCTGCCGGTTCAGTTTAAAAAAAAAACTAATTTTCAAAGGCCAAGCCGCACGTTGGACCAAACTTTTGTGCAAAGTAGCATTTGTTCAGAAGCAATTGTATACTAAAACGTAGCGTAACTAATATAATGAGAAAAAAGCTACATTTGTTCGCAGCAGACACATTTGGAGCAGTAAATGATACAATTAGAGCCTCTAAGCCATGTCCTCTTTGATGATGTGTGCGTCATGGGGCTCTGAAAGTACTGCAACAAGCCATCAGTTTCATCGCCTTTCTTCATTGCCCAACAAACTTGGATCGAGGTGTTTGGGACCCTGAACCTGAACTCCTGAAGAGATTTGGCAAGGGCTCTTGCCGCTGTGAACGAACTTGGGCCATCAAATAAAAAGTTGGTAGAACCTATTCAACAAAGTTTGAACACTAGATTTGGGAGCATTTGTGGTCGTATTTAAATACTAGATTCAACAGAGTTAGAACAAAATACGTATAAGACACCCACAGTCTGCTGCCGGCCGGAGAGCTCAGCTGGTTCCTATAAGAGCTAATATTGGTTCTAGTCTTCTCCCACTGCAGATGATGTATCGCACAGCCTTAGCTTTCTCCTGGAGAAGATGGTAAGCATGCGAGAAAAAAATAATGAAATCATGAGTAAGTAGAAGAATAATCCTCCAAAACATATGTTACGTAAGTGTAGGACTGTTGGGATGGATGGGGTACCTCTTTTGGGGTCATGGGCATGCATCACCGCTCGATACGAAGTGTAGGGCGGTTGGGATGGACTTGAGCTGCACGCCTCAGCACTGCCTCGACTTTGTCGTCCTCCCTATAATCATAATAATCCCAGCCGAGAGGTATTCCCAACCGAGGTTGTTCCGGTAACGATGGTCTTGTATGGCCCGGCCACGGACTGTGACATGAAGCACTTGGAGGTCTGGCATGAAGCCTTTGCTACAAAAGGTGCCCTTGTTTCAATCCTCAGAAACAGAGGGCATCGCCACACTGGGATCCTCTCGGTTCAGAGCAGTGGCAGTGCCACGATTGGAGATCATGGGGTGGTGACCCACTCTTTGATGTGGCTGTTTCTTTAGAAAGGCCAGAACAAGATGGAAAAAAGCAAGCAAATAATAGGCTATTGCTGCAATTCCATGCTGGAGTATGCTGCGCCACTGGAGAGGTCCGCGCAACTCATCATCTTCAAAAACAGTGGGCATAGTGTGTCCCTGCGACCCATCGTCACTCTTCAACTTATCATCAGAAACAGAGACCGTGGGTCTCTTCAACTCCCTCATCAGAAGCAGAGGGTCTCCAACTCATCATGAGAAACAGAGGGCATAACACCGATGTCATCTTTTCCATTCCATATATGAAATGAAACGCTCTTGTCCTCTTTGTTAGCAATGAAGACCATTGACGGCTTCAGGTCTGCAGCACCTCAGGTTCGGGAAGTAGCAAGCATCACTGTCATTGATGTTCCTTATTGTGGCTGATGCGGACCTCAAGTTCAGGCTAAGAAAATGGAGCTCTGGCAACCCGCCGAGGATTTTCAGGCCCTGCTCATCCATGTGTTGCAGCCTCAAGTCCAGGTGGGAGAGGTTAGGAACACATGATGGATTGATGCATGTTGGCAGCTTGCAGAATGTCGGAAATGGCGTGGGAGGACCAATTCCGTTACTTGCCACGCGTGTTCACCAAGATCAGAAAAACCACGATGAATTGTTAGTCTCTCGAGCTTGTGGAGATGGCGTAGAAACTCCACCAGATCTCTTTCGTTCACCTCATCGCAGAAAGTACTATTAAGATGGAACACCCTGAGTTTCCCCAGGCATCCCAGGTCCTTCACAAGCCATCTCCTACTCTTAGTATGAAACTGCAAAACTTTTATTGACAGTTCCTCTAGGGATGTCAACCCTTCTACCGAAAGAACCTTGCCATCCAGATAAACGGCATCTCCGGTAAAAGTAATATGCAGGCACGCTAACTGTTTTAATAAGCTGCAGCTGGCTGGCAATTCTGAAATATCACATACCCACAAGTCCTGTTAGAGTTATGCGACCCGGTTCATTGTATCTAGTACAGGATAGGTAGTTTGTTGCCGTCTTGTACCTCAAGTAGATAGATGGATCATGTTGATCCCAATCTTGTTGTAATCCTGACTTCATGTACAAGCCACGCCAAGGGCTTTTCTCAGCCTATATTAAAGGCCTGTTTGGTTAGAGGCGTTAAAGTTTAACAAACACTGTAGTACTTTCGTCTTATTTGACAAAAAGTTTCTAATTTTGGATTAATTAGGCTTAATAGATTCGTCTCGTAAATTACTCCTAATCTGTGCTGACATGCATGAAATTAGTCTACATTTAGTACTCCATGCATTTGCCGCAACATTGAGGTGATGGGAGTTAAACTTTAACATGTGAAAACCAAACAGGCCTCAACATGCAACCAGAGACCCTAAGAGGCAACTCGTTCACTCCATTTCACAAGTCCAACACCTGCAAGAATCTAAGAGCTCCTATTTCTTTGGGGATCCTACCGATCCGTGTTCCACGTAGGCTGAGAAATCTTAAGTTAATTAAATGTCTCACATCCACAACTTGGACACAGCTTAAGTTAATTAAATGTCTCACATACCCGCAGGCAGAACCATCAGCGGCACGTCATTGGCGTGGTCACCACGACCTCCTCGGCCGACACGCAGCAGCGCCAGCACCAGCACCACCAGCAGCAGGAGGAGGAAGAGGAGGACGTGAGCATCAGCGTGGAGGTGAGCGCGACGTCGCGCAAGCACCTTGTCGCCGCGGCGTTGGTGTGCCGGTACCGCAAGGAGGAGGCCTGGACGGCTACGTTACCCCGATACGTCCCTAAACTGCCATACCGATATTACGACACGTATCCGATATGGCGATATGCCGATACGGTATCGGTGAAGTATCGGAAAAATACAACAATAAAAATAAATAAAATAAATCCCGATACTTGACCGATACTTCGCAGGCCGGAGGTGTGCAACCGTAGGGCCTCCAATGGAGCAAATCGCCAAGATCGAGTGGATTCCAGAAAAGGTGGAAGAATTGGTGTTTCTCAGATGGGGAAAACCAGAGGAGGCGCACCCTTTTTCTAGGCTTGGAGGAGAGTCACGGCATCGCGCGGACGACCGCGTCCTTCGGCTGGACGCCACATAGGGCGGGCGAGCATTGGGGCCGCCGCCGCCAGAGTGCTTGCCGGGCTGGGCTGCTCGGCCATTTGGCCTTATAGTGGCCCAGTCTGGTGATTCACTCACTTTTATTATTATTATTTTTAAAATTATTTATTTCTCCATTATCCAATAAAAAAAATAATGTCTGAGCAGATATGTAGATATTTAAGAGATATGTCTGAGCAGGTATATGTCTGAGCAGATGTGTCTGAGCAGATGTGTAAACAATTCGAGATCAATTGTTAGGATAATTTACTGCATGGAAATATGTAGATATTTAAGAGATATGTCTGAGCAGGTATATATGCACCAGTCTGACCTCATCATATTGTAATTGCAGTTGCTCCACGTGTAGTTGGACACCTTGGGAAGGCATTTGAACGTGGTCTTGGCAGCAGCTCTACTTGTTTGTATCGGTAGGTTTTTGTTTGCCTAGCTGTTGCTCTTTTTTTTCATGTTGTGGAAGTATGTGACTATTTCAGTGCTTATGATATGTTTTTTAATTTCATATTAAAATCTACTTGATGTCTTGCGTGAAGGTTGAACATGGATAAAACATGGATTGATGATAATGCTAGGTAAAATCCAATAACTTCACAAACTAAAAGTTCTATATACATGTCAAATGGTATTTAACTTTAAACTTTCACATACGCACACCAAGACATATTTGCAAGGAGTGAATGGTTTCTTAGCTTTTGCTTTTAGTAATTCTGCAGTAGGCAACAAGATATTATGCCCTTGTAGAAATTGTGTAAACTCATTTTGGAAAGAGGCAAGTGAAGTCCGTGAGCACTTGATATGTGATGGGTTTCTAGAAGGGTATATAACATGGAACTTACATGGAGAAGCTAGCTCTTCTGTGAATCATGGGAATTGTGATGCTACTGAGGTCATAGAGGATTCTAGTGAGGATGATGAAATATCTGATTTGCTTAGAGACTTAGCTGCCGGTATAGATGATAGAGGAGATTTTGAAGACAATAGTTCAACTTTGGAGACTTGTCCTGAACTAGTTGCCCTTCAAAAGTTGGTAGCAGAAAATAGCAAAGAGCTATACCCAAATTGCAATAAATATACACAGCTAAGGTTCCTAATTAGATTGCTCCACATCAAACTCCTTGGAGGATGGTCTGATAGATCTATGAACCTACTACTAGATCTACTTAATGATGCACTCCTTGAGGGTTCAAATCTACCTAGAAACTTTCATGAAGCTAAGAAATTGGTAAAATCCATTGGAGTTGGTTACAACAGTATTCATGCTTGTGAAAATGATTGTGTTCTCTACTGGAAAGAGAATGTGGATTTAAATTCGTGTCCAAAATGTAAGGTTTCTCGATGGAAGTCAGATAAGAAGAGTCTAGATGGGAGACATGTGTACAAGGTTCCTAAGAAGGTTCTCCGCTACTTTCCTATAAAGAAAACACTCCAAAGGTTATTTCTGTCCTCTAAAACAGCAAGTCTAACAAGATGGCATGATGAAGACTGAAAAAAGGATGGTCTGCTAAGGCATCATGTAGATTCACCTCTATAGCAGGACTTTGATGAGAGGCATCTAGAATTTTTTGCAGATAGTCGAAATATCTGTCTAGCATTTGCCACGGATGGGTTTAATCCATTTAGAATGAACAATGTCAGCTACAGTGTTTGGCCAGGTATTTGTATTCCACTCAATTTCCCACCTTCCATGTGCATGAAGCAGTCAAATTTCATCCTTTCTGTGCTCATTCCCGATAAACGTGCCCCGGGTAATGATATAGATGTCTTTTTACAGCCACTTATTTTTGATTTGTTAGATATGTTTGAAAATGGAGTTAGAACCTATGATGATTGAACGGGCGAGTTCTTCAAGTTAAGGGCGGTGGTGTTGTGGAGTATTTCAGATTTCCTAGGTTTAGGTTATGTGTCTGGGTCTACCATATCTGGTGAAGCAGGATGTCCTGCTTGCCACCAATTTACATGTTCACTTAGACTTGGTAATGGCAACAAAACTTGCTATATGGATCATCATAGATTCTTGCATAAAAACCACCTATTTAGGTTTGATGCTGATAAATTTGGTGGTAAAACTGAGTTTAGGCCAGCACCTACACCACTTTCTGGGGAGCAAATTTTGGACTGCACTAAGGATCTTAATACAAGTTTTGGCAAGGATCCATCTGGGAAGAAACCAGCAAGAAAAAGACGAATGGAAGGGGAGCCCTTAGTCATTTTCAAAAGGAGATCTATTTGGTTCAAACTTCCGTATTGGAAAGATTTGATGCTACGAAATAATTTTGATGTCATGCACATAGGAAAAAATGTGAGTGAAAGCTTAATTAACACATTCGTGGGAACGACTGAAAAGTCCAAGGACAATTTGAATTCTCGTCTAGACCTTCAAGCTCTAGGTATTAGAAGTGATCTTCACCCTGTTGAAGTTGATGACCAATTTTATTTACCACCTGCACCATACTCAGTGAGTTCTGATGAGAAGAAATTATTTTGTCGAATACTTAAAGGGGTCAAGTTTCCTGATGGTTATGCATCAGATATACGACACAACATCCATGTTAATAAGAAAAAGATATTTGGACTAAAGAGTGATGAATGCCACATTATTCTTCAACACTTGCTACTCCTTGCTGTGAGAAAAATATTGCCTGAAATGGTCAGTGCAGGAGTGATTCGTATAAGTATTTTTTTCAAGGAACTTTGCTCACCTGTCATTAGAAGAAGTGAGATGGATAGTCTAGAGGCTGATATAGCTGAAACCTTGAGCCTTCTTGAGGCTATATTCCCTCCATCATTTTTCGATATTATGGTACACTTGATGGTACATCTTCCTACTCAAGCAAGAATAGCTGGTCCTGTCCATTTTCGTAGCATGTGGCCAGTAGAGAGGCAATTTTCTTAGTCATATAAATACTGTGACATAGTTAACAGAATTTAGTAGCTACTATTTTATAACATTATCAATTTGCCTTTTATTTTTGCATATAGATATCTAATGAGATTAAAGGGTTTTGTTCATACAAAAAGTCATCCTGAGGGATCAATTATGGAGTGGTCTATGTTTAATGAGTGCCTTACACTTTGTGCTCGCTATCTGCATGGTGCGACTCAAGTTGGCTATCAAGTTCTAACCCATGAAGATTGTAGCACAACTCCTTTCTTTCGTACCATTGGTCGAGGATTGGCTGGAAAGTGCACAATGAGTATAGACCACAAGACATGGCTGCAAGCTCATAGATATGTTTTATTCAACTATGACGATATAGGTCCATACTTGGAGTAAGGCATCTAAATTATTGTACATTTCACATGATCAATTACTTAATACATTCTAAACTGATAAAATGATATGTACAACAAGCATGCTCACTACCTATCCTCAATTGGTCTTCGAAGTAAACGAGATATCAACCGCATGCATCATGAATCATTTCATGAGTGGTTTAGGTTGCATGTAACTTCAAATGTACTTCATATTTAGATTAATAGAAGTTTGTCATAAACACAGGTGGAAGAGATGAGTGAGGAAGCAACAGATGAAATTAAGATATTGGCGAAGGGGCCAATGATGACTGCACAGAAATATAGTAGTTATACCATACATGGATTCAATTTCCACACAAAATCCTATGATGAGGGTAGAGCTATTCAAAATAATGGGGTTGCTGTAGTTGCAGAGTCAACAAGCTTTGAGAGGGGCAATAATGATCAGATTATAGTTGGAAAGAAAATCTATTATGGTGTCATAAAGGAAATTCTTGAACTAAACTATCAACACAAAGGAAATGTGGTGCTTTTCATGTGTGATTGGGTTGATAACTGTGTGCAGGATAAATGGGTAAAAACTAATCAATTTGGGGCCACAACTGTCAACTTTAGGCATTTATTCAATACAGGTGAAAAGATATCAGATGAACCTTTCATTCTAGCTTCACAAGCACTTCAAGTGTACTACGTTCCTGAGGTTGATACTGAGTGGGCTGCTGCTGTTCAATCAATACCTAGTGGTTCATATAATTAGGATAATTTGGAGATTGAACATACTGATAATGATAATGGACAAGTTATGCCTTCTGTGACTGATCTAAGTGGCACTGTGACTGTGGATATTATCAATGGGGTTATCCCTTCTATTAGAACTGACATAGATGGTATAATTGTTGATAAAAAATCTAAACATGTGCCTAGAAAGTAAGTATTGTTTAAATAATATTGTTGCTATAATTTTTCTAATGCTTTCTTGCAAAAATTAATGATTTATTTGTTTCCCAGTGATTGTTGATTTGTATGTCATCTTTTAGGAGGAAAAATGGCAAGCGCTAGAAGAAACAATACTTGTGACCCTACCAACAAGTATTTACAGCAGAGGAATGCAAACATTGCAATTCTTGATGCAAAGCTACAATCTCTTAATATCCCTAGATTGAGAGAAGAGCTGAATGATCAACCTAAGACAAGGAAAAAGGTTCTGTAAGAGCTTTGTTGTTAGTGATTGCATATTTCATGACAAGTACTTAATTATGCCACCGTGATACTTGCAGAGAACTCACACAGTTGTTGCTGAAATGGAAGCCCGTAATTTGCGCCCAAGGCCACCAAGAAATTTTGTTGAGAATGCAAATGAGGAGATTGATGAAGATCTGGATTGTGAACCAATTGGGGATTTTTTATGTGCCAACGAAGGTATTATAACTTGTATTTTGTTATATCTTCCAGCATAATCATATCTTGCCATTCCAGTTGTTTCTCATGTTTAAAGTTTCTTTTTACAGTTCAGACTAGTCCACACAAGAAAAGGAAAGGGAGGGGTATCACCAGAATGAAAGAAGTATTTGCAAGGACACCTGATATGCCAAAAGTCAAAGTAATTCTTAATGAATATGATCAGCCTGTAGGGTCAACTGCTAGGGAGCTTGCTAGTGTTATTGGTTGTTTGGTGAGGAAGATATCAGTTCAGTATTCTGATTGGAGGCTTGTTGATGAAGAGTGCACTTTGGAACGAAATAAAGGTAATTTATGGTGTTACGCATTCAATGTCAGCTGTAATTGGTGTTAAAAATAAGTGTGCACTTTGTACTTTTGTATGTGCAATGGCTGTTATCTGTTACAAAACTATGCTGTTTTGAAACTTCAGTGACCTATATTTAAACTGATTATGCATTTTTTCATGGAAAAATCAGGCTAAATATGATATTCCAGCTGATGGTAGGAATTGGGTTTTAACTACTGCTGGAAGGAAATGGAAGGATTTTAAGGCACATTTGAAGAAACAATATTTTAATGATAAAATCACAGATGAGCAACTGAAGAAAATGTATGGTGATAGAGTTAATGAAAGTGATTGGGATTATCTCGTAACTCATTGGATGTCTCCTCAATTTGATGTAAGGCTTGTTGATATTAAATTCTTATTATATGCTTGTGGAACTTGAATACATCCATTTTTGCACAATCCAATAATTTCTCACTTAGGTTCGCAAGGAAATTGCCAAAGCGAATCGTGCTAAGTTGGTCATACATCATACATCAGGCACCAAGAGCTTTGCTCGTTCTAGACATGAATTGGTATAGTTATCTTTTTTCACTATCTTACATAGATATTTTCTGCAGATTATTTATACTGAAAGCTAAAACACTTGTAGGGTCATGAGCTAGGACGTCCTCC